>VZTI01005303.1:340715-357636 GCA_013397865.1 Struthidea cinerea
TCCCATCCCGTCCCGTCCCGTCCCGTCCCGTCCCATCCCATCCCGTCCCGTCCCATCCCATCCCATCCCATCCCCAGCTACCCTCAACAGGTCGCTCACCGGGCCACGTGGATGAATCCGAGGTGGGACAGAGGGACATCTCCACGGGACATCTCCACGGGACGAGCACCTGGACTGCTGCTCCTGTCCTGGCTCTGAGGCCCTGCTGGCTCTCCGGGCTGTCCGTGCCTCTTCCAGAAGTTGCAGGCAGGAGGTGAGGAGGGACACTGATGCCACCCACACCCCCGAGCTCCCAGGGCCCCCGAGAGCCACCAGACCCAGTGGCCGCCACCGTGTCCCCACGGAAGTGCTCCCTGTTTTACCTTAACGAGCCGCAGCTCACGGCCCCTGCTGGGAGCAGCTGCTGCCTCTCTTCACTCCAGAGCAGCCCGAGCCCCCCCTGCCCTCCAGGACAGCCCTGGGGACACGGAGCTCAGCCCCAGGGACACGCCTGCCAGGGCTGACCCCGCACACCCTGAGCCCTTCCCAAGGGCAGGACTTGGCTTTAATTTGCATGATCCCCCTTTTATTATTTATCAGTAAAGTGTAATTACTGCTTCCTTCACGAGCCTTAATTAAAGATGAAAAACAATCCTGACAAGTCAATTAGATTTTTTTTCCTTGGTCTCCATTAAATTAAGACTCAAGTGTTACTGGAAGTGTTTCATATCACAACGCATTTAACTGAAGGCTGCTTCGTAATAAATAAATCACTGAAGACAATGCAGGAACTTTTCCTGAAGGCTCTTCTTACAACAGGATTTCATTTTCCAGCTGGGAAAGGCCCTGGGACGCTTTTTCCTTCACACCACCTTCTCCAGCGTGGGGAAGGTCCATCAGAAGCTGCGGGCAGCCAGGGAAAGCCCGACCTGTCCGAGAGCTGCAGGGGGACACCAACAGCGAAGCTCTGGAAGCACAAGGCAACCCCATCTGTGCCATGAGGGCTTTGTAGGAACCTGGCCCTGCAAATCCACTCCCAAAAATACCCTTTAAAAGACAGGGCTGAGGGAGAGGCTTGTTCTGCACCTCAGGGCTCCCCACAGTCCAGCTCCCAGCTCGGAGCCGGTAAAGAACTCCAGAGGCCATCACAAATTTGGAACATTTATTTATGCAACTGATTTTCCTCAAAGGAAAGAAAGCCAATAATAATAATAATAATATAATAACAAAATAATAAAAAAACAGTTAACAACAGCTGGATGTGCGTGGTACAATCCACATCAGACGTGTCCCTCCCTCAGTTCCACTGCTCTGTCCCCTCCACGGTGGATCTGCCTCATGGTCCCAAGTCCCTCTGGCAGCAGCTGTGGGATGCTGCCAGATTTTAGGATCACTTTTTCTGCATATAGATAAAATCGTTCCAATTTGCTGTTTTTCTTGGGTTTTAACTTTTTCCTTTTTTTTTTTTTTGTTGTTTCTTTTTTATTTAAAAAGAAAAGCACCACTCCAATCTGTAATACCAATAAACATTATCCATCTTAAGAACAGTATTTATATTTTTATATATAGATTTCTATATATATATTTCTATGTACAGGATGGCCTTGCCTCGTGTCGGAGGAGCATCTCAGTAGGAGCTGGGAGAGGGGTTGGGTTTTATAGCACTTGGATTTCAAAGTCTGCCCTTCACCAGAGATGCCCTAAAAACCCAGAGACACCCAGCAAGGAGGTATCAAAATAAAATAAAAAGGAAAGAATCTTGATTTTAAATCATATATACAGCTCCTCCAATCTCTGTTGTCTCTGTAGGACTACCTGGGGTTTCAGTTTTCCTCCTTTTCCTCCTTCTGGCAATACTTTACCTGCGGAGCCCTGTGGGACGCTCCCTCCCTCTGGACTGCAGGGAGGACGTGGGTGGCCCAGGCAGCAGCACCCCTCCGGTTCCTAGGGCTGAACAGCCCCCAAACCATCCCATTCCCAGGGATTTCGGAGGCTCAGCTCAGCCGTTTTCACACAAAACCAAACAATTTCTGCACCTTTCTGCAGCCACCATGCAGCGCCTTCCCTAGGACAGCACGGACAGGTCTGAGAGATGGGGACTGGGAACAGGACGCTGATTTATCCCCGTGTGAGCACTGGTGTAGCCAGGTACTGGTGTTACCGCACCATTTGGGGGTGAAAAAGAGCTTCTGGTGATGAGACAGAATGGGCTCACGACAGGCGAGGCAGCAGGGAGGGAGAGAAGGAAGGAATGGTGTCAAATAGCCCTTGGAATAAGTTACTGTCAGGCTGTGAACTCCTCAGGGAGGGGGTGGGGGAGCCGAGGGTCCGGGATGGGTGCTGCAACCCCCATCACCACAGCAGGGGCACATTGTCCAAGGGGACAGAGGGCAGGGGTGGCTCTTGCTGCTCTCCTTCACCCTCGGCAGGTGGATGGAAACAGCTCCTGGGTTTGCTCCTCCAGGACACGGCCCTTTCAGCTGTGCAGCCTTCGTGATTCCCTGGGGAGAGCTCCCTGGCGAAGGGATCCCCAGCTCCGGGCGGGCAGGGCGGGGAAGCTGCCCCTGCCCTGGGGAGGTGGGGCTGGAGGATGGGGGTGAAGGATGGCAGGTGGATGAAGGACAGGGTCGCCCACAGGAAACCTCCAGCACGTAGAGGACAATTTCCCATCTGCTCTGCTCCATGCCCCCCAGAAGCGATGGTGAAGGGTTCTGCCTGGCCCTCAGGACAGAACCAACCTCCCCTCAGTTCCCCGGGCAGACCCCAGACCTGGATCCCTCTGGCTGCACCTTCTCAAGGCCGTTTATTTTATTACGGCCCGGCTGAGAGCAGAATCCCTGTGATTTCCACAACATCGGATGGAAAAAGTGCCATTGCAGCAGGATGGAGCTAAAAAGCCTCAGGTACCTTCAGCCACCAGCCCCGGGGGCACAGAGGTGTGGGCACCTCCCCCTGTCCAGCCCCGACGCACGACCACGGCTTCGGCACAGCTCAGCCCAAGCCAACACCACCCCAAAACCGACCCTCCCACCCCACAGGCCCAGCAAAAGCCAAGAGCATCAACGAGCAACTGCCCGGGGGTGGCGTCCAGGAAGCATTTGGGATGGACCCGAATTTTGAGGATTTTGCTTCAAATGCAGCGACACGCAAGGGGTTAAAACCAGAGCCATGGGCCAGTGCCTGTGGGACACCAGGAGAAATTCACTGCTACAGGTGGAGAGGAAGGTGTGGAGATGCTGGGGAACCATCCCCACAAAAGCTCTGCAGAAGCACCAGGAGGGTCCAGGCCAGTCCCTGCAGAGGGACACTGCCTGGCTGTGCCCCCACCCCTCACCCCTGTCTGTCCAGGGCTGGATACAGGGCAGAACTCACAGAACTAAAACAAGCAAGGGTCAAACTCATGGCACGAACAGGCAGAAACTCAAGAGCTCCTGGGGGTCTTTGCTCCGGCTCAGAGCGAGTCCCACCGAGGGAGAACCTCCGGCAGCCTCCAGGCTCCTCCAGGAGCAGCTTCAATTCCACACACAACAGAGCAACATCTCCCAGTATCCATCCTTCCCTGCTGGGGAACAGCCTCAGCTCCTGGCTCCTCTTCCTCCCCTCCAGAGACCCACCAGCACTGCAGGGCCTCGTCCCGCACACACCAACCCCAGGCTGTGACTCCAAGGGACAGGATGAGCTGTGGGCTCCACCCGTGGCTGCTCGGACACGCCCGGGGCAGGGAGGAAAGATGGAGAGCGGAGGATGAAGATGGAGAGCAGCCAACACATCCCCACGTCCGTTCGTTTTCTGCATCCCAAGGGTTTCCCAGTGGGTCCTTTGCTGTTTCCCTCCCCACCCCGAGCAGGGACGCAGCGTCCAGCTGGGAAGCGCGGCTGGCACGGCTCCTGCACAGCCCTTGGTGCCCCTCCCGTGGCCAGGTGCTATCTGGTCTCCAGGGACTCCAGGTATTCCAGTGCTATGTCGTAGCAGAAATGGTACTGCTCCTGTTTGGGGAGAGAAGAGGGGATGTTACCATCCCAGGGGAATTTCCCGAAGGTATCCCTGTCTGAGGAAAAACACGTGTCAACAGCCCTAAGGAAACACCTGTCAGCCTCTCGGGGCCCCGTGACAGTCCTGCTGAAGCCACAGCCAGGAAAAACCCCACTCATGGCCAACCACAGCCCCTGCTGGGGCAGGGGATGGTGCCTCAGATCCCACGGCCCCACACGCACTGAAATCCAGCGCTCTGGGGACACACGGCACCTCCACCTGCCCCGAGGGAGGGACCAGGACTGCAACACCCCCTTCCTGTGAAAATACCTTTATTCCCCAGCCCAGGTACAACCAGCACTGGGGGTTCGGCGACGTCATCACCTCAGTGACTGACAGGTGTCAATCAAATGGTGGCAGAGCCGTGGGAACGATGGAGACTGGGGTTGGAGGTGTCCAAAATAAAACCTTAGGCAGGAAATCAAGGAGGTTTTTTTTTCTGAGTTCAGCAGAGGCTGGGAAAGGGGAGAGCACCCAGGCAAATATCCCTGGCTGGAGTGGATGGAGATGCCCTGCCCTGGCCGCCAGGACGTTCCTTTATCACAAATTCTCTTGCCCAGCAGGACCGGGCTCGCTCTCCCACCTTTTCCTGAGACATCCAGGGATGGTGCCAGCATCCTCCCACCCTCCACTCCCCCTCAGCTGCACAAAGGGAAAGCCCAGAGTGGCTGACTCCTGGTTTTGTAACAAAAATCCCTGAACTGGGGCTTGTGAGGGCAGACTCATCCATCCCTGTCCTCCTCCATGACCTGTTCCCGTGCTCTGCCGCCCTCGTACAACTCCCAGCACAGAAACCTCAGGAGAGCTCCGGCCGGGGCAGTGCCCATCCCCAGGAGATGCTGCTCCAGTGAGCAAAACCGGCCAGAGTGGGGAAAAACTCCCAATAAATCAGGATTTTGGTGCTGCTACAAGCACTGGGACATCAGGTGGGAGCACTCTGGGTGTGACAGCAGGGAGGGAGAGGGCAGAGCTCATCTCCCTAAATCCCAGCTGCAGGACAGGGATTGGGGCCTGAGCACCGGCAGAAAATCCTGTTATCCCACACGGGTGGGCGGCTCCGGGATCCCAGGTGGGAGCGGGCAGAGGGGGAGAAGGACTTCAAAGCAAGGAGGCTGCGTCAGCCCAGATTAAAAGCACGTAATGCTTTTTGGATTAAGGAAAGGGATTGTTTCCATTTATCATCATATAAAAATAAGCCCCGGGGCAAACAGAGGGGGAAGAGGCACAGGCAGCGGGAAGTGCTCTCTGCTGGGCTGAGCTCCTCACACCAGGCACGGATCCGGCCTCCCGGTGACTCTGGGAGATTGAGATTCCCAGAATAGCCGGTTCAGGTTCATTTGAGGCAGGAGGAGGCTCATGTCCTGGTGGGAAATGTTGCCTTTTTTTAATACCTTTGCAATTTAGCCCAATGGGTCTGGTGGCTTCATGCTCGTCACATCATCTTTCCATTATCTGCATCCCTCCCCCTGCTCCCCTCTCCCCTCCCTCACCTTCTCCTCCGCTTTTAATGCCTAATGCAAATTACATCCCCTCCTCAAAACCATTTCATTTTGCGACTTAGGGATTTTATAATCCAAACAGGGTAAACATTTCCAGCTGACTTGCTTTTAAAACATCAAGAGGCACCTGGATCCCTCCACCACGGGGGACAGACACGCGCCTGCTCCCTCCCCTGTTCCATCATCGGGGTCTGAATTAGGGCAGGGGCTGCTTGCCCTGACCTGCAGCCAGCTCCAGCCTCCTCCTCAGGACACATCGCTCCACTGCTGCTCCCAGCAGCTTGTCCACCCATTCACTTCACTCCAAATGCTCATTCCCTTTTATATTTCCGACAGGAATTTATCTGACTCCACACCAGAGCCGCTCCCAACACCACAAACCTTCCAAAGAACCACAGCTGCATCCCGTGGGTGAATGTGACTCTGCCTTACAACTCCTGGGGAGGATTTCCAACAGTCCCAGCACTGACTCCGAGGCCACGCTGGCACAGCAGGATGAAGACAAGCCCAAGGCTGCTCTGAGGAGCTGCCTCACTTCCCAGCCCATCCCAGCACGGTGCTGGCGTGAGGATGCCCATGATGCTCATCAGGATTTGGGGTGGAAAAGGCGGTGTTGTGGGAGGCAAGCATCCCCAGCTCTCCTCCACGCCAGGACCAGCAGCCAGGGTGGACAGGGAGGGTCTGGTGCTTACCAAGGTCTCCACCATATTTGGTTTGTAGTTGCGGAGGGTCTTGGCAGCGAAGAAGACATCTGCCATGTTGTGACACTTGAGCATCTCCAGGATCATGGTGGAGGCACAGAAGGTGCCGCTCCGGCCACCTCCGTTCCTGGTGGGACAAACACACGTGTCAGGGGTGAGGAGGTGGCATCAGAGCCCCTTCCTGCTCCCTCCAAGTCTCCCTTTCTCTATCTGACCCTGCATCCCAGAGGATGTCCCAGAGCAGGGTCTTGTACCCAAAATAGGGACCTGAACCTGCCCCACGGGGTGGCAGGACAATGATCCTGCCCTCCAACCCTCACAAGAGCATGGAAACACCCTTCTGGACCACCAGGGCTGATTTTGGACAGTTGGGCTCAGCTCCCAGCCCTGCCATGGATCAGCTCCTCGTGTGACCCTGGGGAAGCTGCCGTGTCCCAGAGGTGACCCTGGGCTGGTGACAGGGTGGTGCTGTGCCTGGAGGAACCGTCCCACATTCCACCCGGAGCTCTGGGAACCTCCCCAGATCCTGGCTGTACCCCTGTTCCCCCACCACCACACCTGATCCCTGGCAGCAACGGGAACAGGGGAGAGGAAGAGAGAACACGATGCCGGAGCTTTTTAAAGCGTGTTCTCAAATTACCCTTCAGCTAACGAAGATGGACAAGGCTGTAATTAGTTTTTGATTAAAGACTCTCCTGCTGTCTCTCCCCATCTGTGAACGTGCCGGGTCCCATCCGAGGGGAGCACACTCGGTGTTTGTGAGCCAATCCCCCCGGGAGGAGGGGGATGGAGACCACCCAAGGCTGGACAGGGCTTGGAGCACCCTGGTCTAGTACAGGGTGTCCCTCCCACTGGAATGAGATGAGCTTTAAGGTCCCTCCCCAGCCAAACCACTCCATGATTCCCTGTCCCCCCCTGATGAGCAGCAAGTGGTGGGGGTGGCACAGCTCCTGCCACGTCCCTTTGGAGCCTGTTACACACCCGGGACGTGGGGACAGGGCTGGGACCTCTGCCAAGGGTGGGGGTCCAGCACAAAGGGCAGGTTGGTGTCACCCCTGCCGAGCATCCACCTCACGCAGGAGGTGACCACAGGGTGCCTCGCCCGAAGCTCATGTTGTGGCAGAGGTAGCCCCATGTGGGGACAAAGTCACCCTGGTGAGGGCTTTGTGGAGGATCTGCAGGCAGAGCTGTGAACAGGGAACCTGGAGGCCTCTCTCCCCCAGCAGAGCTTGCTCCTCCCCAGCTGACACTCACAAGCAGTGCACCACAGTCCTGCCATCACCACTTTCCTTCTGCCACCTCTCCACCTGGGCCAGGAGGTGCAGGAAGGACTTCTTGGAGTCCGGGGTGTCTCGATAGGCCGACCAGCGCAGGTACTGGAAATGCCGGACCATCAGGTGCCCCTCCTGCAACTGGAAAAGCAAAACTCATCAGCTGGGACCCGTGGGCTGCCCTCATTTGCCTCCACTGGAGGTTGGACAGAGGGCAGGAGGGGTTTGCCACGCACGGACAGAAGAGGCAGAGAGGAAAACCCTTCCTGCTGCTGTCACACGGATGGTTCAGCCCCCTCCTCCAGCTCACACAGGTTCCACCACCCCATCCCACCCAGGAGAAGTCCCACTGACATGGTTTATCCGACCCCACAGCATCTTGGGTTGTCTGTGTATCCCCCAAAACCTGCTGCCAGGCCCCTGAGCCTCCCCAGGGCTTCTCCATCACACCCTTGTCTTTGCACACTGAAGATCCACAGGATGTGGCTCTGTCGTGTTCGCTGTGAACCAGGAGGCTGCTGAGAAGCTGCCACGGAGGCGGGAGCTTAATACCTGGTAATCTGGTTAGTTTGGAAACCTAATCTGGTTAGCTGGATCCAGGAGCAGCATTACAGCCACGGAGCTCGGCAGGCTGGAGCCAGGCAGATGTGGGGCTCCTGCTCAGGAGCACCCGGAGCATCCCGAGCACGGGATGGGATGAGACCACGGTCACCCCCTCCAGACACAGCCTGGGGCTCACAGCTCTTGTGGGGAGCACATGGAGGAGAAAGGGGGGTCAGGCACTGATGGGGGGGCAGGCACCGATGGGGGACACTCTGGAGGGCTCCATCCACCCAATTTCAGTGGGATGAGCGCCAGACCTTCTCCACCCAGCAGGACCAGGTGTTCCTGTGGGGGAACTGGTGTTCCTGGGGACTGGGAGCATTCAGTGCCCACTCCAATCTGCACACCCCAAACAGGGGAATTTCTGAACCTTTTCAGGAGCTCTGATGAGAGCTGTGATTGGCTGACCACCCTGGGCTCCAGGTTTTGCTTCCAGATGGAAGCGAGGAAGGCAGAGGGGGAAGAGGAAACAAATAAGTGGAGTTAGAAGAAAACTCCTTTGACAGACCAGGAAGGAAAGTTTTGGGATCTGTTTTGAAGTGAGGTGAAAGCTCTGGAGCACTTGTGACACCCCCAACACCCATCTCCACTGCAGCAAGGCTTGGCCCAAAGCGGCTCCATGCATTTACCAGCCCTGCTCCAGCAATCTGCTCCCTGGAGGAATCTCCTCGTCGATCCAGAGATTTCCATCACGCTGCATTTTAATTTAGCCCGCAGTATATTCTACCACCCGAGAGCTGAGCATATTTGGTGTAGGGTTTTGTGCTGGCACCCAGGAAATGCCAGATGCTCCCTCGGGGAGCGTGAACCAAAACCCTCTTTGTGTTAAGAGTCCAGATAATCAGGATTTATCTCCTCTGGCCCCGGCCACCCTGCTGAAGCACCTTCCCAGCCGGGCCGTCAGCCAAGCCATACGTTCCCTTCCAAGCTCCCTAATTCCCATCTGCCCAGTGACCTTCACTGGGGCACTGGCTTCAGCCTCTTGGCAACCATCAGGAGTTTAAAGACCTCAGGGTGCCACCTCCTCCCAGCTGACATTTGTAGGTAAATCGGCTTCTTCTGTGCACGTACAGCTCTGCATCCCCACAGTCCACGTCCCTTCCCTGCTGCCCTGCACTTCTCTTCTTTCGAGGCCAGCTGAACACTGACAAAGGGTACAAATCTGTGTGGATCTTCTCATCCTGCAGGGAGAGGGCTCTGCTGGTGCCAGGAGAGCTGCCGTGCCCATGTGGGGAGTGTCCATCCTGTGCTATGTGTGTGGCCGGGCAGAGATGGACCTTCAGGCAGGAGGAAAAGGGTCTTCCTGCAGTTTTCTAAAACCTTCCAAGGAGCTGTGAACTCCAGAAGAGTTGGACAGAGCAATGGCAATTTTACAGGTTCCTCTCTGGCAGGAGGAGAGCTGGGGCTGCCTCCTCTGGAGGAGCTGAGTTAGGCTGAGGGCTGGCAGTCAGGCAGGATCCTACTGCTCTCCACAACTCCCTCAAAGGAGGTTGGAGGCAGGTGGGATCGGTCTCTTCTCCTGGGTAACAAGTGATAAAAAAGAGGAAACAGCCTCAGGCTGCATCGTGGGAAGTTTAGATGGGGTATTAGGGGAAAACATCTCCACTAAAAGAGTTGTCAAGCCCTTGCACAGGTTGCCCAGAGAAGCTGTGGCTGCCCCATCCCTGGAAGGCTGGATGGGACTTGGAGCAACCTGGGATAGTGGAAGGTGTCCCTGCCCATGGCAGGAACAACAAGGTTTTGAAGTTCCCTTCCAACCCACACCATCCTGGGATTCTGTTATTGGTATAAAGCAGCTCACCCGTGTGACGTTCTGGACTCGGAAGAGCCGGGACACGATGTCCTCATCCGCCACTCCGGAGATGTACTCCACCTCCATGGGGCCGTACTGCTGGAGCCCCGGCTCGGGCCAGTACTGCAGGCAGGGCTGTGGAGAGAAGCACAGCTCACCGTGACTGGGGATGCGGGCTGGGACACGGGGAAGGGCAGCAGGCAGGACAGGAAACGCCTGTGAAGGGAGTGGCTGGTGCTGGACCCCGAGGGGGCTGCTGGCACGGGGTGGCCCCAGGGTGGGGTGCTGGCCCACGTTCCTCACACAGCACATCAATGGATGGAGGATCTCCCAGCTCACTGAGGGATCAGAGATGAAAGGTCAGGTCCACCCTCAGCACCCACACAGCCCCCAGCAGTGCACGGACACAACAGCTGACACCGCTGGGAATGGACACCACTGGTCCAGGAGGATGTGGCATGGACACTGCTGGCCCAGGAGGAGGCGGGATGGGCTGTGCCCCGGTTCCAGCACAGACCTGACCCTGCACAATGCGAGAGCAGGGCCGGGCTGCTCACAGTTGGCTCTCAAGCCCTGTCAGCTTTAGCAGCCACTCTGCCACCAGCAGTGACAGCAACGCGGGATGTCAGTGCTCCTCGTCCCATGGCCAGGACATCCCACCAAGCCAAAGCAATCCCAGCCTGCATCCCTGGGGAGAAACTCCCCCTCCCCGTGTCCGTCATGGCACTGATGGATGGCTCGGTCCCTGGAGCACGGGTGAGATTGTCTTCACAGCGTGACAGCTGGGAAACCAGCACCGACACAAAATATACGATGTTTGTCACCGCACTTTCACAGGGCATTTAGCAACACAGGGCAGCCACGGCCTGGGCCCGACCGCACGGCAAACGTGTCTGAGGAATAATTGGTTATTAATAGGGGCTATAAATCTCCGAGATCTCTGAGCCTTCCAGACTCAGAACTATAATTTGGATATTAACACTTCCCTTGGCAAGGCGTAGTTCAAGTGAGGGCTGTACCCTCAAAGTCACCTTTCGGAGCTGCCTGCTGGAAAGGTTGATTTATTACCTGTTGGTCTTACACCAGTAAACATTTCGGATCCAGCTAAACATTGTAACCAGACACCCCTGAGGAGCAGAGGGCAGGAGAGAGGCAGGGCCGAGCAATGAGGAAAACGGCAGAGGGAAGGGAAGGGAAGGGGTCCTGTCCCTCTGCCCTGCTCAGCTGAGACCCCACCTGCAGAGCTGCCTCCAGCTGGGGGGACATGGACTTGTTGGAGCAATGAAAACACCAATGGAATGCCAACGGAACGCCAACGCCAACGGAACGCCAATGGAACACCAACGGAACGCCAACGCCAATGGAATGCCAGCGCCAATGGAATGCCAACGGAACGCCAACGCAATGCCAACAGAATGCCAATGCCAATGGAACACCAACGCCAACTCAAAGCCAACACCAATGGAATGCCAAAGCCAATGGAATGCCAACGGAACGCCAACGGAACGCCAACGCCAATGGAACGCCAACGCAATGCCAACAGAATGCCAACACCAATGGAACACCGACGCCAACTCAAAGCTAATGCCAATGGAATGCCAACACCAATGGAACGCCAATGGAACACCAATGGCAACTCAAAGCCAATACCAACACCACACCAAGGCAACGCCAACACCAGCACAACACCAATGCAACGCTATTGCAATGTCAGCACCAATGGAATGCCAACACCAACACAACGCCAACACCAGCACCAACGCAACACCAAAGCAACGTCAATGCCAACACAACACCAACGCCAGCACAATGCCAATGCAATGTCAGTGCAACACCAACTCCATGCAGCCAGGCTGGGCTGCTGCTCAACACCTCTTTGGCTCCAAGTGGCCAGCCCTGTGCTTATAGGGGACAAATCCTGAGTGGTGCAGGCAGTGCTGTGTCCCCTTGCAGAGGAGAAGTTGCTGAGTGAGCAATGCAGGGGCTGCAGCGCTGTCAGGGCAACAGTGACAGGGCAGGACAAAAGCCACCCATGGGGCCGGCGCAGTCCCCGGGGCAGCAGCACTCACCCAGGCAGAGTTGGACTGGTTGAGCTGGTTGAGCATGACGATGGAGGTGCAGCCGTAGTCGTACACCAGCCGCCAGAAGTCGGTGGTGGTGTTCTGCAGCGGGTGCAGGGTGACGATGAAGGCAGCGCTCCTGGTGTAGCTCTGCGGAGAGGGAAGATGAGCACCAGTAAGGACACGGTGGTGACACTGGAGCCACTGTTGTCACACCCCAAAAAACCAGTCCAACCAGATGAGTGGGACCAAACCCCTCTTCTCCATGCCAGAGCAGAGCTGGTTTCCCTGGCACAGCCTCAGTCCCTCCGTGCCCTGGTGATGGGGAGATCCAAGCAATCCCTGCCCTTCGTCAGGATGAAAGCACCCACATTTTGCTCTCACAGGAAAGGGTATTTTGCATAAATAATTAGGGAAAAGATGTCACCTTTGAGCCAAGAACATGCAGAAGCCGTGGCTCCCAGAAGACCCCAGACTCCAGCTCTGCACCCTGGCCCTGACTGGAAGCATCACCCACTGCATCACCCCCACCACCCCACCACCAGAGACAAACACTGACCTGGCATCAATTTTTTTTTGTGGGGAGGAAAGAAAACCCCAAGTGAAAGATCCTAGAGACTGTAAGAAGGAAGTGGGAGGGAAGGAAATGACTGCATTTCTGGTTTGTGCTTTGAACAAGACACATCCCCCTTGGTCATCCTGCTGCTGGTTTGCCAAGGGCCAGCTGAGCTCAACACTGCATCAGGCTCACTTAAATTAACAGAGTTTGGCTCAAGCCTCTTCAGACACAGAATCAGCACAGCTCTCTGCTCATGGGGGGTCCTCTGCCTGCTGCAGAACCTCCTGACTGAGCTCACAGAAATGCCTTTATTGAACCATTCCCCCGGCCCTGTCCATGGGCAGCAGCGAGACCCCGGTGCTCTGCGAGAGCTTTCCACCCTCGAGGAGGGGCATGAGAGCAGCAGGGGAAAGAGATTTCACCAGGCTTGCCTTGGCACCCACCTCTCTGGCACAGGTGTAAGTGACAGCAGGGTGTGCAGCAGGGCACGGCTCCACCGGCACCAGCACCGGTGACAGGTGGCACAGGCCAAGCTGATCTGACAGATGGACAGACCGACTGAGCAAACCACTTTGGCACTTAAAGCAAATGAGACTTTCTTTTTTTTTTTTTTTTTTACCCAAAGAAGGAAATGGGTTTTATCCCTTCAGCAAGAATTTCATCCAAAGGGCTTTGTCTGTCTATAAAAAATATTTCATTCACTGACCCTTCAGCAGAGATTAAGGGAGGCTCAGTGATGCGTAAAGATAAAATGGATATGCAAACAGCAAGCAAGCTGGAAACAAAACTCCCATCCCACTGCAGCACTACGAGAGCCACTCCCCACCAGCAGCAGCCCACTCTGCCTTACCAACTGCTTTTGCTGTGGGAGCAGGAATCGGGGAGATGGGATCCGCACAGAGATCCAGCAGGATAAATCACTCACGGGATGGAAAACACAAGGCTCAGCCTGGTGCCAGCGTTCAGCTGTGACCAGAAGGGTTCGGGGAAGATGCCTGGGGTTTGAGGGGGCCCCATGCTGCCCATGCAAAGCATTTCAAGGGAAAGGAAGTGGGGTTGGTGATGAATGACCCTATCCCTCAGCGTGGGCTCGGAGCCTGCAGCATCTTCTGCTCTGCTTTGTGATCATCAGCCACCAGGAGACAGCTTTGTCACCACAGGGTCCTTCCTGACTGCACCAGGGGGAGGCATGGTGGCTTTGGGAGCAGTTCAGAGCCCCCCCAGCTGCAGCAGGAGGATCACGGGGGGCTGGCAGCACAGAGGGGGCTCAGTGCTACCAATCCCCCCAGGAGCTTCCTCTCCCTCCCCTGCTCCAGTTTCACTGCAAAATCCTGAAGTCCCTCAGTGCCTGGCTCGTGAGAGCAGGAGGAAAGCTCTTGCAGGGTGCAAAACAAGGGGTGCAGGACCCCGTTACACCAGTCCCAGCCCTTCCTCCCCCTGCACACAGCAGCCGTAAGCCTTCCTGCCCTTGTGCAAAACGGGGCCATAAATCCAAACCAAGTGAAGTTTTACCATGAAAAGTTGCCTGAGCCCACGGGAAGCGGCCCCTTCCCTCCGCAGGGAACACTCACATCAGTTAAGGCCGCGTTGATGTAGTTGTTGCTGTCTCCATCCACGGAGATGAGGAAGGGAAGGCATCGGTCGGGCGGCAGGACGTCCATGCTGCGGTTGCGCTCCCGGTTGCGGGGCAGGAGCGCGATGCTGCACTCCTCCACGTCCAGGTGTGGGGTCACCGAGTTCAGGGTCTGCGGGTACACGGGTCCCCCTCAAAGCCCTGCCTGGTCCCAGCCGGGGTCGGCACCAGGAGGGTGAGGAGAAGGGGACGCCGCAGAGGTTTTGGGGCGCTCACCTGGAACTCCTCCCGCAGCTGCGAGGAGTTGCTCTGCGGCTCTATCCTCACCATCTCCTTGTAGGTGGGCTTGAACTCGCTGGCGGGGATGCTGGTCTCCCCGCACAGACAGGCCTCCAGGATGGCGTCATGGATGAAGATGTACTGCTCCTGTGGGGGGGAGGAGAGGGGACAGGGCTGAGCCTCCAGAGCCGGCTGGCGACGGCAGCCCCGTGTGCCCCCGGCTGTCCTCGACACCCGCTCACCTCTGTCTGGATCATGTTGATCCTCCGTGAGCAGAGGGTCTTCACGCAGTTGTAGATGTCCACGACGCCCTCGCACTCGGCCATGTCCAGCATCACATCCAGGACGATGTAGCAGCCAGTCCTCCCTGTGCCAGCGCTGGGGATGGAGGGCAAACAGCAAACACATTCCCAGTCTGTGCTGGCACCCACACACGGCTCAAAAGGCTGCTGGGCACCGAGCAAGGTCTGTGTGGGCGAGGGCTCAACACACAGACCCTGCACCAGGCAACCCCGAGGGGCTGCCAGGAGCCCACACACCTCCAGAGCCTGGTTTAGTCTTAAACCTGCCCAAACACCCCTGCTGCAGCCCCAAGGGCGTGTGATGGTCAGGCTGTGGGTGGGCACCCATGTCTAAAGTTCATTTTTAATTTAAGACAGCAAAACACATGGTTTTTGCACCAAAACCGACAAAACCATCCAAGTGCCAACAGTCCTCTGGGATCCCAGCCCAAAAGTGCCAAGGAGGGCTCAGCTCTGAGCCCTGGGAGAGCAGGGAGGTTCCCCTGGCATGAGCAGGTCTGAATGCCCCAGGGGACAGCCTCGGGGTAAGGCTGAGCCCAGCAGGATGCCCAGAGCCAGCCCAGCAGTGGTGACATCCCAAGCCCTGGCATGGCTGGAGTCACAGAGACCTGCTGTGCCGTGGCCCCCCCCACGATGTGTCAGGAACAGAACCACCCCCCTGCTCCTTTCCTACGGAGTCTTTTCCAGTGAAAAACCAATTTCTGGGGCTGATGAATCACTCGTCGTGATTATCAGTGATTACAGGCTACGGGCACTAATCGCCCTGGCTGGTGAATGAACGCTGATGAGGCAGTTGACAGGGAGAAACCAAATAAAAAATAAGAAAAATCCCTCCCACTCATCAGCTCCTCCTGGTTTGCCCAGTGGAGGAGGAGCTATTAGCCCATCATGTGGGAACGCCTGCTCAGGGCACAGAGAGCACCAAAGCTGCTCAGAGGTGTCACTGGTGTCCTCCCAGCTCCGGTGTCCCAGCCCTGCAGGCACAGCCCTGTGGATAACCCTGGGAACGGGGCTGTCCTGCTGCCTCTCTGCCTCTCCCTTCAGCCAGACCCCACGTCCTGACCATCAGCAGTGGTCAAACTGCCCACTGTCGCTTCACCCAGCCCACTGGGACAGAGCTGTGTCACCAGTAACAGGCTGGGGCAGCCCCAACACGGTGCTGCTCCCTGCTTGTCCCCCTGGACCAGCCACAGCCCCCCATCCCTGCTGCCACCAGCCCAGTGGTGACATTTCACAGACAGATGCCATCGCACAGGGACATCAAGGCCAGGCTGGACAGGGGTTGGAGGAATCTGGACGAGGGGAAGGTGTCCCTGCTCTGGGGACGAGCTTTAAGGTCCCTCCACCCCCACCCGTTCCATGAGCCCCAGCTGTACCTGCAGTGGATGACGATGGGGCCGGCGTCCGGCGGCGTGGACGCCTTCACCCTGCGGATGAAGGCCAGCAGCCCCGTGGCGTGGTAGGGGACACCGTGCTCGGGCCACGACATGAAGTGGAACTGCTTCACCTCGTGCCGGGCCGAGTAACCCCGCTGCAAGGGAAGGGTGAGAGGCCAAGGTCACTCAAACACCTGATTTTCTCGGGAATCCATGATTTTGCCAGCTCAGCATCCAGGCAGATGGAGCACACAGCACTTGGGCAGCCCCACAGCTCCCTCCTCTTGGCTGCAAGAGGGTTTAAAACCACCAAGGAGAAAAAGGAGGTGGCAGCAGCCTCAGTCTCCCTGCCCTATCACCAGACAGTAATGTGACATTCCTGTAGATCAAGTGTAAATTGCACCGGCTCCATCTCCAGTTCCCGTGCTGCAGAGTGATGGCTGCATCACCTCCAGCCCAGAGGAGAGGGAAGCATCCTTCACCCCACCCCACTCACACGAAAATTGAACACTCACTCACTGTCCAAACCAGCCCAGGGCTGAGCCGCTCGCCCGGCACAGGGCACAGAGCCAGGGAAAAGGCAAAGGAAGGAGCCACTGGTGACCCCGTACTGGCTTAAATAAACAGGGTACTGGTACGTGCCAAGCTGCGGAGGGTGAGAGGTGGCCGAGGGGGGGTCCCTCCCCGAGGCAGGGTCAGGCAGGGGCAGGGGTAGGGCCGTACCCTCTCGAGGGCGAAGGTGCGCACAGCGTACTCAGCCAATGTCTCCGACTCCACCAGCGTGATCTTGATGTCCCCGTACATCTCAGAGTCATCGGGCCAGTATTTGGAGCATTTCACCTGCAAGGAGAGGACAGGATGGGGTTTGGCTCTGTGGAGGCAGCTTCCAGCAGAG
>VZTI01005303.1:357681-383414 GCA_013397865.1 Struthidea cinerea
TGGGATGGGATGGGATGGGATCCTTACCCGGCCCACCTCCACCAGCTTGGTGATCATCACGATGCTGGAACAGTGCTCCTGCCACACCATGCGCCAGAAGTCGTACACCATCTCCTGCTTGGGTCCTGTGGGACACAGGAGAAGCCCCCACGGATGGATGGGCACCACCAGCAGAACCCAGCCCTGGCAGTGCCCCGATGCCACCACGTCCCCTCTCCTGCCCGTGCAGCACAAACAGCCCCACAGCACCTCAGAGCCCTTTTCCCCAGGGTTGTGCAGTGCCAAGGGGAGGCAGGAGGGGTGGGAGCTGCTCCACACTGGCCCCCTCCCTTCCTTTCCTGCTCCTGCGAGGTTTAACCCCACCAGGAGCAAAACCTGGCTGCTACATCAGGAGCTGAGGAAGCACAGGCTGAGAGGGCAGGGCGTGGCTCACCTTGTGTGGCTATGAAGTGGTTGGACCTGTGGTAGCCCTGCAAGGGAAGCAGAGACATCAGTCCCAAGCTGGGGGGACACTGAGACACCCGAGAGCTTGGGCACAGACCCATCAGACACTTCCCAGTCACCCAACTGGTAGAAATTCCCCACAGCCACTGGGCCGGGTCCTGCAGGTCCACCACAGGAGGAGGAGGTTCAGCAGCCACCCCACAGTCAGTGCACCCCGTCCTGGCAGGGTGCATCTCCTGCATCCCACAAGAGGCTCAGGTAATGCCCAACGCTCACCCCTGGTCTGCACCAGGATCCTTTATCAGCGCCTTGAGGGATCCACGGGCTCCACTCCAGCTCCTGCTGCCAGGAGAGCCCCACTGCTGACCCCCCACCCCACAGCAGCCCCGCTCCCCCCTCCTTCATCCCGCTCCTCAACCCTGAACAAGGACACGGCAGCCCCAAGAGGACATTCCAGCCAGGCCACTGCCAGAGGGACTGAACAGTGTCCACACCCTGGCCAAGGGTCCAGCACAGTTAAACCACACCACACACATGAAGGTGACAGTGGCTTCTCCATCCCCTGTGGGATTTTTGTGAATCGAATTCAACCCCTTCTCTGAGCACACGGGCCCTGCTTTCCATGCCCCGGTGCCACACAGACCCTGCTTTCCCGTTGCCTGGACCATTCCCAGGTTTATGGACACGTTTTCCTAGCCTGCCTCTCCCTGATGGTATTTAGGCCACGCTGCCCAGGGCGAGGCCTGGCAGGAGATGGGAGCAGAGAAGGGAGGAGAGGCGGAGCAGTTACTTACTTCTCGGTTAATCCGAATCTTAACGATCCCGTTGGGACACAGGTTTGAGAGAAAAAGATCAGACAGAGACATTAGTGAGGCACAGAGCAGAGAGGGTTAGAGCACCGCCCCGGAGCGGGCCAGGGAGAGACAGGGCAGAAAGGACACAGGGGACAGGGACAGGCAGAGGGACACTGCTCGGGCACTGGGATCAGGCCACCGCTGACAGACAACACCCTCTGGGCAGGAGGGAAGAGTGGGATTTGCTGCTGCTTCCAGGAGATGCTGGAGCCTTCCTGCACCTGCCTTGGTGTCAGCATCGCTGGAGGTGACAGGGGACATCGCCAGATTCACACACACCAGCAGGATCCAGGGGTACCCCAGTGTGAGCCCCAGGTGGTCCCTCGGTCCTCTCAACCTCTGCATCCTCCACCCAGGGAGAGGGAGATCCACAGCCACGTGAGCAGGTGAGGGGATGGAAAAGCAGAGAGGGAATGAGAAAGGAGGGACAGAGCAGAGCAGGGAGAGATGCAACGAGCAGAATCTGCTGATGAACACCAATAAATCAGGCAGGTCCTTCATGATGTGTTCCAGGGATGCACTGACCAGCCCACCCTGGGCTGTCCAAACTCCTCCAAGTGCTGCTGGACAGACCCTGAGTCCCCAGGATCCACAGGAAGCTCTGTTCCAGCCCAGACCCCGAGGACACGGGCCCTGTCCCCACTTACGTCGATGTAGTTGGCGTTGATGTAGTCGGAGTTGGGGTCACCCAGCAGTGGGTGCAGCTTCACGCGGTGACGGTCGTCTGGGGAAAGGGGACGAGGGACCATCAGTGCCAGGGCTGGTCACCCACCAGGGCACCCTGGGCCATCACTCTGCCCCAGGAACCTGCAGAACTCAGGTTTCTGAAGCTTTTTGGGGTCTAAGCCTTTGCTAAAGGCACTCACATGTGGACATGTGATCCTGCCTCCCTTTGGTCTTGTCTTTCTTCTTCGAAGCATCCCAGCCTTCAAAGAAACTCTGCAAGGAAAGGATGGACATCCCGAGCCGAGGGTATGACTGTGGGGTCCCCCCAGCCCCGAAAGGTCCCTGGGGAGCAGGGCAGACAGGGTGGTCCCTCCACCCCAACACCCGTCTCCTGCAGCCCCAGCTCCACCTCCACAGCACACTCTGCCAGCTACACACTCCTGTTGCATCCACAAAATGCTCAATTTTCCAGCAAATTACAGACTGCCTGGTTTTTTTCTCTCCAGGGCTGGTTGTGGCTTTTTTTCCTAAACCTCCTCAGCCCCTTTCTCTCCCTAGCACAGAACAGGTTTGTGTGTAATAACAGTGACATTCATAGATTGGCATAAGAGGGGGAAAGTGGAAGGAAATTACATGTTTTCTCCCCTCCCATAATATCTGAGTGCTTTCAAATGACTAGTTCCAAGAACATACAGCAGCTTTTCAAGGAGCACTAATGATTATCGCAAGCCCTGGTCTGTCCAATGCATGAAAGGGGGGGAGAGCTCCTCTTCCTGAAACAGCCGAGCATTAAACAGCAATTTCACTGGGAAATTTCAGTCCCAGACCTGTGGGACACCAAGGAGTCAGGAAATGACCCCGCTGGCTGTGCTGAGGCAGAAGCTTGTGAAATACCCTGCTCTGTTACAAGTGCTCCAACCTAGCCAGCTGGGATGGACATGATGCAGCCAGCAACTCTTGGGAGAGAAATCCCTCCCCTGGCATCACCCTCCCCAGGGTCTTCATGGTCTTGGAGCTGCCAGACTGCAGAGGATTTGCTTGTCCTTAGGCCACAGCCATGCTTATCACAGGCCAAGTGTGCTGGAGAGCAGAAGGCGACGTGGTGATGCCCAGGGCAAGGGACAGGGCAAGGGACAGGAAGGAGAGGAGCAGCCCTGGCCTTGCAGGAGAGCTGGGATGACGCACTGCGGACAGGGCTGGCAGGGCTGGTTTGGCTCATCCCAGGGACCTGCTCAAGCTGACAAATAACCCAGAGCTGCCAGCACCAGCCATTGACTCAGGGACACCCCCACGCCAACAATGCCAGCCCAGAGCTGTGAGCTCCAGCTCCCACCCAGAGCTCCAGACCTGGAGCATCCTCTCCTTGCACACGGATCCTATTCGTGTCCCCCTGTCCATCCCACCTCCCACTCCCCCCGAGACCCTGGCACAAGCTGTCCTCACCTCATACTCCTGCTTGAAGCCGTAGCCCTCCGCCGTCTTCATCTGGTTGATGTGCTGCAGGAGGTCGGCCACGCGCACGGCCGGGTGCAGCTGCCCCGTGTGGTACGGGGAGCCCTTGCGGCCGCACTGGCGCCGGGGGGAGCCCCCCAGGAGGCTGCTGGACTCGTTGACCACACTGCTGCGCTGGTCACCTGCACAGGGAGGGACAACCAGAGGCCATCAGGGCAGCAAAGCCTTGGGCTGCATCCCCATCACCTCCTCGCACCCACGGAGGGCCAAGGGAAAACTCCCCGGGAGACGCTCGTGCTGCAGCCCCTCTCTGGGGACCACCAGGGGTCCAGCCCCCAATCCCACTCCTATCCTCTCGTGCTCTCTGCAGCTCTTCCTGCACCACAGAGCCAAAAATGCCCAGCACAGCCTTTTAGGAGCCCAGCAGATCTATTAGAAACTAGTGGGCAAGGCTGTAAGGGGGTAATAACCTCATTTCCCATCGGCTGGAACAATGAGCTCCCATGCAGACAAGCAAGAGCTCCGTGCCCAAATATCCACACGAGATCCTGAGTTGAAAAATCACCTTGCCAAAGTCTACAGCACAGCTTAACAGTTCATTTTCCTCACTGCTAGAGACCAGCAATGGATTCCACAAATGGAGCTTGCTGCTGTTTGATGGGGAGTCTGTGCAGTATTTACCTGGCTTGTGGCGTTGCTGTGTCATTACCGGCAGAGCCAGGCTGAGACCTCACCTGTGTTTCTCAGGGAAAGCTCCCACACCAGATCTCAAAATCTGGGTTTGCGCAAAACCTCCCACCCTCCCAGGGAACAATTCCTTCCCGATATTCCACCTAACGCTGCACCCTGGCAGCGGGAACCAACAAGACAACACAGGAGGGTCCCTCAGGACCCCATGACCTGACCAACGGGCTCATCAGACGCTGGGATTAATGAGAAATTAATTAATTGCTGGCATTTGCAAGGTGCTGCCACAGCCACGCGCTGAGGAACCGCTTGTGTTTCCATGAGGATTAGTGACCTTCTTTTAAATGCACAGAAACTGAAACACGGGGGAACAGCCACCAACAGTCACCAAGTCATTCGTTTCCCTTCGTTAATTAAGGATGTTTACAGGCACTGGAGACTCTCCCAGCCATGGCAGGCAGTCCAAGCTCCCCAGCTCAGCCCCACCAGCCGCTGAGAGTTTCAAGGACAGTGACCAAAGAAAAAATACACCTAACCTAGCTCTGTGTTTTAAGAGAAGGAAAAGTTTGCCCTCTGGGCTTTTATGATCCGTGAGACAATGGCGGGGAGCGCGTGGATCCCACAGCCGGCGCGGAAGAGCCGCGCGCAGGCAGCATCTTGCAGTTACTGTAACAGATGTTATTAGCATATGGCTGAAACTGGGGCATCCAGCGAGTTATTTTACAACTAAATCAGCACGGAGACACATCCTCCGGTGGGTGTGAAGTTATCAGTCTCCCTCTGATGTGAGCGCGGGGGCTCTTTAACCCTTCAAAGCCCAGGCTGTGTGGGGAAGGCTGGGGGAAGCTTCCAACCTCAGCGCAAGCCAGGAGCTGGGACTCACCCAGTTCCAGGGGGGCTGCAGCTGGATCCTGAGCCCACAGTGGCCTCAACCTGCCCAGCCCAAGCTCAGATCTCCATGAGAAGATAGAGACCCAGCTCCCCACAAGAGCCTTCCCTTCAGCACAGCCTGGATGGTGGCAAAAGCTCCAACACCGATGAGATCCCTGCCCTTGGAGATTTACACAGGACAGGGAAGAGCCTGCTATGCCACACACATCAGTCTGAAATAGATGCAACACCAAGCCTTCAGTATTTATAGAATCACAGAATATCCTGAGTTGGAAGGGACCCACAGGGACCATCCAGTCCAACCCCTAGCCCTGCACAGACACCCCAACAATCCCACCCTGTGCCTGAGAGCATTGCCCAAACACTCCTGGAGCTGAGGCAGGCTGTTTCTGTGATATTTTGGGCTTATTGGGCACCTTTGCTATGGCTGGAAGGAAGCAGGGGGATGCTGGGGTCCCCATTCCTCACCTCTGTTTCCGTAGCCGTGCGTGTCCATGAAGGACAGCCCCAAGCGCTCGTCCTCCTGCAGGGTGCTCTGGTCGGTGAAGCTCCTGTCGATGGCACTCATCATGTGCGTCTTCTCGTGCCGGTAGTTTATGGTGGCTTTGGTCATGTTCACGGGTTTCCTGCAGCAGGGAGGAGCAGAAGTGAGCAGGGCTCACCATCAGGTGCTCTCAGGTCCCCTGAAAGCTCCTGGGCTTGGATTATTCCAGGGAGCAGGACAGATTATTTCCAGCAGCGTGGTCATCGCGCTTTGGTGCTCTGTTGTCCCGAGCCGGGCGCAGCCCCACGTGCAGCATCCCTCGCTGGCTGCAGCAACTCCAGCTGCTCAACCTCAATGTCCCCTCCTGTCCCCTGCCCTTGGACAGCCAGGAGTGCTCCTTGTGCAATCAAAGGCTCTCTCCAGCTATCTCCCATCACATGGATCTGCCCCAGCCCTCCCCAGCCCCGTTTCTCCAGGCACAACCCCCTGGTCTAGGGGAAGGTGTCCCTGCCCATGGCAGGGGTTGGAATGAGATGAGCTTTAAGGTCCTTTCCAACACAAACCATTCCGCGATTTTAAAGCCGTGTCAGGGGCCAAATCCATCCCAAGGGATGGGCTGGACCCCCTGACTGCACCTGTGCTCAGCACCTGCTGCAGAGGCTTCTCCCCCCCATGCAGGGTCCCTTTAGGCACCTAACGAAGGTGCTGGGAAATCCCAGCAGTTCTCACTGGGACAGAACCTCACACCCCAAATTCAAGTCATTTTGGCAAAGAAACCTGAATGAATGTTTTTGAGAGGCAGCATCAGGTTCCGAAGCCAGAGCAGCAATTAAAGCAGAAGGATGAACAGGAGATCTGAGCCCAACTCGGCATCGTGGTGGGGCTGGAACACTGCAAGGCACTGCTAAAATCCAGAATTCAACTCAGAGTCGCTGACCCTTCCCCTTTATGCTGCCTTCGGTCTCTAACAAGCTCCGCAGCATTATTATCCCTGATCCAAAGAGACCCTTAAAATGCACTTGGCAGAGAAAAGGACTTGTTGGAGCAGTGGGGTGAGGGGGGCGGCCAGGGGGAGGGTAAAGCAGGAGGAGAATGACAATTACTTACGGGTAATAGGAGTAGGAATAGTAGTTCCTCCTGGCAAGCGTGCAAACAAAGAGAACAGCAGAAATTGCATAAGCAGCTTTTCTCCAGCACAGGGAAGGGAGCTTACGGGGCAAGTCAGCTGCCAGAAAATTCAATGCACCGTGAAGGAATCCAGCTCCCCTTTGGCACCCACAGGTTATTTACTCCGGGCAGGAGCCAGCATCCCGGCAGGAGAGCACAAGCACCGGCTCTCAGGGTGACCACAGCCCTCTTGTCCAAGGGGTTATTCCATAATTTTTAAGAGTGAACAACAAAGATGTCCAAAATGTAGGGATTTTCCCCAGGCTGCTGGCTAGGGGCCTGGAGGGGATGATAGGGTCAGGATGTCACATTCCCAGTGCACCATTTACTAGAGACAAACATATTCCAAGGCTGCATTTCCATTCCACCACACCAATGTTTCTCCAATGGCAAAGCACTCTGGAGAAGATATACGAGCTCATCCCAGCTTCCCAACAGCCCCAAATTCAGGGCTCCCTGCACCAGATCTAATTTGTGGCTCTGATTCGTCCTTCAACAGGTTTGTCCTGGGATGCTGAAGCAGAGCTGCTCCTCCTCCTGTCCCGCAGCACCGGCAGTGGGAATGCAGCAGCCACACACAGCTTCCCACCCACAGCATCACTCCCCAAAACACATCAGCACTGCTGGCATTTGCTCCATCAGGGAAGGATCCAATGTAGCCACGAGCCAGCCCTGCACCCCAAAGTGTGCAGGGATGCTACAGCCCCGCTCTTCCAGTGGTGTAAATCTGCAAGGATCCTTCCAGAGCACACAGAGCCATAAAAAGCTTTGCAGATTTACGGGGGCCGAGGCTGTGCCCTGCTGTTTTTCTCTCCCTCTGGCTGTTCACGTACTTTGCTCCATCCTCCCAAGCCCCGTGTTTAATTGCTGCCCTTTATCCCAGCTCTGAGAGCCCCCCCGGCCCGGCGCTGCCTCGAGCCCTGCACAGAAGCAGCCACTTTTCCAGGGCGTTGCATCCACATGAAAAGCAGCGGCCGCATCCCCGGCGCTCCTGGGGATGGGTGTCCCGAAAAGCCCTCGCCCTCCTCCCTCCCACCCCAGGAGCTCCCCCAGTGCAAGCCCACCTCAATGGCCACGGCCACATCCATGCTGGATGTGCTCATGCTGGCCTGGCCGAGGCAACAGGGAAGCCCAGAGGCAAAATCTCAGCGCAGATTATTCTGATTTTTGCCATTTTGGGCTGGGGGTGCAGAGCTGCACACCCCAGGGTCCCCTGGCTGCTGTTGGCACGGGAGAGCTGGTGGGACGGGGACAGCCGGGCTCAGCAGCGGCGCAGGGCTCGGGCACGGCCAGAAGCGTTTCCATCCGTGCAGGTCCCCAAGCAGCACAAAGCCAAGAAGCAGCAGGAAAAGAGGCAAAAGACCGAAAAATATTGGGGAGAGGGACAGTGCAACAGAGCTGCAGAGGGGGAAGGGACATCCCAAGGACTTTGCTGCTCGGTCCCCAACGTCCCCTGCCGTGCCTGGTGTCACAGAGCACGGGGGTCTGTGTCCAGCGGGATGTGAAGGCACACGGAGACACAGCTTGAGGGAGCGTCTGGAGCCTGCCCAGCGCAGCAGAATCCCCACCAGTAATCCCAGGTAGTGCTGGGGTGGTGGAGAAGGGCTGAGCTGGGAGGGAGGGATGGATGAAGCCCCAGCCACCAGCCCAGGTCTCCGTACCCTTTCCGAATGGCGACGATGATGGCTCCCAGCAGGATGATCAGGACGATGAGCCCCCCGGCACAGATCCCCAGGATCAGGCCCATCTCCTCCGAGTGCTGGGACACCTCCAGGGGACGCTTGCTCTCTTTGCAGGCAGCTGCCAGGGGACAAGGACAGGCGGGGGGGTCAGCACTCAGCTCCAGGGGGGTTGGCAACATCAGACATGAAAACCCTGGGATTCATCCCGTGGGATGTTCATTGCTCCATGAACACACGATATTCCACCAAGACGTAACAGGGCTCTGCAGTGCCACACTACCGCCGTGGACAAGTCCCTCTCTCAGTCCCAGTGGGGTGAGACAGTCCCTTCGTGCCCCTTTCATCACACCCCACGTCAGATCATCCCTCCCTGGATTCAGCATCCAGCACCACCGCGCCAGCCTGCCACCCCCACCATGGCAACAGCACTGAGAAGGAAAATTCAACCAAGGGAAAAACCCCAGACACAAAGAGAGTGGGAAGCAAAGGAGCGTGGGGTGGGGCTGGAATAACCCATCACATGCAGCCCAACCACCACCAGCGCTGGCCCTGACCCGCCGGCACAGCCCCGACCCCGGAGCAGCCGCGGGGCCTGAGCCACGGCCGCGGTGGGATCAGGGGAAAGGGAGGGCTCACCTTTGCGAGCGATCCGGACACAGTTCAGCCGAGTTTCCTACGGAGGTAAAAAGGGGGGTCAGTGCTGGATGAGCATCCCACGGCTCTGCTCCCCACTCCCGCCCCGAGCGAGGCTGGCTGGGCACGGGGCTGGTCCGTTGGTGCTTCGGCCTCCAAACCAAGGGAGTCTGTGGGGGATTTGTGCTGCAGCACCCACGGAGCTCCTGGGGACACACATCCCAAGAGATGCTGCAGAATGATCTGTCCCCAGCATTCCCAGGTTTAGCCGAAGCCACTGCTCCTGGCACAGAGGGGATGGCAAAGCTCAAGAGCGTGGGAGGACCCAGCAGACGCAGCCAAGCCACATGTCACCGATTGTCACCAGCTACAGCTGAAACATTCCCAGGTTGTCATCCAGAGCTTCACGGGGTTTTCTTCCATCAGTCAAAGTTTCAAGCCCCAGTCCTGGTGCTCTGCACCTGCCGAGGCTGCCATGAGGTTCCAGCTCAAGTCTCCAACAGTTTTAATATTTGCAATTTAAGGATGAGTTCAGCTAAAATACTCCATTTTTCAATGCATCTGACTTCTGCTGCAAAATAAAAAGCACCATTTTGGCAGGACTGCCTTCTCCGAGCATCCCCAGTCTCTCAGGAAACCAGGCACCAACGCTGCTCCATCCACCCCCGGCCCAAGACCTGCCCACGCCACGTGCCCAGGGCAGGGCCAGCTCCAGCACTGCTCTCCCTGGGGTCTCCAGCTTTTCCTTCTCCCGTTTCTTGCTTCATCTGGCACAAAAACCATGAAAAACCCCAGCTATGATCCAGCGTTTTTCCAACATCTGACGGCAGCTGGGACAAATCCATTGCCTCCCAGCAGGAACGTTGTAACACAGCATCAGCCACCAGTTATTATCCAGCGGTGCCGAGCGAGCCAGAGCCGGGATCCTCCCAGTCCCTCCCGGCTCTAATTACAGCGCAGCGAGGTGTGAACGACCCCGGAGCAGAGCAGAGGACTCGGTAACCGGCGCCTTTCCAGCAGGACCGAGATGTGCAGGATGAGGATGCTCCCGCGGGTGGGACAGGAGCTGCCAGAGCCGGTGATGCCGAGAAGGGTCCCCGCAGGGTCCCGGGGGTCCTGCCGGTGACTCGGAGGAATCAGCGCAGGGGATGCAGCTCCGCAGAGGGAGCCGGACGCAGCAGGGAGGGCAGGGCAGCCAGGAGCTCCCGGGAGTTCCCTAGAGCTGGGACTGGCCGTCCCGCAGCGGTGGGTCCCAGCTGTGACACAGCTCTGGCTGCCCAAACGTCCTTCTCCAACCCAGGAGCAGCCCCAGGAATGGGGTCTCCCCTGCACTGGTGCTTGTTGGGGTCCTGGCTGGTTCTGCTGTGGGTGGGGGGCTGCTCCACCCCCAGCATCGGCACCGGGATGGGGACAGGACACCCACCCATGATCTCAACATGCCATAAGGGTGGCCTGGAGCACCAACTGCCCCCTGGCAGGACACCAGGGGTGAACCCAGAGGGTGGCCCAAGGGAGAGGGATCTAACAGTAGTCCCAGTTTCACCAACCCCCAGACCCCAGCCTTGCCTTTACCTGGTCCAACCCCTGGCTGGAGCGGGGTGCCAGGGCTACTCACCCCTTTGAGGTTGCTCATGGCCTGGAAGTAGATGAGATAGGCCTTCTTGGGCTCCAGGGGCGGGTTCCAGTAGCCGCTGTAGGTCTGGTTGTCCCCCACGGTGAAGGGCTTGGCCTCGGTGAGGCTGCTGGCGGGCAGCTCGGCCCCGAAGTAGTGCACGGAGCCGCGGGACACGGCGTCGTCGAAGGTGAGCGGCACCGGGAAGCACTCCGGCCCCCCCAGCTCCCGCTTCAGCTTCTTGGGCCGCTCCTCCTCCACGATCACCTGGTAGGTGCTGCCAAGGGCCAGGCACGGTTAGCTTTGGAAGAACGGTCCTGCCTTTCCTTGGACCCCACTGTGCCCACCCCGTTCTGGGGTCTCGCCCTCCTGCAGCCCCAACCTACCTGATGGGAGCCCCTCTGCCCTGCGCTGGCCGCAGCAGCACCGTGATGGTGCTCTCTGACTCGCTCAGCGGCGATGGCATGTCCCCGTAGTCGAAGGTGGGAGCTGCAAGGGGAGCAGGGGTGAGTCCCAGGGCTTCCCCGGCTCGGGGGGGAAACTGAGGCACAAGCAGCTTAGCCCGGGGCAAGGCATCACCCAGTGGTGCAACACAAATTACTGCAAATAAAGGAAACCCCTCCAGGTCTTGAACAAGAGTTGGGAGAGGACCCCTGGTGTGCCCAAGGGAGATTACCAACGCCAGTCTGGCAGAGGGGAGGGAACGAGAGTGGGATCCAACCTCAGCAGGACACGAATGCTCCAGTGCTGAGATGTGCCCAAGGACGGCACCACTCAGAATCACTGGCACCGTGTGAGCTTCCCCTGCCCCAGGGCAGAAACGCACCTGAGCCAGCCCAGCAGCACCCCCAGACCAAGGTGGGGGACCCCCCTCACACCTGGCATAGCCCTGCGGTCCCCAAACCATCGCTGGGGTGCAGCTGGAGCCGCTGTGTTCCAGCGCCCCCGTTCACGCTCAGCTCAGCCCAGCTGCTGCAGTTAATGCAATGCTGGGACGTGAGCAAAGAGCCCCGAGTGCTGCACGGCTCATTAACGAAGCCCAATTAATCCCTCGCTCGTACACTGAGAGCTCAGACAGCACCAGCCCCCAGCACCGGGCTGGCCGGACTCCCCGCACAGGGACCCACTGGTCTGGGGACTGCCCGGGGGCTCACAGCCCAGCTGCCACCACCGAGAGCACCTTTCTGTGGCAGCATCCAGCCACCAAAACCCCCCCAGCCACCAAAACCACGGGAGTGAGCCAGAGGCTCCATAAGATACCCGAGGGGAGGAGAAGCCGCAGCAGCAGGAACGCAGTGGGGGAACCTACCGGAGATGTTGGTGGTGATCTCGGTGAGCGCCGTCTGGCCGAAGCCCTTGCCGGTGCGGGCCCGCACCGAGAACAGGTAGGTGGTGCCGGGGTGGAGGTTGGAGAACACGTGGTAGGTCTCGTTGCGCAGCTTGGACACCGTGCGCCGCGGGCCCGGCACGTTCACCGCAGGGTCGGAGGACTCGATGCTCTGGTAGCTGATCTGCAGGGACAGGGCACAGCATCACCCGTGGCCGGAAGAGAGGGGACAGAGCCCGGATTTGGGTGGAGAAGGGATTAAAGCGATGAATTCAGAGGAGGGGACAGTCACGGGGCAGCCTGGAGGCAGACAGGGACTTTCTAAGGTGAAACAAAAGCAGAGGTTCACTGGAAAAGCCAAAGAGCTCGGGGACAGCAGCAGCCACCTCTAATCCCCGTGGCCGACAGCAGAGGTTGTCCCAGACCCCTCCAATGCCCCTCAACGGGCCCCTCCCACGTCCCTCCCGTGTCCCCGTGTCCCCCAGGTGCCGCACTGGCCGGGACGTACCTCGTACTGCGTGATGAGGCCGTTGGGCTCCACCGGCTCCTCCCACTTCAGGAATATCATGTCCTCCAGCGGGGTGAAGGTGAGGGACTCGGAGGCGATGCCGCCAGGCACTGGGGAAGGAAAGGGGACGTGCTTGGATGCAGCAGGAAACCAGTCCGGAAGGAGAAATCCTCCTGGAAACCCCTCTGGGTGGCTGTGGCAGTTGTGCCCTGGGACCGAGCCACCACATTCCCTTTGCCATGTCACCCTTGTGCCAGCATGTGCCACCAGACAGGGCTGGAGGCTCCCCAGGGAGACGCCCAAGGCATTGATGCTCCTGGACCCGCTGGTGGCACTTTGCCATGGGAGGGGGAGGTCTCCACACCAGCACAAACCCCACAGGTACCACTTGCAGCACCTCAGCCCAGGTACCAGCAGCGGCACAGGGTGCCTGAGCTTTCCAGTGTGAGGAAAAGAAATTCCCCTTTCCCCACAACCCAAATTCCCCTGGAGCCATCAATATCCTGTGGAGATACTGCCAGCGAGCAGCAACATCCTCACGTGCAGACGGGCTCGGTGTGCCCCGGCCTCCCCTCTAATTAACACCAGCACAATAATAACTGTAATCACTGACGGCGATCAGCGGCGCCGGGATCAATATCTGCTCCTTTATGATGGATTTCTCCACCCGGGGCGGTCAGCGAGGGGAGGCGATGGCTCGGGAAGGCACCGGCAGCATCCCCCACTCCCAAACCTTGCGGGGGGACAGCAGCTCTTCCCTCTGCTTGGCTTTCTCCGTAGCTTTTGTTCGGGTGTAATTATGGGGCTGGGAGAGAGGGATCACCTCCCGCGCTTTGCGCCATGCAAACACGCCGTTTCCACCTGATTTACAAGTTAATTTAATCAGAGGCACCGTGTCCTACACGAGTACACAGGCGCTTATTAAATTCGGGGAGAATTACGGAAACCTGTAGGGCAGGAAAGTGCGTACCTACAGAGATTGGGTTTTTAATACACAGAACCTACTCTATATATAATTATATGTTATTTTCTATTATTATATATAGCCTGCGTTACATAGACAATTACATCTTATTTTCTGTTATTATACGTTGTATCATCATTATTGTCTATAGGATAATTTATGTATTATCTCGACATTATAATATATACAGCCTATATATTCATGTATATAAGTACAGGTGTCGTGCTCCCACGCCAGGCTGAGAGAGGCAGAGGATGCCCACAACAGCTCCCAGGTGTGCACACACCCCTCTGCTATCCATGCTTGCACACATATATTTATTTATGAATTCTATATATTTATCCTGGCTTGCATCGCACGCACCCTGCCTGCACGGGGAGAACGGGCTCCCCGCAGCACCAACACGCTGCAGGGATGTTTCCGCAGGTCCCCGGGACTGAGTTTCATCGTTTCATGCACACTCAGAACAGCCTCCAGCTGTGGGTCACCTGAATCCATAGCGGGCACCGAAACACCAGCTAGACAACCCATGGATGCGGCCACTTCCCGCAGTGCCCACACGCCCTGTGCAGCTTTGCCCAGGGTCCAAGAGGGATGCTGTGAACAACAGCCTTGGTTCAGCCCAGTTACTTGGATTTCCCAGCCCAGAACCAGATGTGGCAGTTCGACGCAGGGTTTCCCACTCAGGATGGGGAGGTGCATCTTCGCAGCCCACCAGAAGCAGCCCCAGGGGATGCTGCTGCCAAAACTGGTCTCATGCCAAAATAAACCCCAATTAATGAGCCTTCAGCACCGTGGTTTACGTGCATGGGCAGCTGCTCACCCCCAGTTCTAGGAGCTCAAATCCTCATCATCCTTCCAGGCAGGCAGGGAGATGCTGGGCCAGACACGTGAGGAGTATCTGCCACATATCCACGAGGATATCCACAGATCCATCTCCATGAGACCGAAAGCATTCGCAGCCTCAAGTTCAATCCAAGGGGGAAGCCACCAGCCCCAGTTAATTGAGGCACAGGGAGAAGCAGCTGGAGTGATTAGAGTACAGCAAAAAGACATCTGGAGCTCCTGTATTAATATTCCATAAGCAAACAGCTGGAGCAGTCACAGCCCAGTGAGAACAATTGGAGCAATTACAGCTGGAAAATAAACCACCGGCAGGGTGGAGCTGGGTGCCCCCAGGGCAGGCTCAGGGTTGGGGATATGGAAAGTGCTGGGGTGCAGAGGAAGGTGCTGAATTTAGGCTTTGAAGGTGAAAAAGGACCTGAAGACACTTCCAGCTCCACTCCAGGTCTTCAAGTTTTGCTTTCCAGCCTGGAAAAGAGGAGTGAGCATCGCACACACAACGGCGAGTCCTGTGCAGGGGAATTCCAGGGCAGGCTTCTCCTCAGGGTCCTCCGGGGCTCTGGAGCCAGCTCAATCCTTTGCAATTACCAGTTCTTCCACTTTAATTGCTGATTCTTGTTGCTAAAAAGTGCTTTGGGGATTAATTCCCTTCTTGCTTAACAGATGACTCCGTGAGAGCCAGGGATGCTCTGGCCACACTCAGCCCCCAGCACTCAGTAGAGGGACAGGCCAGCCCTGGCTGTGGCCTGTCACCGATGGTGGCACTGGACACACAGAGCCAGCTCTGTCCTGCAGCTCCTGCCATATCCACTGGATCTCCAGAGCCAGAGTGACCCAGGCACTGCTGATGGAGAGCTGCGGCCAGGGTGAGGTTGGACCTGGCAGACCTCTCCAGCAGCCTCAGCTTGAGCAGATCCTCAGGGAAGGGCTGGGCCAGAGCAAGAGATTCCAAAACCAAGAAGTCCTGGAGCAATGCTGGAGCCTCCAGCGAGGATGTCCTCCCGCTCAGGTGACAGGGAACCCAGAACAGGGCACAGCCGGAACAGGGGGAAAACAGGAGCAAAGCTGCTGCCAAAAACCGCGGCCTTATGACTGCAGAGCTCTCTGCACAAATCCGAACCAACCCAAGAGCAAACTCCACCAGGGCAGAGCCCCAGGGAAGCCGACACAAGTTGCCCCTGCCCTGGTGAGCAGCACTTCCCCAGAAATGCAGCAGCGCCGAATCCATTGGCAACCAAGCAGATAGAAGATGTTACCTGAGCACAAAGCATTAATTGCTTTAATTCCTGTTACTATGGCTGCCAGGCTGCGGTTCCCAGTAACGGGTGAGTGAGGATGACTCGTACTGAGAGGAGCTGGGTATGAGCCAACTCTCACACCTCCATTGGACCAGCCATGGGTAAAACTCCACGCCAAGGATGAGGGCAGTGTGTCCACAGTGACATCCCAATCCAGTCCCTAAGCCCCCCAGGCACCTCCCTTCCCCAAACACCATCACTGCCCCTTTCCCTCACCTCCTCTTGCACAGCTCTGGGGCTGCGAGAGCCTTTTCGCCTCCCCCTTGGCTCAGGAGATATTCCCCTCATGCCCATGGGCCAAGAGCCAGGGATGCAGCCATGCCACCCCAGCAGCTCACCAGCTAGGGAGGTCCAGTTCTGGGGATGATGCGCCTCCCCGAGCAGACTCACCATCCTCATCTGTCTGGAATATCACCTCCTTGCCCTCCTTGCGCCCCTCGGGGTTGGCGAGGATGAGCTTGACGTGGATGTTCTTGTAGGGCAGCAGGTTTTTGATGGTGTAGCGGCTGGCGTTGCGCTCCATCTTCACACACTCCTGGAAGGTCTGGTTGTGGCCGCTGCCCACGAAGTAGCGGTAGCACAGGGACACGGTGTAGGTGTGGCAGCGGGTCAGGTTGTAGCCCAGTGGCTCCCACTGCAGCGTCAGCTGCCTGGACTGGATCTCAGAGAAGGCCAGGCCTTTGGGGGCCCGCATGGGCTCTGTGGGGGAAGAGAGATGGGGACAGGTGAGTGAGGAAGCAAAACATCGCATGGATTTATGTCGTATCAGGGAAATCCCTCTGACAGCGTAGGGACAAAAGGGACGAGCGCAGAGAGCAACCCCGACCGCAGAACTGGGACCAGGCCCAGCACAGGACACTGCTGCCCTGCAGACAGGGCTGGGGACATCACTGGGGACATCTCTCAGCCGCCAGCACTGCAGGGACAGCAGCCCCCACGGGCTCATCCTTCCCTGAGGAGGTGAAGGTGGGTACCAGCCCCACGAGCAGCCCCAGATAACCAGAGAAAGGTGCCCGAGCCATGGGAGCCCTCGTGCTGTCACCAAGCCCAAGTCAGGCTGTTGAGATGAGAGAGACCAAGAGCCATCAGTAGGAGTGAGTTTAATCAGCTCTAATTGGCGTGACTGAGAGAAGTTAACAAGCAGACTCCTCTGCCAAGCACACACACAGACACACAGGCAGACAGACAGACACACACACACAGACACACAGACACAGACAGACACACAGACAGACACACACACAGACAGACACACAGACAGATGCCTTGGGCGAACTCCTCACCACAGGAAGGGAGACGGGCTCGGGGTGCCTCTCCCGTGGGACCCACCTGCACACTTGGTGCGGCTGATGAGGGGCGGCCCCGGTTTGCCGGTGCCCCCCTCGCCGGGCCGGGTGAGCAGGACGCTGATCTCGTACTCCGTGTCGGGGTCCAGGTGCCAGAGCTTGTAGGTCTGCATGTTGACAGCGTGGACCTCCGACCAGGGCCCCGAGGTCATGCGGTACTCGATCTCCTTGCGCACGATGGGGCCGTCGCCGATGATGGAGTTGGTGTTGAGCTGGATGATGAGGTAGGTGGAGCCGGCCCGGAGTAGCTGGGGGGGGGCGATGGGGGTGGGGGGCTCTGGAAGAGAGCGCAGAAGGGGCTGTGCCATGCCCAGAGCCAGGCCAGTGCTGGCACCACGACAGGTAGCACAGTTTTATTTTATTGTTTACAAGCTGCATTTCCAACGTCTCTTCCCACACCAACCCACCACATTCAGGCTGGAGAAGAGAACCTTTGGGGTGACCTAATTGTGGCCTTCCAGTATCTGAAGGGGCTACAAGAGAGATGGAGAGGGACTTTTTACAAGAGCATGAAGTGCCAGGACAAGGGGGAATGGCTTCACACTGACAGAGGCAGGTTTAGATCGGATATTAGGAAAAGATTCTTCCCTGTGAGGGTGGGGAGGCCCTGGCACAGGGTGCCCAGAGAAGCTGTGGCTGCCTCATCCCTGGAAGTTTCCAAGGCCAGGCTGGAGAGGGCTCTGAGCAAGCTGGGATAGTGGAAGGTGTTCCAGGGCCGGGGGTGGGACTGGATGAGCTTTAAGGTCCCTTCCCACCCAAACCATTCAGGGATTTGTGCTGCAGAGCACAGAACAAACTCGGATTCTCCACCCAGAGGATGTGGGAGCCACCCAAGTACAGGAAGGCACCCCCCAGCCTTCCAACTTCAGTCTGTGCCTGTGCCCTCCATCACTTTCAGTAAGGCTTTAACAGCTGCAATAGGGTTTCATCTGATCAAACCTTAATTATGTTTATAAGTCACACAGCCCAGCATGGTGCGGCATAGTTTCACCACAATTAATTAATTCCCACCTACTGCAATCAAAAATAAATAATCTAAGGCCACCAGGAAAGGGAGTTTCTGGTTTTATGCTGCACAGTCCACGTGTAGCAACTCATCCACAGTGAGAAACTGCAATCCCAGTGTCCCGGGCACCCCACCTTCCCTGCATACAGGGTGGGCAAGGGCAGCTCACCCACCTTTGACGATGAGCTCGGCGAAGTTGGAGACGCCGGCGCCGCGGGCGGACTGGGTGACGCAGCGGTACAGGTCCTGCTCTGCCCTGGACACCGCGTCCAGCTGGAACGTGGCCAGGAAGCGCCGGTGGCTGATGTGCTTCACCGAGGCAGCAGGGACCACCTCGCCGCTCTGCCTCTGCCCGCGGGAGAGACACGGCGTCACGGGGGCACGGCGGCACCGCCAGAGCCACCACGGGCGTCCCCACGTGCTGTCTGCTGAAAAGCAGGGGGATCGCCCTTCTCCTGCCGTGTCCAGCAGGAGTTTCTCCCAGAGGAAAGCTGTGGCGCGGGTTGGCTGTGGTGGTTTCACCACCACCACTCCTCACCTGCATGAGGAAGCGCTCGGCCTCGGCGGCCTTGCCAGCAGCCACGCACTGGAAGGTGGCGTTTTGTCCCGCGTTCACCTCCACGTCGCCCAGGCGGGAGAAATGAGGTGCTTTCGCTGCCGAGGGACAAAGCGAGAGGTGAGGAAGCACCTGAGCTCTGAGGGACCCATGGCAGCACTCCAATCCCAAAAAACCCACCCAGGACATCTCAGCTGAGCCGAGCTCTGGACAGGCCTGATCCCCACCCTCACAGCCCGGCTCAGTGAGGAATCTGCTCCTGTCCCCACAGAACCAGCCAGGGTGTCAGGGAGGAATGACCCTCCCCTCCCCGCAGTGCTGGTGCCAGAGGCAGGGTATGGGACTGACAGAGGGGGCAGGTCTCCTGCCCAGCCTGGAAGAAATAGGGGGTGACCCCACAAGCCAATGTGTTGGCACAGTCTGGGATTTTGGGTCCCCACCAGCCTGGGTGGCCCCTCTTGATGGGGACATTCAGGCCCCATGTTCAGTCTGTGCTTTTCCAAGGTTTTATAAAAACGGAAGCAACGTCGGAGCTCGTGGGAATGGGGATGGAGGTGCAAAAAGGAGCCTCAGAGGTGCCCAGGAGATGGAGCTCCACCAGCCCAGGTAACGTCAGGACACCCAAGTGCCACCAGGCTGCACCCTGGCACCAGTCCCTCTGCTCCCCCAGGACCATCCCACTGGACACCAGCTCCAAGCCCCACTGCCCAGCCCAGCCCAGCTGCATCCCCCCACTCAGGTCCCATCCCGTGACACTCACAGCACGGATAATTCAGGAGCAAAATGTCATCCAGGCCCAGGTACCCCCTGCGCTCGCTGGAAACCACCGCCTCGAAGAGCACCTGCGGCACCAAACAGGGGTCACCCGTGGCCGGGGGGTCCAGGCTGGGGGCGGGGGCTGCTGGGGCTCACCTGGTACTCGCTGGGCCAGAACAGGCTGACCGCCAGCTCTGCCTGGTGCCACTGGCGGCCGTGCGAGCCGGACGCGTTCCAGACGGCGCTGCCCACCAGGCCCCCGGTGACCCGGACGTAGGCGCTGAGGGTGCCGGGGCTGTGGCCGTCCCGGCTGAACATGAAGTAGCTGAACTGGAGGCAGTGGGTGTCATTCTCACTCAGTGCCTGGAAGAGCAGATGAGCTTTCTGGCCCGGGGTGTGCTGAGAGGAGTTCACCATCAGGTAGGAGCCTGTGGCAGGGGGAGAAGGGGGAGGGTCAGGAGGGGCCACAGGAGGGGCGGCTGAGGGCACTTGGTGTGTCCAGCTGGAGCAGAGGACACTGAGGGCAGAGCTCAGCAGGGGCTGCGGCTCCTCCCGAGGGGCAGCCCCCATCTCTGCTCCTGGGACAGGGACAGGAGCCAGGGGACGGCCGGAGCTGGGCCCGGGCCGNGCCCAGGCTCCCCAGGGAATGGGCACGGCCCCGAGGCTGCCAGAGCTCCAGGAGCGTTTGGGCAGCGCTGCCAGGGATGCCCAGGGTGGGATTGTTGGAGTGTCTGTGCAGGGCCAGGAGCTGGACTGGGTGATCCCTGAGGGTCCCTTCCAGCTCAGGAGATTCCATGATTCCAATCCCCCTGTTGCACCTCTCCTGAGCTCTGCCAGCACAGACAGAGAAGGTGGAGGACGCGGGACCGCAAAGACGCTCATGTGCCCCAGGGCACTGGTCCACGACGCCGGGGAGGATGTGCAGGACAGGAGGGACCTGGCATGGGTCGGGGCAGACGCCTTTTGTGCAGCAGCAGGACACTGCGGTGGGACCTGGCTGCTGGGTGAGGGGAGGATCAGAGCTGCTGCCTCCCCAGGGCACCGGGGTCAGGAAAGGCTCCGATGCCGCCCTCCTTTAACTCTCACAGCTTTGGCTGCATCCATCCCCCTCCCAGCCGGGCCCCAGCTGTTTAATTCCATTCCAGCTCCTCGTATCATTTACCACGCAGTTGTCACCGCGTTTAAACTGTGCCCAGCAGGGGGAAAAGCTCGCTGGCTTAAGGAGCAGCAGAAGCAGCATCCCAGCTCTCAGGAATGCCTGGGATGTCATTCCCAGACCTGCCCCACCACCAGCAGCGCTGGGATCCCACCTCCCACCACCCAACATCACCAGCAGCCAAACCAGGAGCCCCAGCACGGCCTCGAAGCTGTACTTACAGGGCAGGCGGGATGGCAACCCCAAAGGAGATCCCAAAGGATCTCAAAGAGTGCGTTCCCTGTCCTGCACACTCCAACCCAGGCAGGCTGGAGGCAGGAGGGGTGCAGGAGTCCCAGAGCCGTCCATCACAGCCATGGGGCTGGGATACAGGAGGGCTGGGAAGCTGCCCCACCAAATCCTCCCCCTCACCAAAGGCAAGGGGATTATTAATCTCCATTTTAATACCAGCAGAAGCTGTAAGTAACGAAGCTGGGCCGTTTATTCAAGCCTACCATTGTTTTCCTGGCAGTCAGTGCTTTGCTACTAATTAATTCCAAACTCAGGCGCTTTCCTCCCATCGACTCCCACTGAGCAGCTCCAAGAAAAGCCTGATGAAGGTGAAGGGGAATTGCAGAGGGCACCCATCCTTCCCCCTGCACCATTCGGGATCACAGGGGGCACCCATCCACCGCCCCAGCATTTGGGACCTGCACCTGGGGGGACCCCAAAACCCCCAGGGAGTCACAGCACCAGCTGGGGTGGCATGGTGCCAGTACCAGACGCATCTCCCAGTGCATCCTTCAGGACGGGAGCTGGGGCAAGGGAAAGAAATCCCTAGAAGGGGAATTTTCACCACGCCGCTGACCCGCGTGGCCGCCTGGCCCTGCCAGCACCTCGGGGTGGCTACTCAGGGTGAAATAAAACGATGACAATTTATTTCCTCGGAGTCCAGCACAGCTCACTTCACCCACTGAGGGGAAGGCACTGTGTCCATGCCTCTCATTTCCCCCAGCAAAATTACTTCTGCTCTAATGAGATCAGCCCCATTTGGTCCAGGCGACAGCGGAGTGGAGAGGGACCATTGACCCACCCCACGGCAGGGGACATCTCCCAAAAGCCACCTCATTAACGAACGGGCTCTCGTTAACAAACACAGGCCCTTCCTCTGCCCTCCCTTTGCAAACAAAAAGCCACAGGACCAAAATAAAGAGGCCAAGACTAAAATTAAACCACTGATGAGTTATTTTAAAAGACAGAGAATGCCCATCAGGTCACCCGGGAGCAGGGATGCACCTGAGCATCCCTCATCAGGCAGGGCTTCCCACACACTCTGCTTTCCCCTCTTAATTTTCTTCCTGGTGTTGCAGCATTGGAAAAAGCAGGTTCCAACCATTCTCTTTTGTGCTAATTTTATCCGCCTCTGCTGTAAATATCTGGCATTAGCCTGAAGCCCAGGGTGTGGGTTGGGTTTCTTTTATAAATACAAGAGAAGCAGAGGCACTTCAAACTACCAGAGGTCCGGGCTGGATGGGACACCGGGAAGGAATTGTTCCCTGTGAGGTGGGGAGGGCCTGGCACAGGTTCCCAGAGAAGCCGTGGCTGCCCCATCCCCGGCAGTGCCCAAGGCCAGTGGAAGCCCTGCTGGCCCACAGGGAAGCGGCAGCTCTTCCCATCGTGCTCCCCATCCCTGCATCCCTCCAGGGAAAACCCAAACAGCCCTGCAAGAGGAGGAGGGAAGAACCCGCTCCCCCGTCTCGATGAGTTTTTCCTCCTACAAAATCACCGAGAGATAAAAATAAATAAAAAAAAACTTCCAGGAGCTATTAGAAGGCAGGGAAGGCAGGCGGGATGACAGGGAGAGGGCGGCACTGCCAGACAAGAGGTGCCAAGGGACCAGGTCTGAGCACTGCAGCATCTGTCTCCAGGAAATCCCGCTGGAAGACGGAGCTGTCGTGCGCCAAATCCTTCTCCGTGTCAGAGCCGGCACGGGAATCAGGGAACCCTCCCCACTTCTGTGCTGAGCATCTCCAAAGGAGCCCCAGCATCGAGGGCTGATCTCCCACCACCACAGGGTCCTTGGACACACTGCAGCCATTCCCACGGGAGCGAACAATCAGCCTTCGTTGCTCGAGGGCTTTATGGACGTGCAGCAGGAGCCGGCTGGGAAGCGGTGCTGGAGCTGAGAGCTGAAGGAGCAACTCCTTGGATGGGATGGAGAGACATCAGAGCTCTTGAGGGTGGGGTCAACAGCTCAGGGGACAGGGCTGTGCAGGGACACAGCAGCAGCTCTGATGCACAGGGAAACAATGTCAGTGAATGTGGAAGGAAAACCTAGGAAAAGGCATGTTTGAGGAAAAAACCCACCCACAAATATGTTGTTTTAGTACTTGGAGTGAGGGACCTTAGAGGCCCTTTCAGTGCCAAGAGGCTCCAGGAGAGCTGGAGAGGGACGTGGGAGAAGGCCCTGGAGTGACAGGACACAGGGAATGGCTTCCCACTGCCAGAGGCAGGGCTGGATGGGATCTTGGGAAGGAATTGTTCCCTGGGAGGGTGGGGAGGTCCCAGCACAGGGTGCCCAGAGCAGCTGTGGCTGCCCCTGGATCCCTGGCAGTGCCCAGGGCCAGGCTGGACACTGGGGCTGGGAGCAGCCTGGGACAGTGGATGGTGTCCCTGCCATGGCAGGGGTGGCACTGGATGGGCTTTGAGGTCCCTCCCAACCCAAGCCAGTCTGGGATTGCAGCCTCACTCCTGCCTTACCCAGCTCCCTGCAACTGCTCCTTTAAAAAAAGAACAATAAAGAGATGAAAAAAAAAAAAATCACGATTGCAACGTGGGAGAGACCCATCCGTCATCCTTAGGTGAAAGAGAGACAAGTCAAGAGAAGGGGGGAAAAACCCCAAACCAAACAAGAAAGCAAGAGGAGAGTGGGATGGAAAGGTAGCAGCAGGTGGCCAGCAGCCAGCACCCGCTCCAATAAATCCTACACTCCTTGGAACTGGCTGATCTCCAATAAAAACTCATTTTAATCTGAGACCACGAGACTCCTTTGCAAAGTGCTCCCTGGAGAGGCCCTGGTGCTGTGAAATCCCTTTGCTCCCCCGAGCTGCTGCAGGGACCGAGGGGGTGATGGGCCTGCAGGAGCCTCCTGCACAGCTCCCCACCCAAAACAGGGTAAAACGACCCCAAAACAGGACCCCTGCACTCCCCTGGTGCCCGAGGCCACGAGCAAACAGCATCTCCCTGGTCCCAGGGGAGCTACGGGGACAAGCATCCTCTTCCTGGGGTGACACTGCCATGCTCAGGCTCACACCATCCAGCCTGGGATGTCACACCCACATCCCCTTCAGTCCCGGAGTTCATTCCTGGAGCTCTTTGTGTTCCTTTAAGCCCCCATCTCCTGCTGACCCACAAGCAGGGAGGCAAGCCCCATTCCACCCGACCCTCCAGCCCCCTGCAAGCCCCCAGGCTTCAGACTCGGGCAGTTCAATGCAGATTTTAAATTACAGCTGAATATTGAGCAGAAAACTCAACCAATTACAGGGTTCAGACTCTCCATCACGAGCCACCTCAACCCCCAGCTCTGCTTTCCCCAGGACACCCCCCTGGACACACACCAATTAGGACAGCTCAGTTTAAAGTAATTACTTGGAAAAATCATCAAGGGAGGAGCAGAGATCTGCCAGCAGATCCCTGAGGGTCGTTTGCCCTCGCCCAGCACCCAGGACATGCCAGCAGGGACAGGATGGAGGAAAAGGTGATGGGAAAAGGTGAAGGCAGAGGGGAGTTAGTGGAGGGGAAAAGCCAAATTAAGCATGAAGAAGGCACAAGGAAAACGGCTGGAGGCAGGCCGGTGGAGCAGTGAAGAGTTCCCTATGAAGCAGGAAATATTTTAATAAATAAAAAAGGTTATTTTTCCTGCTGAGCTCTAAACCAGCTCTCCTGTACAGGACTTGGCCTCCAGGATCAGGCAGGAGCCAGCAGTCCCAGAAACAAGGAGCATCCCGAGTCCAGTGCATCTCACTGAGCAAATGGGTCCAGGGATGGCTCCAGGGGGTCACAGCGGGGCAGAGTTCGGAGCAGGGAGCAAGCAAAGGCCCCAGATGCCACCCAGGCACGGTGCCCACACCATCCTCGTGGAGAGAAGAGCTCCCCACCGCTGCCTGGCTGGCTCTGCTCCCCCAGCCAGCCAGCGAGGAGATGGACCCAGAAAATAACAAAAAAGTGTTTAAAACCAATGAGATTTTTTTAAAAGTCCATTTTCATTTCCTTCCTTAAAGCTCCCAAGACTATGGAGATGCCTCCAGCTCACAAGCCCTTCCCCACATTTGAAAAAGCCAGAAACATGGGTTTTTTCCCCATTTCCCACACAACCAGGCAGAAGCCAAGCCTAAAACACCACAGGACTGAAACCAGGAGGAGCCACACAGTCCAGCCCTGGGGTACAGGACACAGAGGGGGGTGGGGACAGAGGTCCCCAGGGACACGGGGGGACCCCGGGACTCACCATGGGGCAGGTCAGGTGTCAGGTGAGGCATCAGGTAACTGCGGATGAGCTCCCAGTCGAAGTCATCGTCCTCGCCCTGGCTGTACTCGCACTGGTTCGGGTCACTGTCCTCCTCGAAGGTGCAGCCAGCTGTGGGGACAGACCCGGCAGCCCCTGAGCCCCAGAGCAGCTGCTCCCGCCCCTAAAGCCCCACCAGGACGGCGTGGTGCCCCTGGAATGCCCCACCAGGAGGGTGTCATGCCCCTGGAGTGGCCCACTGGGATGATGCCCCTGGAATGCTGGGGGACTCCAGGCACTCCCCAAGGGCACCGTGAGCAGGGGTCTGGTCCTGGGTGCTGCCAGGGCCCCACGGCTCCTGTCCAGCCCCACCGGTGACACGAGCTGGCCGGTCCCAGCTCCCGGGGAGGCCTCAGACACAGCAGCGGGGTGCAGCTCCCAGCTTTGCTCCTCGGGGTAACTCGAGGGGTTTCCCCAACAAACAGCACCTGGCTGTGGTGGCCACACAAAATTCCTGCTTTGACCCCAGCCCTTTGCCTGGGGTTGGGCTCCTGGGGTCGGTCCGTGGCCTGATGTGAGTGTGGCAGTTCTGAGCCGGGACCTCCAACCCCCCCGAACGCACCCCCGAGCCCCCCGGCACTGCGGAGACTCTTCAGCAGTTACATTTCATCACAGATTTAGCTCCCGGGGGTCCCAGGGTGCTTACACAGCTCCGCCTGGCGCACAGCGCGCTCGGCTGAGCACGGAGAAGTGGAGCAAATGCCAGAGGGCCGCTTGTTCCCACGGGAGGGGACACAGAGAGAGCCCCCGTGCTGCATCCAGCCCCCTCCCACCGCCCCACGTTCCAGCCACCCCCATCTTCCAGCTCCCCCCTCATCCCCCATTCCAGCCATCCCCACCTTCCCGCCCCCCCGTCCA
>VZTI01005303.1:383424-396877 GCA_013397865.1 Struthidea cinerea
CACCCCCATCTTCCAGCTCCCCCATCATCCCACATTCCAGCCATCCCCATCTTCCAGCCCCCACGTCACCCCACATCCAGCCTCCATCCCACATTCCAGCCACCCCCATCTTCCAGCTCCCCCATCATCCCACATTCCAGCCATCCCCATCTTCCAGCCCCCACGTCACCCCACATCCAGCCTCCATCCCACATTCCAGCCACCCCCATCTTCCAGCTCCCCCATCATCCCACATTCCAGCCATCCCCATCTTCCAGCCCCCACGTCACCCCACATCCAGCCTCCATCCCACATTCCAGCCACCCCCATCTTCCAGCCCCCACATCATCCCACATCCATCCAGCCCTGGAGCTCGGGGCGGCTTTGCCCGTGGGGCCACCGGGGCCGGTTGGTTCACACTGCCCCATTGTCCCATTAAACCCACGATTACAGGGACGAGGGCACAGCGCTAATTAACGGGCCCGGGCTGACGAGGGGCCCCAGGAAGCCCTGAGCAAGCGGAATGAACAAAGGCAAATATCCCCTAATGGGCCGGCAGGAAAACAGAGCTGGGCCAAGGGATTATTTCTGATGTTTTCTTCCTATTTTATCCCAAATTACATCAGTAACTCCCCCCGCCACCCGGGGATTTGGCAGTTAATGGCCTCACTGCCGGCACAGGTTGTGCTTCCCTGTGCTCAGGGATGCTTGGATGCAACACTTAGTCAAACACGAGTCCAAACACTGGGAAAAAAGCCCATAAGATGCCCAGGAAATTTCAATTCCCAACTCTTTCATATATAAGAAGACATTTGTGGCTTTTTCACCCCTTTGCACTCATTTTTTAAAGCACGAGGGCACATTCCAGCTCCGTCACCAACTGGTTTTTTTCCTCTCAGAGCCGTAAGAAACTTCTTTTTAAAAAACTGAAAGCAAATTCTCTCCTATTCATATGTCTGGAGGCACTGAGACATCACAGCTTTCTTAAAGCCCTTCCCGAAATGGAGCGTCTGCCCAGCCCACGTGCGGATGTGCCCCCGCACCGCAGCCCCTGGTCCTCAGCTCTCACCACGAGACGTGTCGGATTTGAGAGTCTGGAACTTGGCTGCACTTTCTAACGGGAGGAAAAGCACAAATCTGTCAAAATTTTCCAGGAAGGAAGGAAAATAAAATAAATTTCAAAATAAAACAGTGTCAGAGACTAAGTGCCAAGTGATTTAAAAGAAAAAAAAGCCCAAGTGTTTCTTTCCAAGATCTGCTGAGCGGGATATTCTGGGAGGCAGAAATTTGTTCTTGGGGGATTTTTTTTGGCCTGAGAAACCAGAGCAGAGACAAACAACGTTTCAGGCTGGCAGAGCCCCATTTCCCAAGGAAAAGTGATTCCTTCACCCCCAATAAACTATTCCCGGACGCTGAAGACGTCAGGAGAGCTGTCCCCTCCTCCTCCTCCTCCTGGACTGCAGCCCCCCACCCAAACCCCGCTGCCACCCCCAGCGCAGCCACTGCCACCAACCAACCCCGTGCCTCAGCTCCCCCACGGCTGCATCCTCGGCCACCCACGAGACGGTGCCCAGGCTCCAGAAGTTTAAAATGCAATTACAGAGCAGATATTGTGCTGGCAGAGGCACAGCTGGCCGAGCCCATCCGTCTCCCCCTCGGACAGGTTTATTGCCGTGGCTTCTCCCGGCACGAGCCTTCCCTCCCAGCCCCGGCACAGAACGAAGGCAGCTCGACTGGCCACTCCATTTCCCTGACTAATTTGTCCGTGATTTGTACACACAGGGAAAAAGTCCAGAGGCTTTCGCAGAGCCCTGGTCTCTGTGAGTTATGGGATGCTGCTGGCACCGTCTCTCCCCAGCCAAGGACAGGGCTGGGAGAAGCTCGACCTCCAGCAGGTTCTCCCTCCCCATCACAGCACCAAGGGCCTAAAAAGTTAACACCTGAGCAATTAAATGCCAACAGCCCAACTCCAGAGGGGATGCCTGGAGGTGCTCCAGCAGCTGTGGAAAGTCAGAGGGGGGAAACCCAGAGCAACCTGCAAAAAATTAATGTTTCATCACAAGGTTGGCAAGGAGGGCAGGGAGGCTGCAACCCAAAATATCCGCCTGCAGCAGTGGGAGGGTTATTCCACCCCAAGGGCAGCGGGACGGGGACTGTGGGAGCTGGGTGAGACTGCTCCGGGTACGGATACGCCCTCGAAATGAACCGAGGAGCCCCCGGCTCCCTGTGCTGGCTCCAGGCCAGGGTGGTGACAGCAGCTCCGGGCCCGGAGGTGAAGACAGCGAGTGTGGGAGGTGCGATTCCAACGCGAGAGTGGCTAAAAATACTGCAGGGAGCTGGGGGTCTGCCCCCGGGGGTGGGATGTGCCCGAGACACAGCCTGAACACCCCAAAGCTGCCTAAATCACCCCAAACACACAGCCTGCCCCATGCACCAGAGGCACCCTCTGCCATGGATGAGAGTGCCCCGTTGAACACCGCACACAAAACCCCCATAGCACCACAGCACTCCTGGGCAGAGGGGAGAGAGGGATGAGCACCAGCACGGGCGTTTAACACCAGATGGCCCAGAATTTTTTAAAAAAGAAAGAAAAAAAGAGGTGGTTTGAGAGATTTGCCAGGGAGACGGGTACCAGTGCTGCTCAGCCTCCTCCGGGTGCCTCTGCCACCTCCATGGATCCACCGCGTGCCCAGGCAGGAGGGAGCAGAGGGACAAACACCGACGTAGAGGTTAAACACCAGATGCAGCAAAACGGCTTAAAAGACAGCAAAAAAAGGTGGCTTGAGGGGTTTGTCAGAGAGCCTGGTAGCAGGCTCAGCGTCCCCCCCGGGTACCACTGCAGCACCAGGGCACGCAGAGGGAGCAGAGGCATGGGCACCAACACGAGGGTTAAACACCAAACGGACTGAATTCTCTTAAAAAGAAAGAAAAGGAGGTGGCTTAATGGATTCACCGGGGAGAAGGGCACCACTGGCACTCAGCATCCCTTGGGAACCACTGCCACCCAGCATCCCCCTCCACAGGGATGGAGAGGAGGAAATCTGGGGAGGGGAGGGACGAGGGATTCACAAAGAAGAGGGAAGAAAAGAAAGACCAAACAGCCAAGTACAAAGGACAGCATCTAATTAATTCTCCGTGGCCACCGAGGAACGTGGCCGCCTGCCCACAGCCCACCCCACGCTCTTTCATCCGCAGAGTCTGCGCTGCTCTCGCTTCAAAGTTAATTACACACTTAAACCGTTCCTGTTTAACCTCCTGCACCATGGGACATGATCCATGCCTCATCTCGCCTTTCATCGAGCAGCCTTGAGACGGCTCCTGCGCCACAGGGCAGCCCAGCCCCATCCAGGGTGGGATCACAGCCCAGCACCACCCGGGATGGGGTCGTGCTCTCCCCCACCCAAAGGGGGCAATGACACCACCCAGACCCTCTGCGGCATCAGCTGATGGGGACGTTACACCTTTAACGTCCCAAAATGGGGACGGGCTTTATTAGAAATGGGCTCATACCAAAACTTTAGCACGTGCTGCTTCCCCAGAGCTACGGAATACGGTGCAGCCACCCAGGACTCCCGGTCCTGATGGGAAAAAGCCCATTTTGCTCCTATCTTGGCTTAGCCAGGACTGGATCAGCCCCACGGTCATCCCTGGGGTGCAGCACCTTGGGGGCACAAGTCCCAGCAGCCCGTGGCGCAGGCACCAGCCAGGGGAGATAACACTGGCCATCTTTCACAGTCAGGATAAATTTTTTATTCCTGGCCTTTTCCAGCAGCCCCTGCCCTCCATCCCAAGTAATTCTCAGCCAAGTGCAAACACCCTGCGGAGTGAAACCAGCATCTGACCCCACCGAGATGTGGCAGGGGATGAACAGAGCTCTTCTGCCATCAAATCCAGAGTTTTCACTGCCTCCCAGGAGAAGGGATGGAGCCGGAGGCTTCGCAGTTGCGCAGCCCCAAACTACCACACCCAAGGCCTCTCCTCTCAGTGCACGTGAGGAAGATGCTCTGTGTCTGCACCAAAGGAGGAAGCTTTTACTCAGGAGAAATGGTCAATGTGCTGCTGCAGATGGGGAAACCGAGGCACAGAGGGGCTGTGGGGCAGTCCCAGAACACCGGCAGCCCAGGATCACCCCAGGGATGGCAGCAAGCCCAGGGAGCTGGGTTTGCCGGGATCCGGAACCACAGCTCCAGCAGGTCCCGGCAAGGTGCCATCCCTTCCCAACGCCCCCGGAGCAGAGCCAGCCTTCACCTCCCGGATCCCAGCTGCTATTTAAAGGTGCTTTCCTTGGCACACTCCCACGGGAACGTGCCCTGGGAAGGAAACGCTGGGAGCTGCTTTCCTCCGGGTGCCAGCAGACACCAGGGACAGGGAGCACGTTCTGCAACTCATCTAAAATTAGACGCACTTCTCAGCCAGTGAGATCCTGTACATGGCACCCCGCAGGCTCCGGGCGAGGTCAAGGGATCCGGGGTCATTTCCATCTGCAGGGGACTCAGACTCCCAGGGTGGGACGTTCCAGGGGCTGGGGCTGTTTGGCACCGAGCAATTCAGCTCAGAGAGAAAATCCAGACAGGAAGAGGGTCCTGTGTGCCAGCACCCAACATCTCACACCGACAGGGACCCCGCCACGCCGGGTACCCCAGCGGCTCCCTGGCCAAGCCCAGCCAAGCCCAAATACCCCAGGATTTCACTGGACAAACCTCTTCCAGCCCAGGCACAGGGGAGCTGAATCTTGGCACGCTCTGAGGGCCTGGGGCACAGGCACAGCGCAGAAAGTGTTTCTGTGCATCACACCCCGGAGATGAGGGCAAACCCTCCCTGCTCCTCTGCTCCCCACTTCTGCCAAAGAGAAACGTTTAAGAGAAATATCACTGATGCCTCAGCCCCGATAAAAGCTGATTGGAAGAATATGGAAAGCAGCACCATTAGAATTCTCACCAGTAGTTTGTTTTGGTTCTCCAAATCATTTTTAAATATTGTATTTAATAGAAAAATAATTTGCTCAGCTGTAAGAAACATCAATTTGCAACTTGAAGCCTTGTATATTAGCCAGAGAAGCTAATGTGTAAACATTAGCAGCTCCAGGAACGCGTGGGGTTTGGCCAATGCAATTCCAGGGAGAAAGCAGCCAGATATTAAGACGGAGGATTTGCATAATAAGTCACTTATGCCTGATAACCTCAGTGTTTGGAACACGCAGGACTAGAGAACAATATCCATCTGCCAGCAACTACAGAAGACATAAATCTCCTTTTTTCCAATTTTTTTCTTTTTTTTTGACTGGTAAAGACTCTTTATGCCTTTTACCTGCAGGTCCCCATGGAGTTGTCAAATCTCCTGCAGCAAGTACCCAGCCCCAGCAGCCTCCGAGGAACCCCAGGGATGGAGGAGAATTGGGAAATCTGGATTCATTACAGGCATTTTGAAGCAAACACAACTGGGAAAACACGACTCTGAAGAGTTTGCAGTGCCACAGGGAAGGCTTGGGCAAGGACCAAGTGTTCCATACATCACTGTGTGGGGAAAATGCATTTAAAAGCAAAAGGGAATAATTAATCTTGCCAGAATCCTTCCTTGGGGCAAGTCCAGCTGCCAATTGCAGCTCCACATGCTCTTCTCTCCCACCCCAAAGCAGCTCCAGGGGGATCAGAGGTTTTAGCTCCCTGCCCAGAGGGGATGTGGGGATTTAACATCCCATCCAAGGGCTGTTCATGCCCAGCACCCGGACCCAGCCCATGCTGCTCCCAGGGAAGGACCAGCATTGCTCCGTTACTCGAACCCCGCTCAGGAGAGGTCCTGCAGCACAAAAACACCTCGAGCTGCACAGCCAGGAGGCCACTAACCCACAGCACAAGTGCTTTAATAATGAACCATCACTTAATTAACATCGTCAGTGCTGCCTCTTGGACTCCATGGGAAGAAAAACAAGGCAGGAAACCTTTGGAAACCTCCGTCCTGCCGCTATCGATCGCTCCCTGTGCAATTACAGCTCACGGGCTGCGGAGCTGTGCGACACCTTGGGGAAAAAAAATGGGAACAAATTAAAATAAACTGGAAGAGGCAGGGGCAAGGAAAGCTCACTTCTGCCCCTGGCTCCTTTACTACCATCAGGCAGGTCCCCCAGGGCCCTGCTGAGGACCATCCACCCCACATGCCCAGGGACCCCGAGAGACCAGGACCGTGAGCCCCAAGGGGGACACGCTGCTTTCAGGGAATGCCTGAGGACACAGAGATGCTCCCTTGGCACGGATTCCAGCAGGAAAAGCAGCTGCCCCAGGACACAGCAGCACCACCAAAGCCCTGGGGGTCGCCAACACCAGCTGCAGAAATTGTGGGAAAGACCAAGTTTCCAAACCCCATTCTGCAGGGGAGAAAAGGGGGGATCCCTCAGTCTCCCCTCCCGCAGCAGGTCCCACATCTCCGCAGTGATGGATGCAGGAGTGCCGGGAGGCTCACCCTCCCGGGATGGAGCACGTGCCAGCGCTGGGAGGGCCTCGGGGGGCAGCTCCGAGGGTCACTTATGGCCTTTCAGGGCAGAGAATGGAGCTGGAGAGCCCTCGGCCACCATCCAGTGACGGGGCCGCAGCATCCCCACCAGCCCCGGGCGGGATAAAGGCGGGAAGAAGAGGAGCAAGGCTCAGTGCCATGCAAAATCCAGGTCGCCATCCTCCTCCTCCTTCCGTGCCACCAGGAGAGCCAGGAGCAGCAGCGTGGGCTGACTGACGCGGGCTGGAAGGTGACAGCATGTGACGTGGGCACATCCATCGCCAGCGCCGGGCGCGGCCGAAGCTCTGCCGTGGGACCGGATCCGCGGGGAGGCTGAAGGCAGGAGCCCTCGGGGGAGGACAAAAGGAGCCCTGTGCCCAGTGGGTCTGTCACAGCTCCAGGGAACACGCTGGGCCATGGCAGGCACCCTTCAGCCAGGCAAAGGTAGGGAAAGGACAAATCAAACCCCCAAAAAACAGGTTTGTTTTTACCAGTCCATGAATTTGACTCAGCCACCCCAGTCAGCGCTGGCCTGGGCACCCATCCATCCACCCATCCTGACCTGCAGCATCCTCAACCCATTCCAGCAAGAACTCTGGGACTACACTAATTATGCAGAAGTAACTGAGGAGTCCCTGCAGTGCCAGAAGTGCACACAACACCCTGCAACCCCGTGGGAGAACCTTGAAACCCCAATGTCCAGCGCCTTTCAGCTCCTCCCTGCACACATCCTGCCCCAGACAGATCCCAGCTCCCACCCCTGGCCAGCTGCAGCCACCATTCCACGGGAAGGAAGGCAGGAGAGAGCCCCTCGCATGGAGAAATGTTATTCAGAGCCAGCAGCTCCCCAGACAGGAGCCTGGGTGAGAGAATAAATAAAAAGTTCAGCTGATATAAAGAGAAATAGCCCAACGTGGAGATGCCCTGCTTTAGTTTAATATTGTTATAATCCAGGGAAAGCAGGCTGGCTGCTGCTGCAGAAAATCAATGGGATATTATCACTCAGCAGACAGAGGAAAATACAGTTAAAATAAGTAGAAATAATAACAGAAATAGGAGAGTCCTTGGGAAGAGCCCCAGAAGGGCAGTGGCTGAACCCGCACCACGGGGAGAGGTCAGAGCCTGCCCTGGCATTGGGGGGCTTCCAAAGTCACTCCTGAGCTGCTCCTTCCCCAAAAACACACTGGAAGGCTCCAGCACCCACCTCCACAGGGTGCAGGGGGGGTGCCCCATTGCCACCAAAGCTGCAGAACCGATGTCCCAGTGAGGACTCTGAGGTGCCGGGGAGTGACCAGGATCACCCACCTGTGCTAACTCAATTAACCATGTTGAAGCACCTGGTAATTAAGGAAAGAGTATTTATGCAGCTAATTACCCAGGGTGCCTCTGCTGACAGGAAGGATGTGCTGTCAGGGGATGAGGAGCTGGCCCTCGAGGGTGTGGGGACTGTGACAGCTCCTCGTCCCCACGGGTGGGCTGCCCGCAGCAGGGAAGGCCTTTGGAAGAGACTCCATCCTTGGGTGGATCCGCCTGGACTTCCTGACCAGCCTCGAGAACTGCTGCTGTTGAACCCTCCACCATCCCAGCTTCTGGAGGAACCCAGGGCTCAGGGTCACACAGCAAGGACAGAGAGGGGACTGCACCCCAGGAGCCCTACAGAGCACCCCCAAAACCACAGCAGCTCCACAGACGCCTCCCAATCCATCCAAGCGAGGAAACGCAGTTTGCTGCGGTCCATCCCTCCCCCTGCTCTCACCTCCGTCAGCGAGTGCCTGCAGTGCTCCATCCCCTCCGCAGAAAAGCCATTCCCACACCTCCCAACAGCAGGAAGACCCCTCGGACAGCGCCCCAAAGCCAAGCCCCACGCTCTGGAGAGCAGCTGGGCCACAGCAAGCAATTCATCTCCTCTTCCAGACTGGCCACCACTCGCCTCTGGTGACATCCTGCTCTGGGGGACACCCTGCCCCAGCCGGCGTGTCCAGCAGCTGAGGGTCTGGCTGCTGGGCCAGAGCCACACGCGCTCCTCAGCTCGGCCAGCTGGGCTGATGAGGCTGAAGGCCTCCAGCACGAGGCAGCTCAAACGCCATGGGGTCACCAGGGCTTGTCTCCTGAGCAGGGCTGGGGGGACAGCGGCCTTGTTAAGACTCATCAGGTCACCGATGTCCCCGTCCCTCATCGTCAGAGCATCTCCTGCCTCCCCATCCCAGCCACAATCCTGATTAACTTAACGATGTCAGGAAAGGTTGGATCCACGTGGGGGGTCCAGGCAGCCAAAGCAGTTATTGGTTAATTTAGGGCTCCCCAGCACCAGCACAGCCAGGGAACGGGGAAGGATGGACCCTCTGGCAGCCCGGGAAGGCTGCAGGGATCTGGGGGGCTGTGCCAGCACAGCCATCCTGTCACGGGTGATTTGCCAGTATTTCTCAAGCCCAATTAAAAGAAAGGCATCAAAAAATTGTGTATGACAAAAATACTCAGGAAGTTGCTCCAGCTGCAACGTGCTCCCACCCCCAGCTGCAGTGCAACGCTCTGCTCCCACCATCCCTGCCGGGGATGGGGCTTCCCCAGCTTCCAGTCAGGGCCCACCCTGGGTGGGCAGTGGGGTCCCCACGTGACAGGGGATGGCAGGCACATCCCTGCCCCCCTTTCAGCAACGGAGCTGCCCAGAGCCCCCCACCCCCGAGCCAGGACCACCATCCCCACTGCAGGACACTGGGGTCAGCCAGGTGCCAAAGGGGTGCCAAGCACCCTCCCGTACCCAGCTCCTGTTCCTCAACATCTGGAGCACTTTGGGAGGCAGGAAGGTCAGGAAATAAAAAAATTTATGGCCAAAGCCAGTCAGGAAGCTCCTTCCAGCTGTGAATCTGTCACACACAGTGGAGGTCACACACCGAGACCCCGCTGAGCCCCAAACTGCAGCAGCATCGCGTTCCCGGCATTTCCACTGCAGCCCAGCCTCCTCTCCGGAGCAAGCAGCATCCCAGCAGCCAGGCACCCGCAGGGACAGCCCCCGCACCCCTCTGTACCCCATGGCACGGGGGCAGTCCTGCTGCCCTGCTCCTGCAGCAAGCAGAGCACCAGCACCCAGATTTGGGGTCTGGCAGAGGCACCCAGGGACAGGAACAGGGACAGCCGCAGCCTGGCTCACCACAATCCACGCTTGGATTCACTCTCCAGGTGGGAGAAATTGGGGTGCAAAGCCTGGGCCCCTTAAACGTGCAGCAAACCCCCCAGCAGTGCCTGGGCAGGAGCTGCAGACCTGGGCTGTGACAGCCAGGCAGGACCTGGAGCAGCACAGGAGCAGCCGGGAATGAGCAGCAGCCAACAGCCAGCCAGCAGAACACCCCTGATTTAATAAAAATACCTAAAATAACAGCCCCGAAGAAGGGCAGCTGATGTGTGAGCCCCAGTGCGGGCAGCAGGGAGGGGGACAGGGCTGCTCCACAGGCTCCAGGGGCTCTCCTGCCGCTGCCTTCCAGCAGCTGGAAGAGCTGGACTTTGGCTTTTGATCCAGGCAGAGGGTGCAGAACCTGTCGCTCCCAGGGCCAGGAAAGCAAACAGCTCAGGAACACCCAGGAAAGTCCCTCTGGCACCTGCCCCTCCCCAGAGATGCCCTTCACCCAGCGAGGAGGAGCAGATCCCAGAGGTCTGCTCCGTGTCCCCAGGATCTCTCCAGCCAGGCTGGCACCCCCCTCCCCACCCCATCACCCACCCACATCCATACCAGCACGGGGAAAGCAGCAGCAGCTCCTGCCAGGCCACCTGCAGCGGAAAGGAAAAGCTCCATCTCCAGGACTTATTTGTTTTGAGGCTGCCAACGAGGAGGCAATTAGCTCCAGGGGATTAATTGTTGGGAATCCTTCTTGTCCAGAGGAGAAAGCCTCAGTTTCACCAAGTACAAGGAGGGGTCTCCAAGCTGGAATAGGAGAGCAGGATCCAAGGAAAGCTGCAAAGCAAATCCCGAGCTGCCATGGGGGAGAAGAGGTTTGGGAATCTTGACATTTAATCACGCAGTAACTAAAGGTTCCAGACACGCCTAATAAGACAATTATAGTGCATGTTAATAATAGATTATTAAAAAGCTTATTTGTGGAGGTTTAAGCAGGCAGATGGCAGGGCCGTGTCGATAAGGCTCTCCAGAGCCTGTGCTACCTCCCAGCTCCCAGGGATGCAGCCGGGATTTCCCTTCCCCTGCCTCCAGCCCCTCGTGCTTAACCCTTGCACGACTGCCCAAAGCAAAGCAGCGAATCCCTGGAGAGGGGCTGCAGCCAGGGGAGGATTGTTATGGGGCGTTTTGGGGTGCTCAGAGCTCCCAGCCCCTCTGCAGAGCAAGGACTGAGTGATGAAATGATGGAAAAGCTCCATCCCAGCTGCAGTCACGGGAAAAAACAACATCAACAGGCACAAGGAGGTTGTCACAGCCAGGACAGGGGTTAACGCCACCAACAAGCTCCTGCCTCGGTCTTCCAAGGGGGTGTCCCTCCTCCCCCAGGGCCCTGATCCCGATAGGCTTTATTCTGGGAAAGCTCCCAGGGAAGCTGGAATAGGGCTGGTTTGTCTTAGTTTGGATAACAAAGGGAAAAATGTGCACCGAGGGCCAGGAGGTGACTCACCAGCATCCCTGTTCCGGGGCCGGGGCAGGTCCAGGCACCCAGAGGGAAAACATGAAACAGGAGTTTTGGAACAAGAAGAAAAGGGTAAAAATGAAACAAATGCAACTGCAAGTCTTGATGGGGGAGAAAAAACCAGGCACTGCCAGGCTCCACCACGGAGCTGCAGATACAGAGCCAGAGGGACAGGTCCATCCAGGAGCATCAGCATCACTCGGAGCCTCCCGAAATTCTGCTTCTCCCTCATGGATGGTGAAAATCCACGGCGCTCCAGTGTCCCTCTGCACACACTGGAGAGCCAAGGGCTTGGGAGCCAGAAACCTCTGCCCTGGGCACACTTGGGCACGTCAACAGGATTTTCCGGAGCATCCCGACACAGGAGCCTCAAGGGTGTTTGCACTGTCTGGGCGCTCTGGGAAAGGGCACGGCACTCCCAGGGCATTAAAAACACACGGGGGAGCAAACAAGAGAAAGAGCTTCTTCCCTGGCACGGCAGAACAGGCAAGAGGAAAAAAAAACCCGAAGGCTGAAACAAGCTGACAAGGAAAATGTAACGTTCCCGCACATTTTATGTGCTTGGTGAAGGCGGGGTGGGGAGAAAAAAAATGCCTTGGCATGGGAGAGCCCATGGAGAGCCAGGCGGAGAGAAATAAACACCGGGAAAGGCGCTGGAAGAGCAGCATCAGGCACCCGAGCACTCGGAGGGCACAAACACTGACCCTGTCCCCCAGCAGCAGTCGGGGACACCCCCGTTCCTGACCCCCTCCCCCGAGCATCCCCTGCTCGTCCCTTCCCCAGCACCTCCCGAGCCCCCGGGCCCGTTACCGGGCGGGGTCTGCCCCGCTCCCGACCCCAATCCCAGCCCCGGGAACGGCGTCTGCTCGGCTGTTCCCATTCACTCGACCGAGACAGCACCGCCGCGTCGGGGTCAGGGTCACCCGTGCCACCTCCTGCCAGCGCTGTCCCGGGGGACAGGGACGCTTGGGGGGCCCCGTCCCCCCTGCCTGGCCCCAGCTGGTCACCACAGCCAGCAGCCACGTCCCCCAGCCCCCCCAAAGCGCTCTGAGTGCCACCGGAGATGCCACCAGCCCCAGTCCGGTGCTCCCTGGCAATCTCAACCTCACAAATGGAAGCTGCAAACACAAATATTTTATTTGCTTAATTGCTGCTAACGAAGTCAGAGCCGAGCGCAAACAGCTTCCGCATAATTCCGGCAGGAGTGCCACCAGCAGCGCGGCTCTGTGTCCCTACCGAGTGTCCCCACCGCTGGAAAACAGCCCGAGAGCACGGGGAACACGGGCTGGGGCCCCTGAGAGCAGCTCAGTGCTGAATTCTTGGGGTGCAACACGGAGAAGCGGAAATGCACGGTATTATGGAATCATCTGGGTTGGGAAACATCGCCGAGTCCAACCATTCCCCCAACGCTGCCAAGGCCACCACGTCCCCGAGTGCCACATCCACCTCTCCTAGCAGGGACGGCAAAACGCGGAGGGAAACAGCGGAGCCTGCACAACCTCCTGCCCGGGGCCCAGCGCGGAGCCCTGCGAGCCAGCCCGCTCGTGGCCACGGGCTCCCAGCAGGGAGAGGCTCCGGGTCCTGCTGCAAAGAGCCCAGGGAGGAGAGATGGGGCTGGCAAAGCCCACTGGTGCCAAGCACAGGTCCCTGTCCCGACCTGCTGGCACCACACGAGTCCCCGGGTCCCTCAGTTCGGGGGTCAGCCAGGTCCCCACCACGACAAGCACAACGGGCCGGCGATGGCAGCTCAGTCACTGCGGAATCTTCGTGAACTACAAAGAGTTTGAAGGCTGCAGGAAGGAGCAAAGAACACCCCAAGGCCATGGGGGGCTGTGACCAGGGCACCCCACTTCCTCTCTGGGCCTCAGTTTCCCCACCTGTAGAAGGGACCACACCGTGCCCCTCCTTTCCAAAGGCACAGCTAAAAACCCCCATCTTCTGAAAACGCCCACCGAGACAAGCAGCCGGTGCTCCCCAGCGACCCCAGAGCACGTGCAAACGGCTTAAATATTTTTTTTCCCAGCCCTGCCCACTGTGCAGCCCCAGGGATGAGCCGGGCACCCCCCCCACAGCCGGCCAAGCCACACCAGTAGGCGCAAACAGCAGATCCAGGTGAAAAGCAGCCTGCAGTGGAGCGGGGGGCTGGGAGCAGACCCCTCACCTCCAGCTGGATCCAGTCCCTTCGGCTCCACTGCGGAGCTGCGCCTGCTCTGCATCTACCAGGGAAACGGAGCAACACTCCTGATTTACACCAGAGCGGGCTCGCTCCTGCCCTTCGCCAGCGCCGTCCTGCCGCGAAGGGAACCCACCGAGGGAAAAGGGTTTGCTTAGGAGGAAGACCCTCCCCACAAAGCCCCCCCGAG
>VZTI01005305.1:237-81472 GCA_013397865.1 Struthidea cinerea
GCCCATACCCTATATTTGCTGTGGCTTTTAACCGAGTCTCAGCACGGCCCAGCTGCAGCCGGAGCACCAGGCCATTATTCCTGACGGACGACAAGTGCTGTTCCGGAAGGTCTGGCACGGCACGTGTGCCCCCGGCGTGCGGCAGCATCCAGCAGCTGATGGAGGTGCAGACCCCAGCCCTGCCATCTGCATGTTTGCATCGCCGGAGCTGCGCACGCCGGCACAAACACATGGCTGTGATCCCCGAGGGGTAAACACGCCCCGCGCCAGCGGCCCTGCCACAGCCCGCGCTGCGAGGGCAGCCTCGGGTGACAATTTCAACACAGGCTAAACACGCGGCCCCTGTCCCCAGAACATAAACTGGCTTTTATGTGCAGTTATTGCTTCGATTAACAAACATTTCTGTAAATATTACCCCTATTGCATGACACTGATTTCCACTTCCTCTGGAAACTAACCAGAAATATCTGACTTCTGCGCACTTAAGGCCACAGGTCTTTAACATCTCTTTCCCTCATTTTTACACTTCACTAGTAATTTTTCTGCATGCTGAAATGAGCTAGAATATGAGCAACAGGAGGCAAAGACAGGAGGTCTCTTACTTCATATAGAAATACAACCAGTCCTGAGGCATTTAAGAGATATTCCATGAGCAGCACATGGTACCTACTCTGTATCTGGCAATGTGCCCAGAAGGAACACCCAATGAAAACATAAATGGTGACATTTAGTAAATATAGTAAAAATCACCGTGAAAAAAAATAGAAGTCCAAAATGCCAAATTTTCATTCAGATGCAGATACCATCACCTATATCCATAGGAACAATCCTGACTCACAGAGCTGCTTCCAGCCCATGCAGGGAGACTGTGTCAGAACTGCTGCCACAAAGACAGGGCAAGGCAAGTGAGCCCTTAATCTGCAGGGCACAATTCCCCTTTCTCTGAAGTTGTTCACACTTACAGCATGAGAAAAATGTTTGAATGGTGGCAAGAAAAACACATCAGGCCCCCCATTCTGCACAGAACCTAATTTTGCACAATTTTTATAGATGTCTTCCAAGAGAACCCAAATTAAACTGCACCGAGGCCCTTTCTGGGTCAGGACAACAGGAGGCAAATTGCTCGGAGCCCTTTGGGGAGGAGGCAGGGCTGAGCGCGTGTGGCCGCAGCTGGGACACGGCAGCATTGGGCCCTGGAGATGGGTGGGCCATGGGCTCCACAACCTCCCTTCCTCCTGCCACCCTGCCTCCATTTACACTCAGTTCTGTTTGTTTTCTGCACAGTTAAAAACTCTGTGAGCACATGTTTAAAACCCAGTGCCATTGTCTGGAACCGCATGGGGTTAAACAAAGGCAAAAGCAGTGTGAGCAGGGGCAGGGTGAGCCGGTCCCGGGTAGTGAGTTGGAAGCACCAAGATCAGACCACAGCTTCTGTTTGGGATCAGCCAGAAGTTCCTCAGGGGGTGCGGGAGGCAGCGCTGGGGGCTGCTGGACACCTGCTGTCGCTAGTTCTGCCCGTGGAGCACAGTGGCTTTGGATTTTGGGCAGGCAGTTCCAGGCTGCTGAGGCTTTGTGCCTCTGTCTGTGGTGCTAAGGCCAGAACTGTAAACAGCATCAGCAAACATTTCAATTTCACCCTTACTCAGGAAATCCACTTATCACTGAAAAAGCCAGTTGCTTTCACCCTTTGGACTACAAAAGGCATTCCCCATGGGTAGGTGTTGAAAAACCCACGGGCTCAGCTGAGGCAGGCGTAGGATGATGGCCTGTAGCATGTGGCTACTAGGGAACACTACTAAAGGCAAGGGGATACACGGGCGAGCCAGGCTCCAGATTCCACTGGGTACTTCTACTAAATTGCAGCTATAATGCAAAAATGCAGTGAAGGAAAACAAAGCAAGTTCAAGTTCTATTGGCAGACTTGAGAATACGCCCAAACAAGAAAACTGAACAACTTGCTATACATGGTGACCCCTCCTGTGAGGTACACAGTCTGCTCAGGCTTCCCCGAAGAGAGAGGTAAACAGAAACATAAAGCTTCAGGATAAAGATGGGAGAAGAAACCAAAGTGAACAACACGAACAAATTACCTAAATAATAAAGTGCACTCGCCAGTCGCTTTTCTTACCTGTTCCAACATCAGGGTTTGGCGCAGTTCCTTCTGCAGATCAATAAACCGATCGTGATAGATGGCCATGGACCAAGGTTCCCTGAAGTAGCTGCGTAAAAAAGAAGAAATTTAGTTATCTTGTGAACCTCTCATTAACCACTAATAAAGTATTTACCTGCTTTTTTGCCTTTATAAATTACAGTTCTGGACCCATCATGATCGTTTGTTCATAAAATGCCTCCTTGTAACAGCATGGTCAATCAATTCTTTTAATGGATGTTCCTGATGTACAGCCAGCTTCAGTAATTACATTTAAAGTGGCTTAATTCAGAGCTGTGGCAAGACCCGGTGAAGAATCCTGATTTTATCAGAATTTAAAAGCCTGAAGACCTGTAAAGAACGGTGTCTCCATTATCTGTCCTCATTTGAGAAAAGCAGATTGCAGGATTAACTGAACTGCTGCATAAACAAATTAAATTTGTGTAGACAGTGACACAAATGTTGTTCATCATTAAGGTTTCTGGATTAATAAAAGCCAGAAAAACAGGCCACCACAGCGCTGCAATATGTTCTTTGCAGTAGTGTGATGAAGCTGAATTGAACCAATTCTAGGAGGAAGCTCTTGCAACTTTTTCTTTCAGTGACAGCATTCACAACAGCATTCTTCCATGAAAAAGGAGGAAAAGGATGGAGAGGACATGGCTCGCTGTAGAGCCTCACAGCTGTAAATATCACCGGGGCCAGCCAGATTACAAAGCTGTGATTTACTTCTCTTTATAACGAAAGATAATTTTTACAGCTCGGGCGAGACGCTCGGAGCGTAATTCTTGTTAACGCTTGCTGCGGTCAGGAGGCGCCCCGTGCTCATCCTCATAGTGACCGAGCAGATGTCAGCGGGGTCACCAGGAAGCTGGGAGAGGGGGGCATTTTGCACTCGTGCTTTGGGAATGGCAGCAGGACCCTGGCACTGCCCTCAGGAGCACATGAACCTTCTCGCCTGGTTCAGCTGTGTGGCCTGTAAGTGAACACCTGCACAAGGCAACTTAAACACGCCACACAAATGCAGTAATTCTGAGATACCTGTCTACAGAGAACTAACGTGCAGTTTCCTCACTGCAGATTTTACTTCCTCCATGTCCACGGGCAGGATTTCCCCCTCCTGCCCTGACTGACACCTCAGCTCTCCCTCACACCCGTTAAAATGCTCTGTGCACCTGGCACAGCTTGGCTGGACGTCCATGTGCCTGGCCCCTCTCTGCCCCCACACCTCCACTCCCCTCCGTGTGCCAGGCTGGCTGGGGCTGCCTCTCGGAATCTGCTCGGCCTCCAGCACAGCAGGGCTCCCTCCCATAGACGTTTTCACAGTATAAATATTTATGGACACTATTCCAAACACCACATCCTTGCTATGGCAAGTGCTGCAGAGCCCAGGCGTTAGCAGGACTGATGCTTGCCTGCTCATTCGGATATGCAGGTTAGAAAGGATGAGCTCAGCTTTAAGGATCCTCATTTCACTAACTGCACACCCCAAATGTGTGCAGAGAGCTGCAGAAAAACACAGTATCCCGTAATATCTAAAACCCCTTCAATTTCAGAAGAAAAACCCCACCCACAAGCCTTTAACGCACTGTTGATAATAAATAGCAAAGAGAGAAAAGGAGGTGTTACACAAGAATACATTAAGGTAATTAAAGACTCTACTGATACGCCGTGGTAAAAGCCATGTTTCACTGGCCAAATGTTTTGTCTTCAAGCCGGCATCTTAATTTTGACTGTAATCCGGAGCAAATGATTTCCTCTCTCGACTGAGGCGCACCTTCCAATTGCCTTACCTCAGTTAACAGGTTCACCTGCCTCACTGAGGTGTCGCATTAAATGCCGTTTATAAATGTTTCAGGGGCGCCAGCTCCACCTATAACTACAATTTTAACTCTTCCTGTCAATATCCACAGATTTGGACCTCAAAACTCAAAATGTTTTGAAGCTCAAATCCAGTCTGGAATCTTTAATGCAAATAAAATGCCCGTTTTTGGGGAGCAGAGAATGCCTTGTCCGTATTTTCTAGTTAGGCTGCCAGAAGGAGCTCCCAGTAACCAACATTTACTCCCAGACTTCCTTCACTTCCCTTCACCTGAAGAATACCAAGAGCCATTTGGAGACTCACCTTACACAAACAATTCACCTTCTTTGCCGGCTCTGTGCTTCCATCTATTTATCTTTTCAGTTCGAATTACCTTTCTCAGGGGGCAGACGGTGTTTTTGACAGAGCAGCTCTACATATGGCTGCTAAAGGGAAGCTTAATAATGAAAAACCCCATTTGAAACCAACAAGTTGACTTTCTGAGGCTCATTTTGAATTTTATTACCACTTCAGCAGCAGTCCCTCAGGGCAAGCCGTGGAAGGCTTCAAAGTATAAAGCTCTTCAGTGTACGAGATGGAGCTGGCACGCTCCCAACAGGGGCTCAGCGGCTCCTCTGCTATCACGAGAACGGCATCTGCCACATGTGTTTGCACCATTTAGTCTTTCATAACCTGCCAGAGTGATCAGGCTAAACATGTACAAGATGACAGTGTTTGCCAGGAGCATAACGGGTGTGCAAACTTGGTCACTTGCTAGCGGGGATCGCTGCTGGAAGCCTTTATGCCAGCGGCAGCGATCGCGGGAAGGCGTTTGTGACGGGTGGGACGGAATGGGCTTCTGCAGAAGACAATGAGCAACATCATCCTTTCCGTTGCTAAGGAGCTGGTCTCATCTTTCATTGACAAACAGTATTTCAAGTCTGTTCTGCCTCATTTGTGAAGTGTAGCCTACATTAGATGAGAGGTGAGGAGGAAGGAAATATTTAGTGGTGTCCTGCGCAAAAGGCACGGAATCCCTCCCTCTGCAAGAGATATAAATAAAATGGACAGAGCTGGGCACTGCTAGCAAGCAAAAATGGAGCGTGCACATGGCTGTCCATCCGAGAGCTGCGGAGAGTTACTCTCCATGTCATTTGCAGGAACACACCACGGTTGGAGAAGAAGCCTCTGCCCCTGTGGAAGATGGTTCTATGTCCTGGCAGCAAGGACCCAACGCTGACCTGCCATCTGAGTCAGGTCTGGTGGCACAAGGTGTAGCACTGGCAGCAAGGCGCAAAGCCAGAAAATCTTAAAAACTGAATGAAAAACCTTCAGAATAACACCCCTGTTTTGTATAGGGACAAAACAAAAAGCAAGTTATAAGCTTAAAAAAGAGAAATTAGTAATTTCAGCTCAGTGGTACATCCCCTACTTGCAGGGGAGTTTGGACATGCCAAATCCCCTGTGCTCTGGCCCAGGGTCCAGTCCCAGGGATCAGTCCTGACCCCTGAGATGCTCCGGTGCCATCTTGCTGCAAGGAGGCTGGGATGAGCAGGGGATTTTGCACTGCTCAAAGGGCAGGTGGCACCTCGTGATGGTGCCTTTGAAAAATCCCTCTGCAGACTGGCGTGTCAGTGACTACAGGTTTGGAGGATGATGTGTCTGTGGCTGTTCTTATGCTACTCAGAACTTGCATGGAAAACAACAAACCTGAATTCCACTCCTCGCATCCCTCCTACCCCTCCTACCCCTGTTCTTCCACCAACACACAACACACTCCGGGGAAGTTCAGAAACTCTGACAGCCTGTGATGTGGGTTGAATCTGCAGCTCTCAATAAATGTCTCTGAGCAATCCTGAACACGGACCTCTCGAAATCCCATTTGTTTCTTCTCAGTGCCATCCACGAGTCACCGGAGCCCTGCCCTCCGTGCCGTTAAGCCCGGTGGCCCTCTGGTGACGGCTGTGCCCTCAGCACCAGCACTGTGAGCGCACACAGCAGCAGCGTGGCTTTTAGTACACAACACAAGCACAGTCATTGATCAACTTAATCTCCTGATAATCTGTAAGGAGTGGAGAGTCTCCTTTCTTCTCTGTAGCTTCCCGAGCTTTGTACGACATGAGGAATTTTCAAGATAAATGTTCACTTTCCTAGGCTGTAATTTCTTTTCTAAGCAGAAATGTAATGTTTGAAATGCAAAATTCTCCAGGCTGTATCAGCTACATCTGGAAGATACTCTGTCCTTTCTCAAATCCTCAGACCTCAGGACACACAAAGTCATTCCCTGGCACGTGTGGATGGCTCTGGTGGATTATGGAAGCTGAGCCTCTCAGTGGTGCCTTTGGCACACGATGGCCAAAGCCCCCCAGTGCTGGGGAGCTTCTGCTGAGAGCCCAGTCAGGCAGAGAAAGGCTGCTGCTCACAAATCCCAGGAATCACCCCAGGAGAAAAAGCACAGAGGAGACTGAAGCCGTTCAGCTGACACGGGCTCAAGTGGAACACAATTATGCCAGGAGTGCCTACACAGAGCAGGGACTTCCACTTCTCAGGAGTGGTGAGAGTAAAGTATTGCGGAGGGATGGGATGCAATGCCATTCTAATTTTCAGGCCATCCTGACAATATTTCCCAACCACAGCCTGCAGATGAAAAAAGGTCTTTTCTCCAACACAAGCACACAAGATGGAACATCCCATCTTGCCAGGAAAATTCAAAATGTGATGTTTTGAAAACAATATATGCGTGTCTTTAAGACTCTTAATTACAAAGATATGGTAATACCAGCAAAATATACAAAATATTTCCTGATATACCTTGGATAGCTGGACCAGGAATCATAGTGTGTTAATTTAAAGACAGTAGAAATAAAACCACTGAGCATTTCCTGCATTCATCTGACCAATAATTTCCAAAGACAGCTTGTTTACATAGGTAAAAAGCAAGACCAATTTGTGTAAAATCCCCTAGAGCACCACCTGAGAGCATTGTTCTTCGGCACAAAGGACATAACATATTCCCTGGCCTGCAGCTTCTTAACATTCACCTACGACTGCTGAAGTCAGGCAAATGCGAACCAACAGCCTGTTTGCAGCAAGAAGGGTCTTTACTTCCTTGCTCTGCAGTTCTGCTCCCTGAACACCTGCCTGTCCACGCGTTTGAGTATCTCCTGTTACATCCAGTGATCCAGGACTCTGTTACTGACCCGGTAATTAGTGAAATCAGCAGCCTTACGGACAACAAATCTGTGAGTGAATCCACTGAACGGATTCACAAAGTAACAGCAGTGCTCACGAATTCACAAGCTGACATTTCTTTCGTCCCTTTTGAGAAGGAAGTCCTGGAGAGGAAGCCTGTACTTTTCTACCTCTTCTCACAGAACCTGCAATGTCATGTCTTTGGAAGAGGACTGGTTTAAAACCCATGGTTTACAATCCCCTTTTAAGCATAGCTGCAATGGCAAACCAGAGCACAGGACAACTGCTCTTACAGTTCTTGTTCTGGAAAAATGGCCACTGAATCCAGACCTCGTTGAGAGTGATACTGCTCCCCGCAGCCCAGACCCAACTTCCCCGGGGCTGCTGCAGGGACCTGCTGACGTCAGGGGGTGACACTGCACCACTCGCCAGCACCCTCCCTTCGCAAACGCCGGTGATCCATCATGACTGATAAATCAGCTCTGCTTGCTGCAGTTTTAATATCCTGGAAATGTCACAGCGCTGTACCCAGAGGCACCTTCAGAAAGCAGATCCTGGTACTGAGATAACGCAGCCCTTTCCTGTTCTCCTGAGTGTCCTCAGGGGGGACTCTCCGTGTTTTCAGCACTGGCATTTGGTAACGTTTAGACACCTTAGTAGATCACAGCAGTTGTGGTGTACTGACTCTCACTGAACTGCTCTCTAAGCTTTCTAAACTCTGTGCTCTTTAAAGCTGACACAGAAGCACTGCTGTCTGTGCTCTCTTTATGAGCACTTTGTGGCTGACCCTGAAATCAGGCTAACTGCATTTTTTCACATAGTACTATTTCACACATAACGTATCATGGAAAACAATTTAAAGGAAATTAAACCTGAGACACAAAATCATCAAACAGGCTGTGTGTAGGGGTATGATTGCTTTTCTGCAATTGTTTATGGATTCAGAGTTCAATCATTCATAATGGTTTGCATAATTACTAATATGAATCAGCAAGGTTCGGCTACAAATTAATGTGGTAGGGTTCAGCCGACGAGCTTTCACTTACTAATTTGAACGTGGGGTTTCTTAGTAACGTGGCTCTTCATCGGCAAGTTAGCTGCTCCTTTAAAACTACATTAATATCTAGAAATCTCCAGCCATTTGTATCGATTTGCTCTGTAAGTGCAGCCGTACCAGTGCACCGCGGGGTTAGCGGTTAATTCCGGGAGCGAAGAAGCCGTTAGTGCTTTGATATCCCTTCAGCGTGTTCCTCTTTCCTTACCCTGTCTCCCTCTTCATGAAAAGCACACACATTTCCCTCTAATTAGGCTGCAGAATGTACAGAGCAGCACTAGTCCCTCTCTGTCACGCTCACTACCTGCTACAGTTCCTTTCTGCTCTTTTTTAACCCTGCAGAAAAACGTCTCACCGTCTGCCCGATGAACAAAAGCCGAAGGTGGAATCCCTTAAATGTAATCCCAGTGTGCTAATGGTGTGGGATCCAGCAGATTCCAGACAGCAGCAGGGCATTCTAGCGTTCCTCTTAACAAACAACTACTCTTCATTTCAGAAAGCCTGGGTTAAATCCAGCTTTTCCATGTAGCACGCGTTTCATGTTTAAATAATCACTGATTATCCAGACTGCAAGCAATACAGTTCTCTCTGCCTTTTAACAATCATGCTGAAAATATCAAATGTTCTTCTTTTCCTTAATGTATTTGTTATATTGTGAGGTTTATTAGCATTGAGTCAATAAACGGTCCAGTGTGGTGTTTCTGCTTAACAGCCTCACTGAATGACACTGCTTAATAGAGCACCTTCAGCCTAATGTTAACAGCACCAGGATGTGGGAATTGCACTTCAGCGGGAAAACCTAAATGGTTACTTCAAAATACGCGAATGCTGTTCACACAGCTCAAAATACTTCTGAGCATTTAGTTTGCACAGCCAATATGAAAATGCAATGTGAAAGTAAAAAACGGGGTTTGAAGAAGAGCAGCCAAGGAAACATCCAGTGCTGTTATCCATGTAGTTTCTGGGTGGATTTTCCAAAGCCTCTCAGGGAAAGGGAGCCCGACTCCCTTCGCACATTCCTGCTGCCGTGTTTGGCAGCCTCACGTTCTACGGCCTGTCAGTACCTGGTGCAGTTGAAGCTGTGCCACCTGGTGATATTTTCTTCAGGGTGCCCACCTCTTGGACAGCAACACCCACCACGGCCAGGCAGCATGCAGGCCTGCCAAGAACCACCTGGCATGGATCTCTGCAGATCCAGGCATAGATCGCTTGTTCCCTTCCTCAGTGAAAACTGAATCCTGCCTGCATTCTGGCACGGGGAAAAACATTCCTTTGTGACTACAGCTCAGCTAAATCCCCTGTGCTTTTTGTGCCACGTACAAGTACTGTCACATAACCCACCCTCCCAACTCCTCCTTGCCAAAGAGCCCTGGTCATATCGGCCGGGGGCTTCTCCCTCCTCATGGTGCCCAAGACCCCTGCGCAGAACAAGCAAATTGCCCAGTTTGACAAGTCCTTAAAATGCTGGAAACCAAGCTACTGAAACAAAAAGTAACAAAGGGATTTTGAGCTCGGCCTGGATGACTGCGCCGGTGAGGTTTCCCTGCTCATCGCTCATTAAAACATGCACTGCCTTTGTGCACTCCTCCCCAGGCCTGACCCTGTCCCTTCCCCTGTGCCACCCTCGCTGTCCTGCGCCTGGTGCTGCCTCACACCTCACCATCACTGTTAGTGCCACGTGCTGAGACACAACCAGCATCCTCTGCAGGTCCTGGCTGACAACGGGCTCATTAATACACAATTACAAAACCCCAAGTAAAAGCCACTCACACCTCATTTGCGAAAGAAGCTCCTTAAGTATTTTAGAAACTAGTGGGTCAGATTTTTATGCATTTACGTTAGATTTGATTTTCATTAATGCCAAATGAAGCTTACATGAAGCACTTCTATCTCATATTAAAGGCACGATGCCAGTGAGCATCCATTTGGTTGCCAAGTACCAGGAGACCCCTCTAATTATCTGTTTTGTACTTAAGATGCAGCAGAGGGAGATTCCACCGCTCTGTGGACATGTTCCATAACTTGGCAACTGCCTTGCAGCTGCCTTCAGCTCAGGAGAACACAAAAGGGGGTCACTGGATGGTTGCATTCCTCCTCTGCGAAGCAGTGTGGAGGACTGATGACCAGTAAGTCTATAAAGTTAAAAAGAAAAGGAAAAAATGCTTCAGACCTCTCTCCCCACCCCTCTCTTTTATCTGCTGCTAGGGCAATAATAATGGAAATAATCTGAAGGCCTTTCAGCCAGCGAGGGAGGGCAGGAGCATGGCATACAGTGTGGTATCCTTCAGGTCACACCACTGGAATTGGCTTTCTTTTTCCTATAGGAGAAGATGCCCCGTGAGAAAGAGCCTTGCTCTTGGGGACTCAGATTCTAGTTGACTTTCTGAGATGCAGCCTGATGGGAAATGAATAAAAACCGCAGAAACTCCTTCCTGAAGTGGATTCCAAATCTAGTGAGTAATGCCATTCAACTCACAGGGGACGAGTCTTTGGTTCCTACATTTTTTCCTGCCCTGGCATAGAAGAACTGCTTTGTCGGGCCCCTCTGCTCAGGAACGTACTGCCTGCAGGCCCAGGTGGAAGGAGAGCACCCACTGCATGGCACGAGGCAACTGGAAGGGAGGGCAGTGTGTGCCCACTGCTTCACCTCCTCCAAGAGCCCAGGCACTGAGGGCAGGAGGCAGAGCAGTGACCAATCCTTCCTCTGGCTGTGGGTCAAGTCCTGCAGCTTTTAGTACCGCTGAACTCATACCCAAATCAATGGAACTTTTTTCTCCAGACAAAAGGAAACGCTATTTCTCTCATTATTTCCTTAGCCTTGGCTCCAGGCATGCGACCGGAAGGGGTGACTTTGTCAAGTTTGCTGATCTTGGGGGCCTGTTGTTAATGCTAATTTGAGAATGGCACTGGCACATTCTGGCCAGGAAATCCGGTACCATGGGGTTAACTTTCAGCTCTTACACCGAACGCAAATCAGTGAGGAAATTCACTGCTAGGTGCAGTCTCTAATTATTTAAAAGATAATTTGCATGCTACACAGAAATAAATTAGCTCCCAGGTGACAGCTGTTCCACTGTGTCCATTCCTGGAACGAGGTGCCATGCTGGGAAATCTAAATGCAGACCAAAAGATTAAAACACTGCACTTTCTTGCCTCCTAGGAAGGCTCTTCCCAAAAGAGAGGCATAAAGAAGAGAGGAGGGGAACAGATGTTTCAAACCAACAAGTTTACAAGCTTAACTAACAAACCACACTTTCACAGTCTGTATTTTCTTTTCACTAAGGGCGCTTCACATCTTGCCCGATGATGTGGATGCAAGTGTGACGTGCACTAGTTTAAAAGGAAGGTTTTGAAAGCCAAAGAGAGGAATGCAGTCCTAACCTCAGGTTGGTGTTCATGTGGGATCCTACAGACGACGTGAACAAGGCCCAAAACAGTTGTTCTTTTATCACACACATGGAAGTCAGTGAATGCATTTTCCTCTTCTGTACCAAAAGCCAACCAGGCACCACTTTTTCTCTAAATGAGTCTCAAGACAACTCGACAAGAGATGCTACACCATTTCTCAGTGTAATGGTTTTCTAACAAACGGTCTTCTCATGGCTTGGTTTTAGCACTGTCCATTGCACGCTGCACACACGTGTACACACACTTTACGTGACACCGTACCGTGGGGACGTAGATGTACTGTAGATGTGATAGATTATGGGAGTACATTATACTGCCAGCCTTCCTCTGTTGCTCCATGTCCCCCTGAAAGCAGCAATTTCCTGTGCCAGCTTGCTGTGTGCCAGGACTGCTCCGTGGGGATGCCAGGCAGTTTACCTGTTACACCTGCTGGACAATGCTCCCTCCTCACAGGATGGACATGTGGAACAGGAACTCCAAGCTGGGATGAATGGGAATGCGTGTGTGTGTGTGTGTGTGTGTGTGCATGAAAGGGCCACAAGAAACACGAGTGAGGATTAAAGAGCAACATATGTTCACTGCTGCAGAGCAACATATGGGATTTCATTCACATGACCAAAGAGCAAGAAGAGAAGGAACAAACCTATCTAAAGATAGATAAGCTACAAAGAAGACTGAAAACAACTGGAGGCAATAAAATAACCAGATAAGAAAAACCTGGCAACTGTAATTCAGGAATTCTGCCACAGGCTAATGAGAGGTGAGATAAAATAATGAGGCAAAAGGTCCCAAACAACATCACTGTCTAAAGGCTGTAAAAGACAAGTCCAAAATGAGTTCATCATCACTAATTAAGGAGAGCTGAAGGGATGTGATGAGGCCCTGATACTGGTATCCCTCTGCGCAGCACACCAGGGATCCTTTGGTCAAGGTCAAGAAACTACTGCTACCTGTGCTGCGGGCTGAAATCCCACAGCAGGATGATTTATTCTTCCAGATGTTGCTACTGGTGTGAAACGCGCTGGTACATCTGACAAGTGACGCTAACCACACCCGGGCAAAGAGCCACAGCCCCAGCGTGGTTCGCAGAAAAGGTGAGCTCACCATGTGTGTGCACACTGTAATGCCACAAAAAGGACTGCTGGTACCTTGCCACAACCTGAATATTGAGCTCTTCCAGTGCTCCAAGTGTCTGATCAGCATGAGCTGTGGCAAGGAAAGGAAATCTCCTGCTGTCTTTGCCCGTCTCTCATACACTCATGCCACCCTCCTTCAGTTTCTCCTTAACACTTAGTGACAGCGTGCTGCTGTTCAGGCAAACTTCGTGTCTGCTGTGTCCCACCCCTCTCTCGTAAAACAAACCCAGCATTTGCTATAAATCAAAATCAAGCCCTGTAGCAGCCATAACTCACATGCACGTTCTGGACCACAGCACCACTGTCTGCTGTGCCAGTGTTGCTAAAATCGCAGCACACTTTTACAAACTGTTACCTAAACAGCAACGCTGAACCTGAAAATTTTGCTACCTTTTGTGCCTTTCTTCCAATCACTTATAAACATAACAAAATCAAACCTGGAAACGTTTCAGGCACCACTATCAGCTTTGTATCACAATAAAGACTGATCATTTGTTCCCGAGCCTGGCTTTCTGTCTCTACCCAGCTGACGTAAGGCAGTACTTCACTACTCCATCTGTGACAGTTTATGTTTCAAAGCACCATTCGTGAGGGGTTTCTTCAAATGAAAATCAAAAGCAATGAAACATTCTCTCAGAGGCGATGGCACATGACTAGAACTAACCTTCAGTGTCTCTCACCCCTTCAGGATTTATCACCAGATGAAAATAGCCAAGTTGTTGAGCACGACTATCACCATGAGTTTTTTAAAATCTCCCTAGAAACCTTTGGCTTAAAAATTTGATTCAAAACAACAAAAATACTTTTAAAAGCATTTTTTGAACATGAGTCTTCAGTCATAAAGGGTTGTTCAGGTTCAGCTTAATGATTAACCGACTGAATATTCAAAACAAAAGTGATAAAGACACTGAAATCTCTTTCAGGTGAAAGATAGTCAAGTAAACCATTGCTCCTTCTCAAAGTAAATCTCAGACATGCAGCTCTTTCTGGGAAGGTCTTCAGGACTTGCATTTTTACCGACAATTTTGCTAAGTACTGGAAAATATTTTTAAATCTGTTTTTCTGTCTCTTGTTCCAAGGGAAAACAGTCAAAAGACACACCATAACGAGGTACAACTAGAAGTCTGGCAGAATGCAGATTTTGTGCACAGCGTAGCACCTGTCTCACCTGTAGAGGTCCGTGAGCTGCCCGGCCCTCCAGCGGTAATACAGGTCATTCAGCAGGCGCTCGTGCTGTCCGCACAAGTAGACATAGTTGGAGACGGGGAAGGGCTCCTTGGAAAAGCAGGTGATGCTATCCACCATATTGTATCTGTTGAAGTGCATCCTGAAGTAATTCCCGTGTCCTGCCTCACCGGTTACAATCTCCATCCCCTGGAACAGAAAACACCAGGAAAGCTGTGGAGGTGGAAGGAACACCTGACCTGGCACAGGTACAGGGTCAGCGAGGGGTTCCCAGCCCACAGTTCCCACTCCTGAATGCCCACAACCCCTCTTTTAAAATCAAGAAGCCGCTCCTGGCACAGTGGGTCATCGGGCACGTTGCTGTGGCTTGGACACAGATTTTCGGCGTGGTTTAGTTTGGTTACTGCCCACCCCCCCGTGCAGCACCAGCCGAGTGCCACTGCAGACACCTGGGGGACCTGGGCCCTGCAGCTGCGCTGGCAGCGTGACACCAGATCCACGGGGACCTGTGACCTCCTGGAGCAGCAGCTGGAGTCAGGAGGGACACCCTGGGGCATCCCACACAACACTGGATAGCTCTGTTTGGGTAACGCAGTTGAACCCTGTTCAGCCTCGTTTACGACACAGAGCACACACATGGCGTATCGTGTTTACTGTCAATAAAAGAACACCAATACTGGATCTTCATGCTCAAACTGTAGCATTTAGATTCAGCTACTTAAATCGATCACTTAGACAAAAATGTGAAAATTTGCTTCAAACCTCACATTGCAGGGGGATGATCAGATGGCTTGAAGCTATTTTTTCAAGCTGTATTCCTGTTACAGTTTTATACATTTCTACAACCTGTTGCTAGGCTACAGGAACCTTTAGTATTTTCACATCCAAGCTAGTACCTTTCACTAGCTTCTCTTACTTCTTTCTTAGAAAATTCTTTTAGGATTTACATGAAGTTTCTGGAGTGGCTTTAAAAAGATGGTCCCTTTTCAGGTAATCAGCAGGTAATCAGAGTGGCAGCAAAAGAATTCTAATCATATTCTAACAATTCAGAGTAACAAAACCAATTCCTCTCCCTGATAGTCCTTTCTGCTTTCCACTACATGCTGCTTTGGATGGCTCATCCTGGATCTGAAAAACAAGGTGAGCCGTGCTTTGATTCCTCTCCCTAAACCATTTTCTTTTTTAAAAACCCATTTGTTTCATTGCTGTCCAGGTTTTAAAATCAACACTGAAGCAGCTCTTTAAAAGCTGCTCTTTAAATCAACTGCAAAAATGGGCTTGATGCAGAAATTCCCAAGGAAAAAGGTACAATCTCTGTGAAAGAGGATCTTGCCTAGGGGGAGAGTCCTCTCTGGCTTAAAAAAACATTAATCTAGTCCTTTTCTTGCCAAGAAAAGTCAGGCTCTCCGGTAAGAGAAGCACTCCATGCTTCCATCCTGGGACAATCTCCCATGTAGCCCAGCATGGGCAGTGCTTCCCTGTGCCCTGTCCCAAGACAACTCTGATGGCTGCAGGACTTGCTGTTTTCTAGCAGCACAGAGCACCTCTCCCACAATACTTCCTGCTGCTCCAGAAATCAGCTGAATTCCCCAGACAGACTGCCATCATCTGTATGCACTTGCAGCACCACATTGCAGGGAGCAAAGGCGCTGTTAACTGAGGCTGAAAGCATGAAATCCTGCTACTACTGTCCTGTGTCCTCTGTATGGAAACCAGGCATCTTTGGAGAAAGCCAAACACCAGGAAGCACGGAAAGGAACACCTGAGAGGTTCCGTTTGTCCTGTGACTGCTCCTGGCTCTCCAGCTGTACCTGGTGTATACGGTGACCCCAGGCCCAGCTACCCTAAACAGGAACATCTTTTCACACAAACCGGGGGATGAAACAAGAAAAAGTTCCATTATTTAACTTACGTGATCACACGAGTCATGTTCTACGTCCAAGGACATAGGGACTGCTGGCTTGGAAACGTGCAAGTAGTTATAACCTCCAGGAAGAACACCACCTGCCATAAATGAAAATATGAGATTAAGTCATTAACAATTAAAAAAAACAATGTATTTTTTTGTCCTGCTTCTGCCATCATCTTTTTTCCACTACATAAGGAGCTTTGAGGGCTGTACGGCCATGAGACGGCACCTGAGGCGAGATGGACCTGCCTGTACTATAGAAGAGCAAAAACACCTCAGAGGGGATGGAAACGCGACAGAAATCCAGCCGGACGTACCTTGAACTTTACACCTTCTGTATATGGGGATGAGTCTGTCTGAGCCTGCCGGTGGCTCGGAACTGGGCTGAGGGGTTGGATCAAAGAGACTCAGCATGGATGCAGCAAGCTCAAAGCCAATCTCCTTGGAGTTGAAGTTGCTGTGTGTCAATTCATCCCTATAGTATCTCCTGGAGAATTTTGTCAGAGGACCTGCAGCCCTGATGCTGACATCATTGGTGTGGAATTTGGCATCAATCACAAGTCTTCCATCAAAAACAAGGCAAGCATCATTGATGGCCTTAAAGGTTTCATAATCCACTGTTCTGTAGGCAAAGCTAAAAAATGCCTAAAAAGAGATGTAAATAAATGAAGATTATTGTATATTACTTAGTGGCTGATTTCATAAATCGAAACCCAGACTTCATTCTGAATGTTATTTTAAAAAACAAGGATGTGAAATACAGTATGATTTTAGCAACACTGGCACAGCAGACAGATCCTTCTGATCTACAACATTTACAGCTACCAAAGTTAAAACTAAGACAGTAGAAAGGGAAATTACTAAACTAGACTCATCTGCTTCTGGTTATTTTAGTTAGTTATTTTAGACATTATTCTAGTTATTTTAGATAGTTTAAAAACTCCCATATTTGCTACATCCAACAGCCTGGGTGGCTGTGCATATATTCTGTGTTAGTACAAGCATGGAACATAGACCCGAAACCTTTGTGAAGTTTGTTTTCTCCCAAATGCTCAAGCCAACCTGAAATCCCATGGAACAGAAGGGCACGATTTATTTGGAATTTAGCAGTATAATTGTGCATTACAAGTGTTTTCCCAACTGTTGAGCCTGTTTACCAACAAACTGAGTTACTTTGGCTAACCGGCACAGGGACAGCCAATGAAATGGAAAGAGCAGAAATAAACTTGTTCAGAGGAAATGTCATCCTCATTCCAGCTATAGCAGCAGAATTTCAGTCGGTGGAAGCTGCAGAGGCCAAGGACCCTGAGTCCATGAATTCCTGCTCTAGGTCTCAAAGAAAAACGCTAGTGATAATTCTCTCCTTTTGTCTTCTCGTGGCATGGGCACAGCCCCTCTCCTGGGCCACGAGGAAGCAGAGCTCCTCTCCCCACGCAGAAGCTGGGGCAGCACGACCAGCACTGCAAAGCAGGTGGTGCTGGGAGGAGACAGCAGACGTGGGAGAAGCAGCAACCATGAGCAGCGTCCTCGAAGCTTTCTCTGGCAAAGGATAAACTGAGAGCTGGCACAACACAGTCCCCGAACGAGTGTAAAACAAGAGTACCCACTGGACTCTGAGCAGCGAAAGGAGTAAGAATGACAGGGCTGAGAGATGTTTAGAACAAGACCACAGTCTGCAAAGGGCACAGATGAAGACTGACTGTCTCATCGCTCCGTGGGTTTGTGAAGCCCCAGAGCCCTCACACAGAGCTCTTCCCGCCATCACTGCCCTCAGCTTTTAAAACCATTAGACAACAAATTGCTGCCCCTCCAGCAAGAAATATTCCTTTACAGGCTTAGGAAAGGGTGGAAGGGTCTCAGATGAGCACATCTTTACTTGCAGCCTTCACCCTGAACAGCCCAAGACACAGCTGTGCCAGGACAAAGCAGCATCTGTAATCTGTCCTACCCTTAGCACCAGCTCAGGACACAGCTGTGACCAGGGTAAAAGTGTTACCCCAGTTGTATCCCCAAAGAGCCGTCCTGGAGACTAAGCCCAAGTGTCAGATACTCAACTGGCTAGATGAGGCAGCTGAAAGAAAAGGCACAGGAGAGGGAAGCAAAGGGAGCTGGAAATTTTAACGACACTGGCATAAGCAGAGATGCGGCGGCAGAGGAGCCAGAGCCCCTGGGTTTGTTCATAGATAAACCAAGTGATGAACTGTGCACAGCTAAGGGAATTCTGACCATCTCAGAGAGCCAAAAATCAAGGAAGCTCTGCCCATGAGTGCAAGAGGACCACACAGCCCCACATCCTGCTGGCTGACAGGCAGGACAGTGTCACCGGAGGGGAGGGGAGGGCTGCAACCTCCAGGCGGGAGCCATCTGTCAGCCCGGGCAGGAGGGAGGGAGGAGGGAGGGAGGCTGCTGCTTTAGGGAAAGAAGAGATTTTCTCCTGTTGTTTTCATCCTGCAGGACTCAACAAATTATGCCCCCAAGAACTGCCAATCAACAGTTGATACTGGCTGAAATCCCAAAAGGCCCAGAGCTGCTGCAGAGCCGATTCCTGCAGAGCCTGGTCTCTGGTGAGTGCAGCTGCTTTCCCGGCGGAGCTGCTCTCCAGAGCCCGCTCCTCCTCCGAGTCCAGCCTCCCAGGCGGTTGGAGGCAGATACAGGAGCCTTGCACAGCAGCTGAACTGGTTTTGGAGAACACAAAGCCCTTGACATCACAAGTAATTGCAGGTCTTTCATCTTAGAGGCTGTGAAAGAGAGACCTCGAGAGGGAAGGACCGTGGACGGAGGAAGGACGAGCACGGGGCACGAATGGGCAGGAGAAAGAAACCCCAAGGCAAGGGGGGTCTGAAGGAACAGTGTAGGCCACGCAGGCAAGGTGGTGGGGAAAAGAGGGGGGACTGAAGGGGAGCTGGTCAGTGGATATCAAGTTGCGAAAACAAGAACCACACTGAGATCTTCGTGGAAGGACAAAAACAGAGAGATTTCAAGGAAAGAGGAGAGAACTTGAAAAGCTGCATACGAGGAGAGAGCGGGAGGAATGCCACTACTGATATGCACACCGAAGTCAAGAGACCGCTGTGGATAAAAGTGCTGTGTGAGGTCTTCACCCCCACCACAAAGGGCTTAACTATCCCCGTGCTAAAAGGCAAAGGTCTGCGGAGCAGGGGGGCCAGCGGGGACCCCGACACCTGGGGAGCTCTCTGGGAGAGGCACAGGGCTCGTCCTCTCCACAGCTGAACCCACCAGCTGCACAGAGGAGAGCGCACAGAGCGGGGAGTGCCGGTGCCTCCATACGGATGCAGGCTCTGTCAGAAGCACTCACTCCCGTGGATTAGTCCGATAAAGGCAAACAAAACTATCCTGACCCTTAGGAAAGGCTAGAACCTGTCCCCAGTCTCAGAGCAGAGCCACACCTGTGAACATGCCTACAGCTTCCTAAGATATTGGTACTGGAAGGGAAAAAAACTGCAATCGTTGATGCAGAGGGAAAGGAACCTGCTTAAAACATGTTTTCATTAAGTTACATACTATCCCAGTGTTTTTAGCTTCTCCTATGACAATCAAAACGCACATAACTATAGACAGGAGTAACTGCACATTTAAATAAGAAAAGGATTTCTGGAATTACTTCGAAAATGAATTAAGAGTGTTTGTCAATCAGCAGTGAACAATTACTTGTGTGTCAGGTGACTTAAATACATTTTAATCCACATCAGTCAGGGCACTAACAATAGGTTTATTTGGATTTTTAAAAAAACAATCCTTGAGACTAACAAGTGAGTGTTCAATCTCCTAGAGACAATGAGGAAACAGATAAATCTGTGAGGGACCAGCTACATTCGATGGCTTTTGTGTTAAAAAACCAGCCTGAAGGAAAGGCACAGGAAGCACGTACTTACGGAGCACTGCAGTCGGAGCGGGTTTGTGGCAGTGGTGAAGGCAGCCCAGGCGATGAGGCCGTGGTCACCCCGGCCCCACTGTGCCAGGACGCTGTCCGGGTGCACGGCCACACCCGCCCCTGCCAGGGCCTCCCCCACCGTGCGCTCCAGGGCGGCGTCACCGAGGCAGGGGCCGGCAGAGCTGAGCGGAGCCTGCACGAGATGGATGCGGGAACCATCAATCCCAAGGGATAAGAGGGTTTCTACCGTGGTGTAAATGTCAATTGTATTCCCATAGACAATGACGTTCCCTAAGAGGGAAAAAAAAGGGGAAAGATTTCTAAGACATACAATGAAAACCTTATTAGTATAACTCAGATGATAATAACATGGAATTGCTCTCTTTGACCCTCTTATTTCTCTGATGCTATGAAGCAAACAACGTTACCTAGCAACAGCAGCTAGGATAATTTAGTGAAGAATCTGTACAAAACATCCCACAAAGTAGGCAAGTACTTAACACAGAAGTATGATATTCATCCTGACCCCATAATCTGAAATTATTTTGATTGAAAAGCCTCTAGGGGTAAATAAATAAATAAATCACCATTTTTATTTTGTTCTCCCCTCTCTCCCTAATTTTGCTCATTCAAAGGACTGATGGGAGGGGGGGAGCAGACAGAATCAAATTCAATACATCATGCAGAAAACCCCCACAAACCGTGGAAAGGCCAAGTTATAGAAAACAAGCCCTTGTGGAGGTCACCAGTGCTGCCGCTTCCTTCTGCCAAAGCCTGATCTCCAGAGAATGGGGATGGCCCTGCAGCCGTACCTGTCCCTGGTGGTGGGGAGAGCTCTGAAGGCAGCTGCACATGGCACAATGCCCAGCCCAGAGCCAGCTCCATATCCCTGCTCACTGCTGGGAGCTCCACGAGCTGCAGGCAGCCATCCATCCATCCATCCATCCATCCATCCGAGCAGCTGCCGTGGCAGCAGTGCCTAGGAACTGCTGCTCCTTCTGCAGAGCATCAGCAGCAGCAGCACAGAAACCACTCCTGAGCCCAGCTCCAGCCTCCTGCCCCAGGCAAAGGGAGCTCAGACCTGACCCACCCCTCCCGCCTGGCACTGCAGAGCTGCAGGGCAGAGCCCTACTCGTTCTCCTCCTGAACCAGTGCCACTTCAAATGGCACGGCCAGAGCTGAGCAGGAATAGGGGAGGGGAGGGCCTGTTCTGTGTGAGCACAACGGGACTCTCCAGCCTAAGGGCTACAGCCCTCCTGGCAATAAGGGAGGCAGAGCTGGGATGCAGCAGAGCAGCTGTGTGTTTTATCTCAGGATGGTTTAATACAAAACACACAGACATTGCTGTGAGCAGGACTGAGTCGTGCTCCTCTCCTCCCCATTCCCTCTGCCCCCCTGCTTGGAATAGGAACCATTTGTCTGCTCTGTGATCCACTAAGCCTTTGAGTAATCCAGGCGGAACGGCCCAGCTCATGTAGGGAACTCCTCTCCCAGGGGCTAAGGACCCTTCACAGGAGGGTCCCTGCAGGCTCTCTGTGCACCACACGCACCGCAGCCGTGCCATGCTCAGCTGCCCCAGCCCCACGCTGGGGATCCAGACGGAGGCAGAAACACCTCCACCTGCCTGCCCGCGTCCACATCAGCTCCTGTGTCTCAGATCTGACCTGTCAGCACAAGGATGCCTCCCTCAAAAGCACCTTCCTGGTGCCTTCACGTCCCACACCTGGGCAGTGCTGCAACCAACTCACTCATTTATCTCAGCAGTGGCATTTACATCTCGCCACAAGTGACAGCATCCCCTATGCCCTAAACTGTATCATTTCATAGGCTAAACTAATCTCACTGGACCGTGTTTTACTGCATGAGACGCAGGGCAATACTAAACTGAGCATGCAGACAGCCCCAGCGCCCAAGAGTATTAATGATGTTAGCAGATGTTCTACTATTCCCCTTTGACTACGAGGTTATTTTATTTGTCCCTATCAGTTTGGCTACTTGTAGCTGCCAAAGAAACACCTCTCTTCGTGGCTGCCGGAGAAGAGACTTGTCCCATGAATACACTGCACAGAAATGACAGAAAACATGTTTTAACTGTTCACAGCAATGACCAGAGGGACAGAACCTGCAAATGCATCAATTTGAAAACGTAGGAAGAAAGAGATCTTACTACTTCCATAAATATCATCTAGAATACAGGAATACTCCAGCGTGTCCATCACTGGCCTGACTTCCCAAGCCAGAAGAATCTACCCCATAGCTTGTGCCTGCCAGGACACCTGTGTGCAGCTGCACCGGCCTCAGGAGAGGGCCAAAGAGAAGACAGACATAAGCCTGACTGGTTTTGTCCTGCTGCAGCAGGGTGTAATGCAAGAAGCAACCCAGCAGAACCGGTGGGTAAAGACCAGCTTTGCTATACTCAGGTTTTATTAACGCCACGTGCTGGCAGTGCAGGTGCCGACAGCCTCAGCTGCATTTACGTGTTTTCAATTTGCCCGGAGTGAAACATACCAGGCGTGAAGAGGATGCCCTGGCTGGAAAAGGAGGATGCGGAGGGCTTCCCTGAGGCACAGCCCAGCAAAGCTCCACTCGCACTCCAGGGCAAGGCTGGGCTGAGACACCTTCACCCTTGGGCAGCACCAGCCCCCTCAGAGAGAAGCTCAGTTACTGCATTAGACGCTGGCTTTAGGGGATTTACAAGACCAGATGCAAGTCCTACATTTCTCAAGGAAAATTAAAATTCTGTTTTATATGGTAATATTGAATACAACTGCATTAGATCAGGGAAAGCAATGCTCCTTTATTGACCTCTTGTAAATCAACAATTTACTGCTTCTGCTTATTACAATATTAGTGGCTTTTTAGATGACAGTGCTAGTAGTCTAGGAACTGCAGATATTCATTATGGACTGAAATTATGTCCACTGAACAGAGAGCAGTTCCTCAGGATGGTTTTATTATTTAACTACATGAAAATGTATGTAGCTGTGAGTAAACATAATAATGTTCTACAGAAAAAAACAGCCATAAATAAAGATCATTACAGTAGTTTTATCGTTTATTACCTGAATGTCAGCGTCCTGCTGCAGAGCAGACTCATTAATTTTCCACAAGTGGAAGCACAAGATTTCTGTGACCCTAATGTGACCTGAATCTTTGCAGTTTGCAAAAGCTAAAGGAGAAACCCAGTGTGAGCTAAAGCACTGGTGGCTCCAGTTGGTGATTCATGCACTGGAATTTTAATGCAAGAGTATTCCTACAAACACGCTTTTAATAAGGCAGTAAACTATGCTTAGGTGAAGAGAAAAAAATAATTGCTCCATTTTGGGCCATTAAAGCAGTTTTGTTCCTTACTTTACTTCCATCCTACTTTTGTTTTCATGGAAAGTGCGGAGCTAATAGGAGATGAGTTTCAATTAGTCCCAATTACAGCTGCAATAGGTTCCCTGCATTAGGTGGCTGGGTTTCATCAGTGAAGCCACAGTGGCAGCCGTGGAGCCAGTGCTTGCCCCGCTCCCAGGCTCTCAGCAGCAGAAAGCCCTCCCAGAGCCCTGGCACAACTGTCAAGACCGAAAGAAAGATGTTTGTAAGAAACACAGCTGGAAAAAGAAGCAGGGTAAGGAGTAAGAGAAACTGAGATCAGTGGAGAAAGACCTCTCCAGCTGGGCACTCTGCACAGTGGCAGAGAACGTGATGGGAAGAGCAAGGAAAGGGAACTGAAGCCGGAGAAGGGGGAAAGGGGAAGGTGTCACATCTCCAAAAGTCCCTCCAGGCCAAGCTCATCAGGAGGTGTGAATTTACCTTCTCCACACATGACCAGTGCCTCATTAAGGGATGCAGCTTCACCCCGCAGCCAAGGCCAGCAGCAGTAACGAAGTTAGGATGAACACCCTACGACTTTGGTACTGCGGCTGGAGAAGGGACACTCGTGCCAAGGCAGGTGAGCACTGTGACTGTGCCGTTTGCTGCAGAGGGACTGAACCACCAGCACCGCGCATCCCCGCCAGCAGCTGCTCCCGGGCACACCCCTGCGCAGGGGCACCGGAGAACATTCCAGGACCGGGCACTCAGGGATTTACGTGAAGGACCAGCAGTAGCAAACAGGGAAACTAACAACCTCATCTGTCTGTGCAGAGTCAGCGGCAAGTACCAGCTGGACACCAGGTAGGGCCGTGTGGGCAGGGGGTGGTACCAGCTGGAGGACAGGTGGAGCCAGACTGCTCCAGAGGCTCCATGGACATGCCCGAGGCCAGAAAGCTGGCTGAGAAAACACTGCCACATTTATGGACCCCTGTGCTGATCACAGCAAGACCTGGAGAACGATAAAGGAATTTCCAACGTCTTGAGAACTTCCCGAAAGGAGAGCCAAGCAGGTGTGAACCTTGCACCGCACCAAGCCACTGCCAATTCTCATTCCACTCCCCAAACAAGGCAGGTAAAACACACCTTCAGGAAAGTCCTGCTCTTGCACTCTGCCAACAGGAATTCCCCACAAAGACAGCTGCCCTGCTCTGAACTGTCCTAACTCGGAGCAAGCAGGAACTAACATGACATGAACTCATTGACTCTTTGGTCTCTGTTTCTCTAGTTCAAAGCTGATCCAGAAACCTGGATGGTCCCAGATACTTTCCACAGTGCACACACACAGCGGATGAACTAACGAACACAGGAACAGAGCACACGCAGCGAGGCTGAGGAAATAAAGAGATGGTGCACATCTACACAAATGTCCGACCTTAAGGGTTAAAAAGTACCAGGCGCTTGCAGTTCTATGTGAAAATCTGTAACTGATGCAACTGAATACAGCACTGATAGAGACTTCCTAATTTAGACTTGTTTCCTTTGTGTTGTGCCACAAATCTAGATATTTTTCTATACAACAGAAAAACACATCCCCTAATTAAATTATTATTTAATTGGCTAATTAATGACTCCGGACAGATTTGCATTTGGGACTCATTTTGTTTTATATAATAACTGCAGATAATTAATCTATCTCAAACCTTTCTTTCTCAGCTAAATATGCCGGGTATCAAAAATGACAAAAAATTGTAAATTAATCTGGAAAACAAAGTGCAGCAGATGAAAGACGTTGTTGGAATTCATCAGGCGCCAATTATACCACAGAATAAAGGAAACAATAAGCCTAGGAAACATTTCTGCAAGTGTGTGTGTTAACGGAGCCCCTTACCTCTGGAGCTGATGAGGTTCTCCTCTAGCCAGCGTGCTGCCTCTGAGCAGTCCTGGGCGTCGTTGAGAGTGAAGTGATTGGAAGGGACTTTCTCTGTGTATCTCTGCGGCCACTTACTCGTGACTCCACTGATATCTGCTCCCGTGGGAGCCAAGGCCTGGAGAAATGAATCGGTGAGTGGATATATGGCACAGAGCTTGGAGACGTTAAAAGACGACGACACTCACTTTGGCTGCCCGAGGGCTGCTGTCCTGGCACATCCCAACCCTTTGTCACACTCAGCAGCAGCAAACACACCCGTGGCCACAGGGAACATGGATCCACGCTGATCTGAGTGCACGCACATGTGCACGTGTTCCCTGCTTCCTGTGGGATGTGGGTGACCATTTCAAACAGCGCTGCCAGTGCAAGTGGAGGCACATGGCAAACACCAGGGACTGCGCAGCAAACAGCAGAAACGTCCCAACACACAGCAGGGGATCTCAGCAGCTCTCTGAAACACGGATCACTTTAAATAGCCCTTGGAAAGTCCTTGTGAAGCCAGCCTGCCTCCACCTTTTGTCAGCAAAACTCAACCTTCTACAATGACAGATTTTGTCCCAGAGGAAGGGACCAAAACCTGCTTGATGGTTCAAATGTGAAGATTCGGTAACACATTCACTGTAGAATGTTGCCTTCCACTAACAAACTCAATCTGAGCTGTACAAAGCAAAGAGGGAATCTCGTCTCTGACTTCCTCAGCACCACTGAGCCACGTCTTGAACCCTGTTCTCACTGCCAGCCAGATCAACTGAAATACTGTTGGGTCATATAAAACCACGCATGACACCAAAAGGTCTTACTCAACAAGTAAATCTCTAAATCGTAACAGATAATGTTTTACTAAGTATTATTTTGACTGCTTACCAAATAAGGGACAACTCATGGATGGATGGACTAGAGTTTCATGTAATAAAACAGAAGCCACTAATTTCTTCTTATCCTTTTGTATAGCTTAAAAGTGAGAACAGATGATGATGGGATTTCTTCTCAAAGGCAGATAAAACCTGCCTTTTCCCTTGCTTTATCTTTCTCCCCCACTGCAGTTACTTGCCATAAATTATTTTGCAAGTCAGAGCTACCTCCAAACACCTTTTCCTAGGAGCACTTTTCCAGCTGTAACTCCAGCTTTTGTTTCATCCCTGCTGAACAGTGACCACGGGCTGCAGTTTAAGCGTGGCTCTGCTCTGAGAAGGGATCCCAGACCACAGAGCCTGCTGCACACACGCAGCCAGACACCGCTGTGGGACACGGTACAGCACTAACGCTGCAGACATTGCTCACATCCTTCTCCTGATTGTAAAGGCAAAATGCCTTGCTCACAACTCCTACCCCAAACCACCCAGGTAAGGCAAAGCTGTGCAACAGGGGGGCTGTACCAAGCTGCCCATTTGGCTACACAGCCTGATGGCCTCATGGGGATACAGGAGCCAGAAGCCACCCTGCCCAGGGAGTCCAAGTGAGGCTGCTGGAGCTCAGCTTGATTCTCCATCTTACACACAGCTAAGGGTCTGCTTCAGCCTCACTGGAAACTCAGCTGTGTGCTACAATAACAAGCAGCATCACGGACGTGCCTAGGCATGGTCATCACGTGAGATGAGCAATTAATTTGATAAGGAATTCTCTCCGTTTCCAAAACTAGGTCAAATGGTGTTAGACCAGCTGGAGTTAAAGTCTCCTGCGGCTGGGGCCACATGTCAGTTGAGCCTGCTCCTTAGCAGGTTTAATGGTTACGGTGGCAAAAACACTGGCAGCTTTGCCTCATGCCCATCCCCGAGCAGTAACTGCTGGTGGGACATTCTGTCTGACCCTCCTCTCCGCCGGCTTCGGCGGCAGCACCGACACAGCCCAACCTGCTGCACCACAGGGCTGCAAACTGCTGGTGCTACCCTTGCTAAGGCTGCTCTGCTTCGTCCCGGGAACACCGTTAACTGCAGAAAACCTGGGAATACCGTGCAGGATTTCACCGTGCGCACGCCTCACCTGGTAGCTCTGTCCCGTGCACAGAACCAGGTAGTCGTACGGCACTTTCTTCTCCTTGGAAACAACGACGTACTTGGCAGTGCGGTTTATGCCAGTCATTTTACCAACAACAACGTTAACCCAGGAACAAAGTGACATCTGCGCGTAATCTTCGTCATTAAAACAGTGGCTGTGAAGAAAGAATATCTGTAAGTGACATTTCGGCAGCTGACAGCAGGCATTAATTAGACATCTGGTGAGCTCGGCCCAGGCCCCCAGTGGTTCCGCCTGCTCCCTTGCCGCGAGTTTATTGCGGTGTATGGTAGGAAATACTCAGTTACAAATTGACAGCTTTCTGCTGAAACCAAACAATCCCTTCCAGCACTGGCCTTACAACCACATAATTTAAGAACAAAGTCAGAAATATATGCTTTACTCTGCTTTTCCTTTGCAGGTTGATGCAAGGTGGAGGCTTTTGAACCTGCAAAGAAAATACCTGAACAGTCCAATTCTTCCTCCAAGACAAGACTTCCTTATTCAGCTTTCCCCCACTTTCCTTCCTTTGCTATTCGGCTTCACCAGTCATAGCTATGGTGAGACACAAATGCAAGGCATGCACCCTATCATTTTAGCATCCGTATTCCAAAGTATTAGTCCAAAAGGTTAAAAAATAAATAGAAACCTAGGAAAATGGTTGTCAGAGCTAGAAGTAAAAGGCAGAGATCTCAAGTCTCTATTGGTGACCCTTTTCCTAATGAACTTTTCCACAACGTGAGAATGGCAAACACTAAAAACACACTAAACTGCTCCTGAGCTCCGGGATGTTCAGGGTGTGCATAGAGCACACATCACAAGCAACGTCCTCTGGCCGTGTGAATTCGGTGTCAGTACCCTAAAATCACGTGTTGGCTTTGACAGTCTTGGACAAGATTTGCTTTTCTCATGTTTCAGGGGTGTTACAGCCTGTTCCAAGCAAAAAGCTTCAGATGTCCCTGTGCGTGAGAGAAGTATCAAAGATCTGGAAGCTGCTCTTTCAAAAAGCCAATTTTAAAGCAAAATCCAAACGGAACAGAACCTCTTTTAATGGCTCAGTAATGAAAATCACAATTATTTCCAAAGATCTTTTAAGGCTCAGAGTATGCCCTCACCAGGTATATCCAACATAGTAAATACCAGGACACTTACTCACTATTGCATTTATGCCACCCTCTCTGCTTAACAGCCTTCTACAAAGACAAAGATTCCAGAAGATAAATTACTTCCACACAGATGTACAACAGACACATCACTATAAAATGTGAGGAGGACCAGAGAGAGAACATTCCCATCTAGGTCCATCATAGCCCTCAAAGACTGCTGAGCCTGGCAATGGCCCACCATGGAAATGCACAGCAGGTTGCTGGCCACTGTGCAGATCCAGCTGGGCTCAACTCCACGCCTCCTGGATACTGAAAACCTGCACCAGGCAAAGCCTGTTCCGTTAGGTTCTTTCAGTAGGACTGGACAAGCCCATTTATAGCTTTGTAGAGCAATACACCAACAGGATGCAGTGAAAAAGAATGCAACAGGTTCAAAACAAGCAAAAAAGATGAATGGCTGGTGTCACACAGATGTCTGGCTTATGAGACCAGAGCAGCACAGCAAGAAGAAGGACCATGAACATACTACGTGAAAGAAGCTGTGTCTCACCCTTGCCAGGACCTCAGGATAGGAACGGGCAGTACAGAGACCCTGGGCTTCACCCAGGCTGTGAGCTCAAGTCACTACAGAAAATACATTCCACCTGCCAAACCAAGCTCACGGCCATTTAGAGGCCCAAGAACCTGACTTTCTATTGATACTTAGTGATGAAAAATATCTCACTTTCTCCCACAGGCCTAAAAGTGATTAAACAGAAGGGGCTGGGCCCGTGCTGAAGCATTTGTCACTTTTCTGTGGCACCAGCAGCTGCGGCAGAGAGCGCGGGCAGAGACCGGCACTGACGGCTGCTGCTTTGCCATTAACACCAGGACACACTTCCCAACACAGAGCTCCTGCTTCCACGTTAATTGTTGCTACCAAATTCCCAAAACTGGCATTCAGGATGCCACAGGAACAAATACAGTTGATTTCACAACCTGGGGAATTTTAGGATTGAATTGCCAGGCATTCTGAGGTGCTCTGCATCCTCTGTACTCACTGATACCAGAGGCAAATAAATAAAGGAAGAAACCCACTGACAATGCTAAACTGTAATAATGCAGAAATCTATAAATAACACGGACATTAAGGACAGAGGAAGGTTTTCAAAAGCACCTTTATAATTGAGGTGCACAGCTCCCAGGAGACTGACACTCCAAAATCACAGGGATGCTTTCAGAAATCATACCCTGCAGAGTTCAATTTTCACTCTTAATCCTCTCTCAGATTTTAACAGCTAAATCTGGTGAGGCAGCTCTGAACTGCAACTTTCTGTCAGGAAGGATGCTTTGTTAGTACAACTCTTCTCCACAGTGAACTTAGGAAAAAGAGTACATGCATTTATTTGAGCATGTAATTCCTTTCACTTGCTAGATTTACACTTGAACACACCCCTTTCTACAGTACAAAAATTAATACAGGTAACTACTTATAAAAAATTCCTTGTCAGGGCAAAATTCCAAATGAGATCAGATGGTTTTGAACAGGTTCCCACTACACCATTTCTACATCTTTGTAGAGATTTCATTTGTAAGGTTCAGCAAGCAGACGTGGAGCTGTTTTGTCATTTGAAGAGCCAGCCCTTTAGTGCGCTACAGCTCCTTGAGGAAAAGATTTGGTAAAATACAGTGTGAAGCCTCCAAAGAGTCACATGCCAAATCTAAATAACTTAGCGCAAGTTCATTCCCCAACCATTCAGAATAACTGATCCATTTTAATTCTATGCTTCTCAAAGTTCAAAACAACCACGCTGAAGTCCACAGCGATGATTTATTCCAAAATAAAAACCAAAAATACTGCATTTAAATGAGAATTACGCACTGTGAATTTTAAAGAGGTAAGTAAGATTTTATCTGACTACACGGAAGCTATTACATTTATAGGCAAACAAGGAAGCCTGTGAAGTGTTTGACAGTCCCTAGACAGGGCTCTTCCACCGTTTCCCCTCAGCCGCGCACAGCCGTGGCCTGGGCCAGCGCTGTGGCTGGGACTGGGGACAGACTGCCGCAGCCCAGGGACTGGCACTCACAGCCCAGGAGCAGCAGAACTGATGCAAAACAGCTCTGCCAAACTGATCAACAGCCACAATTCCCCCGTACTCAGCAAAACCTCCACCACCACTGGTGGGCTCTGCATCCCACCACATACTGCTCTGCGCCAGTCCCTGGCACATTACTAATAATAATTTTTGTATGTTCTTTGGTTCAGCATTATTTAGAACAAAACTCACTAAAGTTAAAAACCAAACGAGATTTAAATAGCGAGCAGACATCTTGCATCATTTGTCTTCAACCCCGAGACCTAAACAATCTAAAAAAAGCCTTGGGAAGCAGAGACCCCTGTCCTGGTATAACACTGTGGATTGCTGTCCTGAAGTTACCGCTTTGGCACTATTTCTCTACTCGGAATTCTACCCAACTCCTCTTGCAGGTGAGTGCACGCTGGACAGACAGACTGGAGTATTTGGGGGCTCTCTACAGATGTATCTAAAATTTAGGATAAGTTCGCAAGAATTACAAAGTCTTATGTTTTCTGCAGGAGCTATGGAAGTGTTTAGATGTGAAGTCAAACCTGTTAATTAAAAATCTTCTATGCTTGGAGCTCTGTGGGTCTTTTCCTGGAAGGCCATGAATGGAAATCAAGGTCAGGTTGTTGAACTTCAGACGCGGCCTGCGGAAAGAAAAACAAACAGCCCCAGTTGGAAGAAATTCGGAGGGCACGTCAAAGGAACAGCGTAGCTCAGAATTCCATGTTCAGGAGAATACAGAAAGCAATTCCCTTACACAGGGACCAAGCGTTTCACTCTGCTCAGATGCAGCTGTCTCCGGATACAAAGAGAAGAACAATTTCCATCGCAGTTTCAGTAATGCCAGGGCGAGGAGGGGGACAAGACTGACAGTATGTTGAACTAAATGCGATCTGACATTTGAAAACAAATAAATATTATGAGTGATTAAGCCTTCTAATCTTCAAGGCTTTCTGTAAGTTAAGGATGGACTGATGCAAATGGTACAAAGGAATCAGAATGTTTTTTATCAACCAATGTTAATTTGTTATTCATACATCTAAAAAATATATTCAAACAAAGTTAAAGGTCATACTTAAACCAAGGAATTTCAAGGTTATGGCTGCCCCTCTCAAAATGCATATTAATAGTTTAATTCTGGATTATGGATTATCTGTGGTAAATCTCCATGCATACTCAGGCCGAGCACAAAGTAATAAATAACCTTAATGTAACAGAGTGCATATATTTATACAGATTATGGGCCTGATTCTCATTTAAATTAAGGTCACTCTGCAGAGGTGGATGTAAATAGAATTTGCTCTTCATTTATGGCCACCTTATGCCGGCTGAGCGATACAAAATGGTCTTTATGTAAATGAGAGTGAGCCTGATCCACGACGCTGAAGGCCAGGGTAAGAGTGATGCTATCTGCACACAGGGAGCGCCGCTCCCGCTCCTGGGGTGTGAACAACAACTACAGTAACTTCGCACAGCGACATAGCACGGCTCCCGGGCATCTATTTACATGGGATTAATTACATAAACACCCGACACATCCTCCTATTCTCAGAGCAAGGAGATCTCCTTTCAGCATGGAGCTGAAGTCATCTGTACAGACTGCATGGCCTCCTGCCAACAGGTGCTCAAATCCAGGGGCTACAATAACATTACGTTTAAATACTGTTAATATTCAGGGTGGAAACCTTGCGAGCCGGCATCAGAAACACGGCAGAATCAAAGTTCTAGGCACCATTAATGTGCCTCTTTTGCATGACTGCACGATGATGCCCTTTATTGATCAGGTCACATACCATTTTCCTTTGCAGATGCTCCACCTCTATTGAGTCCACACGCAGGCATCCAGGATTTCCCCAGTCATATGGTATTTGTTCCCTTTTTCCCCACTGAGAGGGAGGCTTCAATCAGACCTTTCAAGTCAGTACGTTTTACTAACTAATGATTTACTTCTACCTCAGCGCTCCCATGGCATCCCCATATGCCCCAAACATCAATTCATGTTTCCCACTCATTCATCTCACAGGCATCAAAATGTTGATTAGCATCTCCTTGGATGAAGTGAGATGAAACGAGTCATATCTTTGATGCCCACTTTACACTGAGGAAAACCAAGGCACAAAGCACCCTGGCTGGAAGCTCCCCAAGGGCAGGGTGGTGCAGGGGGAGAGCTGCAGAGCTGCCGGGGCTGGTGCCCGTGCTCCGAGTGCCGCACGCTGCCCGCGCAGTTCCCGGCACAGCTCCAAGCAAAGGAGGGCCCCATTTGCACACACAGAGGCAAACCCCTGCTGCTGCCAAGTGTCAGAATTTGTTCAGTGTTTGAGCACAGGCTGGTGGTATCTGTGAAAATTATCAGAATCTCTAAATAAGTACCAAATGTCGCATCTTGTGTTACAAAGGCCGGGCTCCACAAGCGTAGCTGGCACGCGTAACCCCAGGATTTAGAAGAGGTACATTTACATACATACAGGCACTTACAGGCAAGCCTGAGCACCAGAGGGGAGCTGCGGCTCCTGCCGGGCAATGGCAGAGTCACCGCACGGCGACAGGTTGGGGATTCTGAGCTTTACTATTCCTAGGCTAACAAAAGGATGGCTTATTTACTACAGCTTTTGATTCCTTACTGGTGCCTAAAAGCTCTTAACTGAAAAACAACCAAGGCCCTGGAAACAGGCAGCGGGCATCAGGACTGGGACTAACTTAGACGCTGCTAATAAATATAACAATGCCTGACGTGAAACAGGGCAAAGCAGAGGTTCCCATTTGGTGAAAAAGTCCTCAAGTTTAGAGCCTGAACCAGTGCAACGTTAAACAAGTGCACCTGCATTTTAGAAGCAAATAATTCCAGCAGGGATTCACGTTGCTGTGGATACAGAGGGAAGAACAGCTCAAAGATACTGGTAAAGCAGGGAGGGATTAGAGTATCTAGGGAAATAAGTAAAAGGTGTTGGGTTTCAGCGCACAGCTCTAGAGGACGGCTACAAAAAGAGTCTGAACACCCTTGTCCTCAAAATAAAACAGGGTTACCAATTTACGGAGCATAACCAAAAGGACACACAGAAAAGTTTTAGTACAGTTTTTACATACATCCTGGTGTTTGTGAATCTGTTAGAGTATTCCTTGCTCAGTTTGCTGCATTTTTTGCCTGATGTCTCACTACCTTTTTTTTTTTCCTCCTGTGTGTGGCATAATGATGGAGGCTTAGACAGTGGAAACTGCCTGAACAAATAATTTAATTAATTGCTCTCATTAAACCCCTCATTATCACAAGTCAAATCACTTTTGTTACAAAAAATAAAGTGCAGCGAAGCAGCCTCCATGAATCCGAGCATTTCAATTTATTTGAAATTTTGCGGTTTTCAAAATTATTTTTCCAGTCATCAATAAAAACTAAAATAAAAACGTGACAGAAGATAATGCTTTATCTGCCTCCTAAAATTGGTAACTATGTGAACTGTTCTCCTGTGTACACAATCTTTAAACAATAGTATCTGGAATGATCCAAAAGTAAAGTCTTAATGACATTGGATCCTCAGCTTCACGGCAGCAACGCCCTTATAAAAATGGCAGCTCGAGATCATTCTGAACATGGTAAAAAAGAGTCTGATTTCAGCACTAAATGCTGAAAAGTAAGATGTGATAAAGTCTTGCATTAACAAAACTTTGAAATCAGAGAAATCTCTCTGAAACAAGAAAGGAGCATTAAGATTTTGTGGGGAGGAAGGAGCGCAGAAGCAGAGATGATGATGCTGAGAGTCCCAGCAGGCCATAACCTGCATTCAAGGCACAGGAACTCTGCACGTCCAGGTGCCAGCCTCGCCGTACAAGGCAGATGTGGACAGTTCTCCTTTTCCCCGCAAATATAACGATTTATCCAAAGCAGGACTTTTCTTAAAGAAACATTTCAAGAACACACAATCAGGATGTGACTTGGAGAAGAGACATCTCCCAAAAGAAAAGATATTCTAACAGATTTCCCAGCTCCACACAAAACTCCAGATAGAAATGCCCAGCTTAACAGAGGTTGCTCATATGCATAACCAGAAAGAAACCCCACTCATTCATGTTGTCACTCCAGGATAAATGTGTTACTCAGCACTACAGCCTTGCCTGCAGCCACCTTTCCAAGCAATGTCTTCCCATGTTGTCTCTCCGCTGAATTCCTTTGCCAGCCCCAGTGTTTTCCCTTTCTTTCGCTGCCTCTGCCTCCCGGGGCAGCCGTACTTGGCTTCACCAGCAGCAGAAGGGCTTGTTGTTTGTATCAACACCTACCAAAAGCACCTCTTCTCCAGAACCCTTCTCTGAGGGCCCTCAGTTGCAGCCCCCAGAGCAGGATTCCAGATTCACTGCTGACCAACAGATGTCCATCTACAAGTTATCCCTCTTCAACTACCAGTAAACAAAGATTAGCCAGTTCTCCCTTGGATCAACCTTAGGAAAAAGTGTTAAGATTGTGAATGAATTTGCTCAACAAAAGAAGGGATAACAGCACAGTGTTTACTGGGACACTTGTCAATGCAAGGGTCAAGGAGGGGCTTTCCACACAACCTGGCCCATGACAACTCTTCCTCTCTCAGCAAAATATTTCATCACGCCCCAGTTGCTTCCTCCTGGTATTAAAACAACAAAGACCCTTCAAAAACTTCTATTTTGATGGAACACTGCTTTGTATTTTTTTTTTTCAGCAACATCCTGCCAGGTTTATCAGATGCTGTCAACCTAGGAAGAACAACCTCTAAGCCCAGGCCACGAAAGCCAGCACTGTCACCATTTTTGACATCTCAGCAAGAATCCATTAAAGAGCTAAAGAACATTTCCCTCACTCTTTCACTAACACCCTTCACGGATGCTGGGAGTGCTTCTCTCTCTCCGCCACTGGCAGCTGGGTCTCTCACCAAACTTTGAACTTGTTGGTTCACTACTTAGTAACAATGACATCAGCGAGTTATCACCATTATTCTCATGTTCAATCCAAACACAGCTACTAGAAAGAAAATTAACTCTATCCCAGCAAACCCAGGGCAATCCTGTCTCATAAGCTGTTCCTCCCCAGTTAAATTTGGATTTTCCTGCTAGGTTATATAAACCAGTCCTCTCACTCTTCCCCCTTCAAGCGATTAGTCCTACATTTCCTTCTCTGTGGTTATTTTACTGTGGTTATATTGCTTGTCTCTCGTCCTCTGTGCTTATCTTTTTCCTAGGCAATACAATTAAACACACCAGCAACGCTGACTCTGTTGTCTTCCAATTCCTTTACTAATTCCTCCTTTTTTTAGGTGGCTTTACATCAGTCTACAACCTTGATTTCTCTCTGAACACTACCAAACATGTCTTTTTCCAGTTTCTTCTTTTGAACTCCCATCCACCTTATAACCCATTACTCTGAAACACCTCAGCCCCCTCCTGTGGCTGTCACTGCTTCTGTCCCTTCCAGTCACCTCTCACTTCCCAGCAACTGGTTTTGCTTACAAAAACTAGAGCATCCACTCAAGATCTGCGGCATTTTCAGGATCTAGGTTACTAAAATCAACATGGCAAAGTTCTTACAGTATGAATTGTTCTGTAACAGGGCAGAGAAATCTAAAGAGTTCTTTTCCTTGCCCACTCAAAACACACAGCTAAATCAGACCCATCCATATCCTTCCTTCCGCAGCTACAGAGTTCACGAGGGCAGCCCTACCATCCCAAATCTAAGTCAGCTTTGAGTCTGACCTAATCAAAGCACCATCCAACCACTGCTTCAGTGAGAGCACTTCCTTCCTAAAATTCCAATTTCCATTCCACAAGTGTTCCAGCATTTCATTTTCCTCAAAAAGGGCAATTATTTTTCTAGACAGAAAATGAGGGATATCTGATGATGGCCTTGGTAGTTACAGTCCCTTGCTGTTTAATCACCTGGCAGATTCCAAACCACGGTAGAGAGACATCAACACCATTTTCCACAAATAAAGGTACCATAAATCGGGCAGTAAAACTAAAGTGCGGTTGAAACTTCACTGGTTTTCCTGCCGCTGTGTGAGTGCTTCAGTGAGTAACACACAGTGCAGCTTCCAGCTGCTAATAGGACATTTCTAATACTATTGGCCAGTTACCCATGTTAAAACTAAGGTGGTGGGGTTTTTATGGCTGTCTACCAGACTCCAATTTTCCAAACTCTTGCAGAGGAGATGAGTATTCTGACTCTGTGATGTAGCCTGGTGCAAATCTGGCAATGCTGCCTTCAGAGTGTGCACCCTCAAAATGCTCCCAGACTGCCCTTGAACCTGGAAGGCTTGAGGTTTAACCATATGTGCTCCTCCTGCCAGCAGGAGAACACATACCTTTTCAAAGCTGCACATTCTGAGGCACCCCCCCAGTGCCAAGTCCTCACGACATAAAGCTGGCAGCCCAGGAAGGACAGGGACACAGCTGGCAGAGGAGTCAGCTGCGCCAAAACTCCCGATCCCAAACAGCCATCCCTGTAGTTAGTGACCTCCACATGCCAACACCCTCACTCTGCTCCTCAGAGTACACACACACAGACACGAACAGGAATTAAATCCACGCTAATCACTAGTGGGAAGGACCACAGCTTAGCCAGACAAGTCATTTTTTCTCCACTGCAGCAGCCTGCAGAGTCTGCTGTGCTTCCAAGCCAACACTCAGGCAGCCTGGAGACTGCTCTGGAGGGCTCAGCACTACACCTCCTCCGCAGCTCTGGGAACAAACTTCAAACAAAACTAAATACGAACAGAAGAAAAAGTGGTTGCACCTCCTCCATGGCTTCAGCAGAGAGCTGCAGAAGCTCGGTGCAGTGTTTGCCCTTGGAATGCTGCTGTATTTGCTCTGAACTGCATCGATCAGAGGTACCAGGTTACCAGGCTCAGAGCTGTGGATGTCCCACTGAGTCACCAGGAGGGGATGACGGATGCAGCCCAGCATTCTATAAAAACCCTTCTGACTCATTCCAATTTTGAGCAGGCTTTTTATGAGAAAACTACCATTTCCAAGATCAGCTTTAACACTCACCAAGAAGTTAGAGGTATTCAAATATAAATAGTAACAAGAGAAAATCTACAAATGCTTACAAATTTCAAGCGTGAAAGAACAGTTTGGGCTCAGAGTGTTTGCGTATCTTTAAAGGGCAAGTATTTCAAGTTGAAATAATCGTATTTAAAATTGCAGAGAGCCTCAAAAGCAAGACCGTAACTATAAAATAAGCCCACATTGATGCAAATTGAGTCCCCTTTTGTGGCAGAGGCTGTTAGGAAGGCTGATCCTGATCCACATCCTCTCCCCTCGTTTATGCCTGGTATCAGTCACTGCCAGCGCTCATTGTGACGCCGACTGCGCAACAAGGCCAGCTCTGACCCGTCTGATTTATCTCTGTCACGACTGGAGCTCCGCTCACCAGAGGCGATGGAAGGCCACAGTGTCTGAGGGATGCAGGCCCGGTGACACTGAGCACACGGCCTGGGCTTGCCTTGCCACGAAGGGAAGGCAGAGGCAAGCACACGTGTGTCAGATCATGTGGCAAAGACAGACAGGACAAAACAATGGGCATCTCTAACCCATTCATCGGTGTTAGCTCTGTGGTCAGCAAGTAAGCACTAACTATTTAATTAGTCAACTAATTAGTGACAGGCAACATGGAAGGCTTCAGATGCTCCCAGACAAATGCAAAGATAAAAGGCCTAATTAACCAGCAAGCATTATGCTAACTACAGCCAAGCAGGCCAGATGTGCAGGATATCGTGTACCCGGTGCTGCCGGATAACGGCTCCGTCAGGAACCCTGTTCAAACCCTGCCGCCTTGGAGCTGATCCTGGGTACCCCGAACTCCCAGTGGGAGACACCGCCCTGCAGCCAAAAACTCAGGTTTACTGTGCTGGATTCCAATTCTGCTTTGAGAAAGAAGTTCAGGGCTTTGACAAAAACGTACTTTAATCCATCTGGTTATTAAATGCAATAGTTATTTTAATGCACCCACGTGGAGAGGGAAATAGATTTCACAACAATTTCATGTGAAATATTGTGATTTTAGGCACCTTTCATTCATGGCTATCTCGTGTAGCATGTTATGCATATTCCAACATCCTCAGAGAATAAGTCATCGTTTACATCAGGGTTTGGATTAAGGAGGCTTTCTAAACCATGGATTAAAAACAGTTTTCCCTCTCATTGAAGACAATAGTGCTTTCCACAGCTATAATGCAAAGAGGTAGATAAAAGTCAGTGGGTTCCCTGCACGGGAACAAGTGACAAGATACTGCTGGGAGCAAGCTCCGTGCTCCTTAAGCCAAACTTCCATACCTGCTGCCCGAGTTTGCATGCTGCTCCAGGAACCAGCCCCTGGTTCCTGGGATAAACTGGAAACACTGGGGTTTGTAATCCTGTGTCCTTCTGGCCTAATCCTGCTACCCTGCCCATCCCTTTGAAACTAGCAAAGGAAAGAAGACAAAAAAAAGAAATCAACCAAGCAAATATAAAACCACCCACGGTCACATCTGTACCCCCAGAGCCACTGTCACACCAACAGCTGGCCAGGCACCAGGCTCTGCCCCTGCTAGTGCAGCGCTGCTGCCTCCACCAGTCACCCGGCCCGCCAGCAAAAGAACAAAAAAATCCCTGTGCATCCTCGAGAAAAGCAGCACTACAGCTGAAAACATATACCTGCACACGCTGCCCGAGCAGCACGGAAAGGTCTAAAGCTCATTTGGGGTTTGGGTGGGTGAGCAGTGGTGCCATGGCTGCTCCATGGCACTGCTCCAGGAGCACTGTGCCCCAGGATGTGCTGCCCACGGCACAGCAGGAGTGGGAGGCATCCTGCCACGGGGCAGCAGAGCTCATTCTCAGGGCCATTTCTCCGCTTAATGAAAAATGTATTTCCTCAGTCTCAAAGAAGTTGAAAACACTTGCAAGATCGAGTTCTAATAATTGCCACATCGGTAAGTGAATTACATTTGTATGTTTCCATGGTGACTGGTAATGTAAAATAATTAAGTATGAAGAATAACGATGAGAAAACGACTTCCTCTTTTTAAGGATTAGGGCTCACAAATTGATTCAATCCAGCTATTTTTAGTGCATGTAACCTTTGCAGGGAATATTAGAAAATTACGAGTAAATTAAACTAAATTGTTTTAAAAGGCCTTCACATTGATCAGGAGGCTATTTGCTGCTGATGTGAAAATTAAAAACTAATCTCTCCCAGATTTATACCTCTATTAATATAAATTCTGCGACACTGCACTAAGTGCTGCCTGCTGGCACTGTGGTTCTGCGAGCAGCACTCCGTGTCTGAGGCCGGGTGCCAAGGCAAGCTCAAGGAGGACGCGTCCTGCAGCAGCTCTGCCGGAGTTTGTTTCAGACTCAAGCCCTGGCTGCAAAGCCTCGGCCCAGGGAGCTCCAAGGGCAACACCCGCAAAGGCCTGTTCCCTACAGACAGACTCAGCTGACACACCTGCAGCACAAACACGCTTTGGCTTCCCCACAGTGTTCTATAACAAAATGGCAGCCACAAACAGCCCAGCACAGGGTGAGTAACAAGAGAGGGGTTAGAAGTTCTGAAGTACACGTTTAGCTGAACTTGGGATGGAACTGAAAGCCTAAAAGGTGCTGAGAGCAGGAGGATGAGAGGACACTATTTACCCCGAGATGGGTTGCTTTACAGGAAGTCAAGAACTAAGAGAAGGGCAAGAAGCAGAAATTTTTTTCTGCACTGCTCCAGCAGTACAACATCTATAAAGCACTTCAACTTATTCTTCTCTTGATGTATTGAAAAAATCATTTGTGATGTTATCAATGGTTGTTGGCTTAATTGGGAAAAAAAAAAAGGCGGAATTTTCCGTTCTCTGCCTCCCATAAAAGCGCCAGACTCTTTCAGTTCTTGTTGCATTTTGTTGCAAGAATCACATTCAGAATTTGACTTTTATATTCATTCCTGCAAGTCTTTAATGACATTTCTAGTATGAGTGGTTAAACTCCGCAGAAAACACCAACTGCATCAAGGGAACAGCATTCTCAGAGTGTGACTCCCCAGTAAGCCCCTGAAGCTGCTGTGGAGGAGGTACAGCAGCAAGACACCAGAGAGAGCACCCTGTCCTCGCGTTGGGAAGGCTGTTAAACAGCAGAACCCATCCGCTGCTTTCCCTGCCTTAGACTTAGGGGAGGGGGGATGCAGACAGGTTTGGGATCCCACCAGGCACAACTGGCTTTAAAGGTCAATACTGCTTGGGAGCACATGCAAAGGGTCCCTGACTCCACCTCCCCCCACAAGACTGTGGTTTAAGAACAATGGCCAAAGCGACTTTAGGTGTTCTCAATTCTCATTTTCAGCGTGGCTTCACCTTAAGGATCCACGTGCAACTGCGAGTTGCTTGGAATCCTGTGAGTTCCAAGGCATCCAGGACACCAGAACCCACCCCTACATTCGCAGGAGCTCAGACCTTTAACACAGGGTACCGAGACGGACCCAAGGAATGCTTTAAATGCAAGAAACAACCCCCTTCATGCAAAAGGGAACACATCCTTTTCAGCACAGGAAATAAAATAAAAAACTTACCAAAAAATCAGCGTTTCCAGAAAAGAGATTCCAACATCGGATGCACCAACCACCACAATTCTAGCGTTGATACACACTTTTGATTCCAGAACCAGCTTTCGATTTGTGTGGTTCAAAGAATAATTCAGCTGTAAAAAAATATGTAAGACATAGAAATGCATTTAAAAAATAGTCGAAGCCTGCTAGGAATCATTAAACTCTCATTGATGCATTATCTTGCATTGACACAAAACTTCTCATGGCTCACTGACATGACTAACACCATTTTTCTGTGCATGGCACCAGGTAAGTGGTACTAGGATATGTGGAATATGCACACGTTTAATAGGTCACAGAAAATTACAGGAGCTCAATGGTCTGGCTTCTGCTGAGCAGGATGCTCTGGAGTCCTTGCAGGAGAGGACAAAACGTTGCCTCTGCTATCACTCACTGCCATTTATCAAACACCTCGAGAACTTGCATTTACATACTGCTAAGGCCATTTTTATACCTCATAGAGCAGTTTTTACGCTTGCTGGTTTATCTATGGAAATGGTTTTACTTGTAAATTGATTAGGAACTTCTATTTTGAGTGTCTTTGTGTGTTCAATTGAAAACTCCCTTTCCAAAACTATCCTTCTCTTTTCTTAAATGCAGAGCAGCTACCTGGAAAGCCAGGTTGCCACACGAGTAAATGAGTACCTCAATGTCCCTGGGATCAATGCTCCAGTCACAAATCTTACTGCAACGTTGGTAGTTACTAATTTCAGCTTCCACACCACTTCATTCACACTCTGGCCAAGGGAATAAACCCCATCTGGTTTTTTTTTTATCATGTGTCTCTAGGTCTTGCTACCTGAGATTCTCCAAACAAATATGCAGCTAAGAGACAAGAGATAACATTGCATTTGACAATTGTTTTTTTTTTCACCTTGACTATATTTAGCTTCCACATTTCTGGTGAAAGACACAGAAATACTTTCCTTCTCGCAGTTTGCATTTTTCCTACTGCTCTGGGTTGCCTACATTCCCATTTCACAGAATGGGTAACTGCAGGTTCATAAGTGCACTGGGAAGACCAATACAAAATTGAACCACTTTTGTTATTTGTCAGACACTTCTCCAATAAATTCCTGCTGTGACACTTAGGAAGGAAGCAATCTAAGGCTTCTAACAGGTTTTCCTCTACTACAAATAGGAAACAGCACTAATAAAATTAAGTCCTCTAAATTCCTCCTATGAATGTACAGTTGAAATATATTCCCTATATATCAGCTGACAGAGTAATTCAATAGATGAAGAGTAAGTACTTGCTTTTAAAGCTGTGGTAATTACACGTGCCCTCTCAATAAGTACATGGCACACTGAGATCCCCAAGAGATCTTTTATGCCATGTCTTTGCACTGGTGGAGCTCCACAGCTGGGGTTTCAGCACAGCCCCACCACACCGTGGAACTCACTAGAGAGCTGTCCTGTTCCTTAAGGAAGCATTATGGATCAATTCCCTGCCAAATGGCATGACTGCATAGCAAGTCATTTAGAATGTGGCAAAATTGTATGTCACCTTTGGTCAGGCAACGTTATTTTTTACTGCCAGATAAATGTTCTTTGAGCTGCAGTTCACCACAGTGCAACGATGACATCCAGTGGTGAGCCAGATTCATCTCAGGGACTGGACTGCCCTGGGAAAATTCCAGAAGATATCTCAAGAAGTATGCCAGCCCAGGGTGGCTGCTGAACGGAGGTCAGCTGTGCGGCAGCCAGCGCATGCCCACAACGAAGAATGCCTTGGGGCAAGGGACAGAGCCACCCTGCTGCTCCAAACCAGGGTTATACAGGACATAGGCAAGTCCCTACAGAGAACCTCCATAATCCCATTCAAAGCCGGTGCTTTCGAACATGGTTGAACACTCCTTACAGAAGGATCTGCCAGCAAAAAGGACTTCAATCATAAATTAGACTATGTCTGTAACACTTCCACGTTTCAGAAACTGAAAAAGCCTTCTATATTTCCCTGAAAGTGTACATCTTTAGAAGAGATTTTAGGAAACGAGAAGAACCAATGGCAAGTATTACAGACATCCCTCACCACTTAAAATCGAACTCTGTGTTTCTTGTAACACACTGCGTGGTTATGCCCCAGCTACACAAGTTGTTGCTCTGCCAATGCTGACACGTGTGGAGCTCTCCCAGCCCCACAATCAGGCGTGGAGGACACTGTGCCCTCACCTCAGTATTCACGTTCCCGGGATTGGCAGACAGAAATTCTGCCAGGCTGGGTTTTGCTGCACACGTGGACTTGCAACTTTCTAGAAAAGCAATGACTTCCGGAGGAAAAACGATTAAGTGATGTTTGTGTTGAAACATGGCTTTTAATAAATTAATAAAACGGTAAAAAACATGGAAAGAAACTACTTGTAATGTACCTAACCAATGAAAATAGGCAGGAATGCCAGCAGCAAACAGCATAAACCCAACAGGCCTCACGGCAACACCAAGCTCAAACATCTCCTTTTCTACTGCTGTGCTGGTGGTTTATTTTAATGCTCTGCAGCAATGAAAGCAGGAATACAATTTCCCTAGGAAGAGTTGTGTCTAATTCATGAAATGGCTTCTGTATCAGTGACACAAAGGCAGCCTGTGAGCAGAGTATAACCAGTTTTGTTCCCCACACAACGGCCCCAACACCAACAGCTGTCATGCTCCAGAAATCACCTTTCTACAGCTAAGCACGCTAAACAGCCCTGGGGAGTAAGGAATTAGGTGGATTGGTCCCATAATACCACCTATTTTAACAAAATGTCAGGACAAATGGCTACACGTGTTCCCCAGAGGAGTAATCAGACATCATAATTGATAGGTCAATAGCAAACTAACATGTTTATTTTGTATCCAATCTATTAAATAAACCAGCAATCATTAACTAATGCAAGGCAAAAAGCGTGAATTGCCATTGGTAGAAAAGGCGTACGTAGCCCAGAAAAGAGGATTTTCTTTGGTTATCAAATGATTATTTGGGGTACTGGCATCCCTGCCCCCCCCTCCCCCCCACGCTGCTCCCATCTGGGGGCAGAGGGACAGCGGAGCTGGCAGTGGTGGCCACTGGCAGTGGTGGCCCTTTGGCATCAGAGCGTGGGGCTATTCCTGCACATGGACACCCAGAGCCATCACCCACAGGCCTTCAAACCAGACCTCACTAAAGCGCTGAGGCAGCCCCCAGACACTGACAACACACACCCTGCATGGGAACCACGGCTGTCACTCACGATCTCACAGCACAACACGGGCCAGAGCAGGATTCATTTATGGCATCCAGAATTCACACATCCTTCTACTCCATGCAACCAAAGGAAAAAGAGACGTGAAATACTGATAAGGTTTCAGCAAACAGCAAACGTTATATCCTTTGCACTTTCCAACCCTGTACAGCTTCACGCCCAGCTCTCCTGCCTGGTTTGCACGTGCCTTGGGAATGGACTCGTGGTACATTTACTCACTACTTTACGTTATATGTTGGTGGTACAAACTCACATCCAGAATATTTTCAGGTTCCTTTTAGTTCTGTTTTTAAACACTGGACCCTGGGCTAGTTGAAGGTTTTCTATATACATTTATTATAATTGTTCTACAATCAGTCAGGGTTTATAGCAAACGTTAGCTTCATTCTAACAAAAAACCATGGAAATCAAACACCCAAAAATGTAAAAACAAAAATCTGGACAAAGGATTTCAGCCCTGACAGGAAGAGAACAGCACTGTGTTCTGAACTGGGCACTGGAAAGTCTATCCCAGTAACACTCAGTGGTGTGTCAGAGCGGCTGCACTCTGACACACCACTCAGAGTCCCAACTCTCTGGGACTCCTCATGCAAAGGCTCCCTAAGGCTGCAGAATTCACAGCATCACAGAATCCTTTACGTTGGAAAAGACCTCTAAGGCCATCAAGTCTGACCATTAAACTTAGACTTGGCTTTATTAGACCCCAAGGACTTGGGCCTTGCCCAGCTAAACACACTGAAGCGTTAGCTGCAGCTCAAGTATCTTGAAGTGGCCCACACTTAGAAGGGCTGCTCAGGGCACTGGATGGCAAACATGGGGCCGGCTCATTTGTTATGCTCTTGGCATCTTCACTGATCCCTCACTACTACTGGGAGGGGCCCTCCCAGCCCTGTCTGGTGGGATTCTGCATCTGCCTGCAATGCTTCGGTTTTACTTCAACGTTTGTTACTGAGAAACCCGAGCGACGGTCACTGCTCTAGAGGATCCACACGATTTGAACTGCTTCTGTAAAAACCATCAGAAGCGGTGAAAACAATTAACAAACCTGTTACGAGAGTAGTGCTGAGCTCAGCGACAGCGGCAGGCAAACAAGAAGGTGAGCAAACAGAGCTATTTTAATTTCAAGCTCCATTTGAACCACAAGTTAAAAAAAGAAACATCAATGTTTACCAAGGTGATATGAACAAAACTGATTGGAAAATGCATGCTTTTTCAGCCTGCATTAGGAATTGTTTTCTAAATACTAGCTACATTCCAAAAAGCCTCATTAGAAATCTCTGCAAACATGTTTTCAAAAGCTGTTTCCAAGCATTCAGAGATTTATACAAACACCAGAAACAGAAGGAAAAGAAAACAGAAAAAGAAACAGTGATGAAGAGCGCAGCCTTAATCGTTTTGGCTTTGTCAAAGAACCCTTCTTTGAGAACTGTGGCTCGGACAGATTAGACCTTGCCTTTACAGAGTATTTTCATCCACAGATCCCCAAGGCCTTAATGAATGAAGTCAGTATTATTACACCATTATTATGCCTATGTGGGTAAATGCTGATCTTCAGCTTCTGGCAAAAGCCACCTCTGTATTCATAACTAATCGTATGCCAGTCCCTATGACTCCGCACGAAACCAGGGATTTCCTGCTTAACTCCAGCCAGCAGCAGAGGAGAGCAGAGCACGGACACATCTATTTAATTTCCTTGCAGAACCACTGTTACCATGGTAAAAAGCTGCTCTTTTTCCCTTTGAGCACTGACATTTGGATCCCCAGCCCAGAGAGGGCCGGGCAGTTCACACTCATGTAAGGACCTGACGATTGCTTGCTGCTCTGCTTCAAAGGCCAAAGAAATGAACTCGGAATGGTGCCACTTTCAAAGAGCTCAGCTCTCTCCCGTTTTTCTGGGAAGAAAGGGAAGGACAGGAAGGCACAGGAACTCGATCAAAGCACTCAAGCTGGCAAGGGGGTAAAGCACATGGCTGGCTCTAGTCCTCTGACAGCAGTCACTGCTTCCCAGGTCATCTGTCTATGGCTTGTTCTCCAAGGCAGAAGGAAAGAGAGTAGCAAATACAAACTTGGGTTTTGGCCAAGGACTGATGCCGTAAGCTCCACATCCCTCCGAGAGAGGAACATGCCTGGCAGCCCCTAGGGAAAGGAGCCCCATGGGAAGCCCTGGCCTGAGCACAGGAACAGCAGCCAAGGGGCAGCTTGCCCTGGTCTCTGGGAACACCGAGCTAGCCTGCAGAGGCAGCTGCCCACACACACACTCGGCACTGACAGGAGCAGAGCCAGAGCTGAGAGAAGGCAGAGGCACCCCACAGTGCCTGAGTACAGACTCAGGGCAACACAGGCAGCAATTTAAATATACTGACCTCACCGAAAAACATAAGAGAGGTATAAAGTTAAAAGCTGCGGGGGGGGAAATCGTAACATTTCATACAGAAAATAACGAACACAAGGTAACAAGTAATAGTCCAGGATATGAGCGGAGATTGATTAGTAGGGCCACAGAGCCAACGTTTTAGTGACAGCGGACATAGTTCTCCATTTTATAACAGTGAACATTACCTTTCTGTGGCAAAAATGACTGTTTCCTCCTTACAAGCTGGAATTATCAATCTAACAAACGGCACTGAAAAAGCTGTAAGCCAAGTCTGACCTGTTTGCAAGCAGAAGTGCCTATTTCAGCTTACTGCAAATGTCATTAACACCTGTACAGCACTGACACCACGCTTTCAAAACAAAGATAGGTCATCTTACTTTTAATTTCACACATGCACATAAGTGGTAAACACTCCTGTTAATGATGCCATCTGGTGCCTCCCATAACGGTGTGACACTCAGCCTTCCAAGCAAAATGTAATGGCAGCATTGCACAAACCCCACTGACATTTACAGTGAGGAAATTTGTCATCAGCCTCACTTCAGAACGCCTGTTTGTGTGCCTACTGGTGCTATAAAACCATCACCTTCACCGGCCAAGGGGAAGAACAATAAATAATGGATTTTCATCCATGCATATACTACAAAAGCATTAAAAATTCATTACTCAAGCACACAAGCATCTTAAGCAACAGTTACTGCTTTAAAAATTAATACCACTCCCCTGGTTAAGTGAAAACTATCCACACCAAGCCTTTGTTTGTAATCCCAGTGTCCACGCACAAACTGTAACACAAAGGAACTCTGCCATTTTAACTCTGATACATCAGCCTTGATATTTAAAATGCAGGGAATTCTCTCGCCCATCCTGCGTAGGCTCTCTGCTATATTTGCTCTTTCCTGTCTTAGTAGAGGCCTGACGATGAAAAAAAAGCTCAAACCATCAAAAACCTTCCATATTTTAGCCATATTCAGTACATTCCAGTGCTTCAACTGCACATAAATAGAACTGAAACTGCCAAAATAAAGCCCCTAATTGCTACAGGTGTTCTACCAATCCGGCGCACACGTTGCTCCAGGGCAGACAGTGAGAGGGTAAAACAGCAGTGACCGCTTTCCCTGAGTTACCCCAGGCGCTGCTACTCCAGAAGCACCTCCAGGAGCAGAGCTGGCTGTCCCTGTGGTCATGCCTGCAGACCAGGATGGGGAATGGCCAGTGCCCAGGATGGGCACACACTCCAAAGCAGAGGCTCTGGTGCTTCACCGCACTTGTGCCTGTCCCTCTCCACCTTCGTGACATTTCTCTTTGGATACGTAAGGTGACAAACCTTGCTCTACTCTCAGCTGCAGTCAGGAGCAAAGAGCTTTGTTTGCTCAGAACAGATTGTTCTGTGGTAGCCTCTGTGGACAGCCTCTCCCCCCTGCTTTAAAATCTGATTTTAAGTCCTTGTTTTTGTTACCTTTGAATTACAACTGAGCTAAGATTTTCAAGCTGTACACTGTGGACTGGCTGGGACTGGACAGCAAGGTGTTGTTAACAGTCAGGCTATCAGTTCTGAGTCCATTCTGCTTCTCTGCCTGCACAGGTCAAGGTAATGGCTTGTGCTAAGTCTGGGCACCAGTGAAAAGTTCAGGCAACTGGTAGTGAACCGGCCTAAACACCAGAAAGTAGAAGCCACAGAGAGTGAAACTCCCCAGGAGTTTGCTGGAGGGGACACCAGCATCTAGGGATGAGTTTTCTATACAAACACTCACATAGATCAGTTTCATATCCTTTTTTTTAAACAAGCTTCCCCACAAGAGAAAGTTTGTCATGTTCAAAAATGTTCTAGATTTTTTTTCTGGTTTTACCTGATAGCAACTTTCTCCTTTTCCTTTTACAAAACATGGTAAATATATACTGTTTTAAAGTCCTGCAACTTTATAACGGACATAAAAAGCTCACAGAACAGAGAATCATCCAGGATGGCTCCTACATTCGTAAGTCATTTGAGTTGTGAACATACACGGCAATGGAACAAGTTGTAAGATGACTCTAAAAGCAAGGATATATTTTCTCTCAGGCTCTTGTTTTAATTACTATTTTAAACCGCTCTCAGGCCATTTATTCATAGCCTTTACCATAAGCATCATCGTTGAAATCAGACAAACACAAAAATACCTCCACACTGCACTGGAAACTGTTGAGTTTGCAGTGCCCTGGCCTCCATTTTGTATTTGAACCTCACACTAAACCAACTAAATTTATACAACACCTCACAGGCTTCTGCAACTGTTCTGTCTTTTTATGAGCTGGAGTAGAAAAAACAATTCTAAACTGTGCAATAAAACCTGACAGCTTGAATGCAGCCATGAAATAAAAATATAATAAACCCAATAGCATGAATAATAATAAAAGGGCAAAAACAAGGAAATAATTCAACAGATGTGTGACATTTTTGTTCTTCATTGTGGATCAGTTATTCTTGTTAATTATATCACCTATTCTTCCCTTACATTGATAATTACATGAAGCAGATGGAGAACAGAATGCTCCCAGATGGTGAGAAAGCAAACAAGTTTATAAATTGTTTATTTATGAAGAAATAATTAAAAATTATTTCATTATCTGTAGTTTTCTACTCCACCAATAATGACATGCACCGTGAAGGCCAGCAGCACTTTATAAGATATTCAGGATTCTGCTGTAACCAACTGTTTTTCGTGTAACATGACTGCAGTGACTGACAGATGTGCAAACCACAATAATAATCTAATCTGTTTTAACGCTGAGGGAATTTAGAGTTTGAATCCTTGGATCTCCTGCCAGTTGGCGCTTCAGCACCGGTTGCTGATCCAGAATACAAAAATTAGAGATTTCCTTTTGCTTTGGCACAGCTGCACAAAGTGTTTGATCTAATGAGCAGGCAGGAGCTCTGTCAGGTCTGTGCCCTGAACCCAAGTGCGGCAGATGTGTGGCCAATGCAATTCTGAGCCAAGATGTGGCACCTCTGCCACACTTGCTCCTCAACAGGTATGCCAAAGCCTGGACATTTCAGGACTGGACGCAAATCAGCAACTGTGCCATTCCAGGGGGCGGCAGCGGGAGACAGGCAAGCTTAACAACTCCTGCTTTGCGCCTTCTCAGCCCAGTCTTACCCAATTTATCCAAATCGCTTTAGCAGAGCAACGTGAGACAGAGTTCAGTAGCAACAGACACACAAAATCAGCAGCAAAATGCATTTGCAATCTCAAAGCATAGGAAGAAGTGAGGAAGAATTTACAGCCCTTCAGGAAACGGAGCCACTGCTTGGGGAGTGACAGGGTTTCTGAGGCAAAGGTGAAGCAGCACGGAGTTGTGGCTCAAGAGAAAGAGTGAAAAAACTTGTGATGACCTTAAAACCTATGGCAAAGCGTTCATGGAAAGGATGGCAAATAGGGGAGGAGCAGGGAGAGCTTCTAAACTCTGTGTTTCTCTGGAGTCATAGTCATTTTAGCAATAAGCCAAGAGGCAACACAAACCAAAAGCCTGTCTCAAACCAGAAACAAGACTGAACCACAGGGAATGCCACAAGGGCCTGGAGAGAACAGGGCAAGTGGAGAACTGCAGGTAAATAGCCACACAGGTAGCAGTCAGCTGTGGGTTTACAGGGTAAGTTTCTGGAGTTTGAGTACATCTCTCCAGCTGACACCTAGCTCTGCCAGAGAGCCCACGGGAGGAAGGATCTATGCTTCCTTCAATACCACAAGACACAGCTCATGCTCCCTGCACGAGACAGGTGGGAGCAGGCCAGGAATCCATGGGAGGGTGACACACGGCACTTCCCCCTTGGTGCTTTTTTCAGGCACCAAAGAAGAATAGAGAGAGTCGACAGAGGGACAACAACAACAAGTTACCACGCATTGTGCTCATCCGTCTGTAACAACTGACCCAGACCTGCAGGAAAACCACCTCTCCAGCACAGCCAAGATCCATCGGGACTGGCAATGCTCAGGAATTAGCTGAGAGCAAAGCTTCTGTGGTTCAGATTGCTGCCTTCTCTTCTTTGGAAGAGAAAGGAAGAAGGAAGCAGGAAAGCGCCCGCGCGCGTCCTGGTTGAGTTCTGTGCACTGGGTCTGTGTTTATGAGTGAATTCCCTTCATGCTCTGAGCAGGCTGGAATGTTCTGGGGAGACAAAGACTGACGGAGCCGCAGGGCTCCCACTGCGCGCTCGCTGAGAAACGGAGCCACTAACGGCCCACGGACATCCACACACGCACTGTGAGCTGTGCCCCGACACAGAATGGCTGAGCTGCTCAGCCCCAGGCTGTTACGGGGCAAAAAGACACTCTGCAGCTAGAAAAGGGGAGCAAGAGCTCGAGAAGGGCTGGGACAAGAGGAAGGCAGCTGAAAAAGCAATAGATGAGAGACAGATGTTGATTTGTCGATTACTAGATATCAAGGGCATCTTCTGGGTATCAAAGCAAGAATATCACTACAATTATCTCCATTACAAGCAACAGATACTCAAGCAATCAATTAGGGCAGGCAATCAATGAAAATTTTACATTTCTGAAATCAACTTGCATTTACAATCTTCATCTTGTAGTTCACGTGACAAATCCTGCCACTACTGCAGAGCCCTCTAAAGCAGCGATTACAGCGATAACCTGTCCTCCAGCTCTTGGGAACAAAGCAGGCATGGATTCACCTCTGGAGGAGCTGCTTTCAAATAGGAGAGGGCAAAGTCCCCTTGGTTTAAACCAGCTTGGTGAGCTGGCATAGAGACACGGGATAAAGAAATGAGGAGTGGTCTCAAATGCTTGAAATCCCTGGTTGCCCAATCTCAACATCTCGCAAGATCCTGCCCTGATCTTTTGGTTTAAAACCACAAACCAAAGATGACAGGAGACATTTTCTCCTTACGCCTCTGCAGGTGCTGGCCTCGGACATCTTCCCACTACTTCCTACTCCAGACTCTTTGTCCGCCTTTCACCTTTCTCCCTCTCTTCTCCACGGTTTCCTCACACAGCATTGTTCTCTCACGTCCTTTTTCCCTCACTTCCCAGCCCATGAGCACCTTCTACAACCAAACTGTGTTTCATCTTGTCTCACAGTATTTCATAAGGTGACAATTCTCAGCCTTTCCATTCTGCAGAGCTATCACATTTATCTCCTTGGGGGGACAGGTTGTCCTCTGCCTTACAGATTGCACCTTACTGTTTACAGTAGGTCTGAGAAGCCTTTTAATCGGTACAAAAAGGCAGAAAGATAATATTGTGCCTACTGAAACTTGGTTACATTAATTTATAAAATACACCTCAGTTTATTTGTAACTTCACTACAGGATTTGGCAGGGTAGTGCAAGATTATTGATTGGGATCAACCTTCCTTTACGAGGCATCTGAGCAGAGAGAGGGCAAGTGCCTTCTGCCTGGCTGCTACCCAAGATCTAAAAGCAGCACCATCTCCTTACTCCTACGAGCACACTCAGTTGCCCGTGGCAGGCTGCTCCTTATGTTACAAAGCCTCCCAACGTATGGTGGCCAAAGGTCGCTTCATTCACTCGACAGAAGAGTCAATTTAGCTTTATATGGTTTCAAGTTCGTGGTATTTCAGAGGAGCCAGCAGCAGAAGCAGACTAGCTTTATCCTCAGGTTACCACCCAGCACTTAGCCCCAGCTGTCCATTCTGATAGAGCACAGTCTGTCAAAAATCTATAATTCATGCAGAGGCAGATGCATGGATACTTACACAGTGGCTGGCCTTGAGTTGGGGTTTTTCCAGCACGACTTCTTAGCAAAAATTTCACACATTCTATTAAATAGAAATTCGAATCTGAGATTTCAAACCATTATGTCACTGCCTACAGAGAAAAACCTCAGGAGGAACCTGAGCAGACAGGAGATTTGCAAATCTTTCAAACACAGGAAGCATGTGATTTTCCAGCTTCAACAGAAATGCTAAGATGAGCTCTTTTAGTAAGAGAGCAATCGCTTTAGAGATTAGGAATAAGAAGCAGTTTAAAGAAAAGCATCAGACAGTTCATTCTGCAGAGAAGAGAAAGGCAGGGATGTGCATGTGGAGGGAAGGCTGTTGAACAAAGCCAAACTCAGACCAACAGCCCCAGTCGTGTTCTGGATTTCACTTTGCCAGCTGCTGCCTAATTAAGAGTTTTAGGTGCCAAAACCTACTGACTAACTGAGAAAAGGACAGCACTAAAAATATTATATGGAAGCCCATCTCAGCCAACTGGAAGTTAGTAGACAGACATAAAGCTCCCTAATTACATTTCTCCACAAAATTACAACTACCTACTGAGAGAATCCATCACTAATTGTGTTTTTCCAAATATTTCAGCTTCACTAGTTACTCTTTTGAGGAATCACCTTCATGTTAAATTTTAGTTACTTCAAAATGTAAGAAAATGAGATGTAAGTTATTTAAAAAATGGAATTTTAGAAGCCTTTTCATTTAGAACCTCCAGACTGCACCAGTTCTTTGCAAATAAAACAGTTGGCTAGTGAAAAAAACCTTTGCCTTTGCTGTTAAGTCATTTGGTGCTTTAAGGGTATCTCGTGCATGGAAGAAACCTGACTTTGGGACTGAAAAATAAAATGGACTTATGCAATTTCTACAGAAAGAGTCAAAAGCACGACGTTGTCTTTTCTCCGCTTGCGGAGCACAGTACCTGAATGAACCTAGCAGGAGCAAGGGCTAGCAGTAGGCAGAGCATTTAGAAGGCGCTGGGAGGCCGTGACAAAGCGCTGCCATCGTGTCAGCACGGAGCGGGAAGGGCTCTGCTCCAGTGGGCACCGCGTGTGACGGCCGCGGGCCCAGCCCAGCCGGGGCGCGCGGCAGCGGAGCGGCATCGGCCGGCACGGCCGCTGTAATTAAGGAGCAGCCTATGAGCACGGGCAGGGTAATGCCAGCCCATCTGCCAAGCCCTGCACGAGCTGGCACCGTGCCTCCCGCCTGCTGCCGCTGCTGTCACCCACCTGATCCTTGGAGACCTGCTCCGACGGAGCGTTCACGCCAAGCTCTTCCAGAGGATAGACAATCTGTCGTCTCGGCCGCACGGGAGCCATGTAATGAAGGGCAGATGTCAGGGAATGGGCACAGGGACGCTGTAGCTGAAAGACAGCGATCCATATTTCAGCAGAGAGAATGTCAGCGCAGTGCATCCCAGATGTCTGCTGCATGGCTTTGCAAACACACAAGTCTTAGCTCTGTTGGCTAAATCTGAGACAAAAATCAGCAAATAAACAAACATACTCAGAGCAGAGGAATGAATTGCAGATAATTCCTGACACTAATGAAGATAATTATGAGAGTAATTACATTACTATCTCTGTGGGAATGACAGATAAACAAGTGGTTTGGTTTATGGGATTTTTCAGCACAAGTATTTTCCCCAGGAGGATATTTTTCTCCATAGCGATCGTGAATCAGCTTGATTTGACCTCATTAAGCTGTGTTATCTGCTCACTGCTAACCTTTGCTCGCTTGGCAAGGAACGGAGATGAATTTATATGGAAATTCTATACCGACTGAAATGTCTGGTTCATCCAAATGATAAATGTTAATAAACTGGCAGAAATTTGAGATGAACAAAACCCTAATGCTCATCTGAGCAGCCCGGATCATTAGAAATAGCTGTATCTGTCTATTACAGCATGACTGGCTCTGGCATAACTTACAGCATGAAAGGGAAGAAAAGAAGAGAATTACAGGAAATACAGAATGAACATTAATGCAAACTAAATTACACTCAAGTGCCATTCCATCCACAAATATTAAAAACTTGAAGTTACTATGTTGAGAATTAAGTAAAATATCACACTTACCACTTCTTAGATAATAATATTAGATAAGCTAAAGTAACTTAAGAGTAACTCTGTAGCCTGGTAGCCTGGAAACAGTCAACACAGGAATCACTGGTAAGATTTAACTTCTCTTCCATCCAGGGCCATTAAACTGCATTTTTGTGAGTGCCTCTTCAGAATCTGAGAACCTAATGCCACGCAGGAACATTGGTTCCTCACTGGAACACTTAGAACTCCACAAAAGTGCACAGGAAAACACATCCTTCTGCAAACGTGAACTTGCAAAGTTCACACGTGCAAGTCAGTGGTGGTTTCAAAACCACCCAAATCCCCAAGGACAGAACCCATCTCAGTCACCATCTAAACGCCAGGTGCCCAGTCCAGCCAGCCAGGCAGAAGCCCAAGCTGGAGGTGAGTCTCCAGGGGAAAATTCTGTCTGTCCTGAGACAGGCAGGCATGACCGATGGATGAACTGCCCTCGGGATGCACCGTGCGCTTCCATCAGTGGTGCCAGGAGCCCAGGCGATTAGGCTGAGCCAGACAGCAGCTTCACATGGCTACACAGGCTTGAAAATTTTACCTTGTGTTCCCTTTTCTGACACGAGACCGATGACAAAACACGTATGTGAGTATTGCTGAATTACGTTCTTCTCGGAAATGGATTTTCTCCATTAGAAGTTCAGTTCTTACCGTTCTCCCGCGACACTTGCAGAAACACAAGTCCCCCTTCAAAAGCCAGTGAGCTGCCTAGGTCCCACTGACTTTCGGTGAAACACAGTCTAGAGAACCTGAATCCCTTTGGAAGAGTTTTTATAAGCCACCTGGATGCATTTAAGATGATCCCCTCGCATTTACTCAGGCTACACTACCCTTGTGCTGGGCAGAGTGCCAAGGCCAAGGACATTTCCACTCTCTGCTCCCACCCCCACTTCCTAAAGACTGGTGGGCACCACAGACCAGCCCTGCTATGCAAGAGCTGTGTCCATGGGTCCAGAATATGTCAGGCAGGAAGAAAGTAGTTTGCTGCGTATTGCCAAGAAAATCCCTGTTTGCAGTCATTCACAGAAGCAAAGAAAAAATAAAGTGAGAAAAGGTGCCAACATTTAATACGAGAAACACAAATGACTTTCTCCTTACCTTGCCCTCCACACATCCTGGATAAATAGGGTAGTAAAGAGATGATTTGTGACCCAAGCGAAGAATCTCCTTCAGAAAGTATTTTGTATAGTGACGAAATACAGGATTTAAGACAAAGTGGCAAAGATGTCCATGTTCCTCTTGCTGGTGGTGATTAAAATGAATAAAGTCCTCAATGTTGTAATGTGTTTGAATATACTCAATATCCTGGAAAATTAGGAATTTGTGAGTCAGCAGTGATCAGCAGCTACCTCGACAGGATTTGAGCAAATACCAACCAATGAGTCACTTCCTATCAATCAAGGAACTACATTTGAACACTGAAATCAAGTGTCTGTGAGAGCTGTTCTCAACTAAGGGCACTGACTGAACAGACTTTTCTTGAAAAGCTTTTCATTGTATCAAAACCTCTCCTCGCAGCCTGCCCTTATTTACAAGGTCTGCACACCCGACCCTTCCCCCACAATGTCTGATACAGGTTAACAGATATCCATGGAGGGGAAAAAAAACCCCACCTGTTTTTCTGAGTTCAAGGCACAGAAGCTCAGGCTGTCCCTCTCACCAATCTCCAGCTGAAAAAGGGAATTCTACAGAGCTGCATAAAAATGCTCTCCGGCAAGTGTCCCCTGTTGAAGTGATAAGCTGATATTTTTGCCCATTTATTCACTCAGTCTATCCTCTTAGCTCTTATTATAATCAAGAGAATTACTCTTGGAAACAGGAGTGACTCTTCTATTGCAAAAACTAAGCATTAGAACTGCTGAACAACCTAAAATCCACCTTTTTGGTCCTAGCAGAACGCCAAAAGACAAGACTTGGAGAATGTTTACTTTTCAATAATAATGTGCAATGTCTTCTATTACTCCATCACAGAATAGGCTTTTCTTTGTTTTCAAGTGCATGATTCACAATCGTTTAGAACCTAGTGTTGGAGAAAAAAGTTATGAAAGCAAATCTAGAAGGAGAATTACTGCTCTTTGAAGGACTTGTGGCAAAGCTGCTTACTGACTTGGAAATAGGTGAGTAAGCACATATTGAGAGGCAGAATGGCTTTGTGCTAAAGCACCAAAAAAGTGGAGGAGGAAAACTTTCAGGGCGCAGCAGCAGCTTCTTGAAAATAACAGGGTAATTTTTTTAATCTGTGTGTCAATCGTTATCTATGAGAAGAGAAATAACATAGTGGACATAGGCTGGAGAGCAAGGCAGCTTCTAGAAGCAGTGTTTTCACAGACACTTTGTCAGGCACACGTACGGCGCCAAGCACAAAACTCAGCCTTTAGCGTGAGGACCAAGCACCACAGAGCTCATGGAACACAAACAGAATTTACCATTTCATCCCTAGTGACAGAAACACCAACGATTTGATCCAAAACTTCTGCTACAAAAGCCCGTACTGGCATCCCATCCTGCAAGGCAAAGGCAACAGACGCATATTTCCAATTTCGGTAGAGTCTCTTTTTAATGGTAACTGTGTACTTCACCACAGAGTCCCAGTTAAAACACCTTCCTCCCAGTGCACCATTCCAGTTTAACCAGCCTGCTCCCCACGAGGGCCCTGTTTGAGCCAGGTGCTGCTGGACTCTGGACCACACAGACCTTCGAACCTCACTGAAGTTTCAGTTTGGATACAGCTGCTGCAGGAGTGCTACAAGCTCAGCCACTACTTCAGTCCTGGGTTAAGTCCTGATCTTAGGACAGAACTGAACACAGATCTGCAACAAATACTCACCGGATCTTTGCGAGCCTCAGCGAATATCTTTGAGTCATTCCATATCCCTTCATTCAAGCTAAGAGTTTCAACGAGCATTTTGACACCCTGAAGGTCATCGATTGTTGCTTTTCTTACGTTAAATGACCTAAAAAAGGACAAAAAAAGAATTAAAGTTGACTCTGTGACAAAATAAAAACAACTGCCAGGCTTAAGACAACACACCCTTCACGAGTACCAACCACATCTTTCAGAAGCTGTAACTGATTGCTAAATGACTCTTGTTCCAAAGGCAGATATTAACTCATGGCATGGGAATAGAAAAGATCAGATTATGTATTTGAGACAACTCCAGAATCCTGCTTTATCTGCTATTAAACACTCAGCCCAATCTGTAACTACAGGTATCACCTGTCTTCCCATGAGTAAAAGTCAGCCATAAAGGGAGGCAAAGAACCCTAAAATGAATGTGGAATCTGTAGCTGCACACTATGGCACATGGGAAAAAAAGCAAAATAAAAACAGGGAAAGACAAGAAAAAATGAAAAAAGGACAGAGAAAAACAAAACTGAGGCAAGTGTCATGGTATAAAGTAAAGCAGGAACATCAATTTCTCCAAGAACAGATTACCAATTTTTGTATTAGGCCTTGCTGCTTCAAACAGTAACAGATGAGGATAAACCCACATGGCTGCAGTGCCTGTGCTAAGTGTGGAGTGCCAGTTAGCAACCACACAGCAGTGACGTGGTATCAAACTGCCTGTGCCACACACGGAACATCTCACCTACAGACAGCAGTGACCTGGCACTTAGCTCACTTACAGACTGTCAGCGAACATCCTCCCACCTAACTAATCAGGACGAAAACTCACTTCACAGGGACACTCTACAGCAGCTGAGGAGCGCTCCCAAAGTCTGTCAAAGGCAGAAACCCCTTCCTGGTTACACACAGCTCACGCAACAAACACTTGTGGAGTGCTGTTCAAGAAGCTGAACTACAGCTTCAGTTCCAGGAAGTAAGTTCTTTCACCCACGGATAAAAACTTGCAATTCACGTAGCATAATTTTTTTTATTCCTGTTCTTCTCACTTTCAATTTAAAAGCGGATGTGCTGTTCTTCAGCCTCCGTTGCACTGAAAGGCATTTTGTCGAATGTGAATTTAATGAATAGCACTGGTACCTTAAAAACCCCAAATTTACCAAGATTCTGGTACGTTATGAAAAATTTCACAGTTCAACCCACTGACCATTTTTGAGCGCTCAAAAGCATGCATTTGGTTACTAAATTACAAACTAATCCTGAACTTGTAAGCAAGCATCAGCTGAGCTTCTGCAGCTTTTCACACATTTCCAGTGTAAATTGCAAGACCCAACAAGTGCTGAGGACGACGGCCAGCAGGCCCAGCAATGTGGTCACTCTGCAGCCCCAGTGTGCCGTTCTCCCGCCGCTCCCCAGCCCAGCTTCGCCCCCACCCGTGCCCCAGAGAAGGCAGCTGTGCCTACAGGGAACTGCATCTTGAACATGACAAAAACAGAACATGTGAAAAGTTGAAACTGCTTCTTTTTTTAATAGGCAGATCCACCAGCTGCACCGTGAGTATGGAATATGGGAAGGACTATCCAAGGTCTGTACTCATTTCTCTCCCAGCAATGAATTAACTCATTCTAGATGCTCAAGTCCTTTGACTGCTCAGAGACAAGGACACTATTATTATTATTATGCTTTTCAGTGAAAATTGAGGGAAAGTACCCATTAAGTACCTCAGCCTATGCCTTGTCATCTGCTATTTTTTTTCTCCTTCACTGTTAAGTAGCAGACTCACAGTTCCATTTGCTGCACTCTTGCTTTTTGGGTACTTAACACTATTTCTTATTCCTTTTACTGCCTGTACTAATCAGGAGCTCATTTTGTGCCTGTGCCTCTTCTGACTTTGCCCTTTCACGTCTTCATATTCCCCTCTTCCTACCCTGTTTTTCTTTTGGTCCATTTTCTGTGACTTCCTTTTCACTCACATGCTTTTGAAAGCCGTAGGTGCAAGTACAATGTATTGATCTTTCACTTTCACAGATTTTGGTTGTTTCCAAGAGAGTATCTGCTGTTGCACCCCGTGGGTTTTGTTCTGCAGAAACTTTCCAAAAGCTTACTCTGGCTTCTCCTAAAGCTTTTCCGATCCTGAACCTCAGCGAGCAGCTATTTTTCCTTACTTTCCTGCAAAGCTGCAGGGGGATTTGGCAAACGCTACTGATGACCCTATTTTGTTTTCATGGAAGGGCTGGTGTCATTTGGAATATGCGCAATGTAATCAGGATAGTAACTTTTTTTTAAAAGGCCTTGATAACGACTTGAATTTTGCCCAAAATCGAAAGAGGACATATGACTCCCAACCCTATTGGTGGATTACTGAGCAGCTGGGCCTGAGATTACCAGGAATTACTCCAGTGGCTCTCTCTCCAGCCAGCTGGATTCTTACTCGGGACCCAGAAGCACAGTTTCATCCCAGGGTAAAAAGCTTCTGCCTAGGTCCCAGAGTAGCTGGCCAGTTCCTGCATGAGCTATTTGTGTACCACCAAAGGTGATTAAGGATGCAACTAAACCTAGAAGTATTTTGCTAAAATCACACAGTATTTAGCTACAATAAGATCAAAACCAAAAAAAGAATCTCTAACTATGCCACAATTTAAGCTTGGTCTTTGGGCCAGAATAGGCTTGCTATACAAGCAAAGCTTTGGGAAATTCATTCCACATAACAGAAGTCACAGCAAGAAAGGTTTGGTGTCCCAGTTCACTGGTATCTCAGCCTACAGAAGTGTTCAGAGCGTCACGGAAACTGAAGGCACGAAACAGATGATTCAACACCAAAAGTAAAAGAGAAATCCTATATTACAGATACTCAACAATGTTACTGCTGTGATCTGCACATCCCAGAAACACGTGACTACAGTTCTCTTAAGAAAGCTACAGCATATTCCCAAGAATTAAGTTACACCAGGCTATCAGGTGTCAGTGCCACACAACCTGACCCACATTCCCAAGGCCAAACACAGCACCATGTTTGTCTGCTGGCCTTGGCCCACAACCAGGCAAACTCGGAGCTGCTTGTCTGTACCGATGTCCCCCTTCCCTGCCTTAGTACCATACGTACAAACCCCAAATGAATCCTCTCGCTGCGCTTGGGTTTTACTGAGAGGACACTCCACACAAACGCTGGCACACAGCAGCCCAGAGCACAGCATTGCTGTCCCGAGGAACGACTCACGTCAGCAATCCCGCCCGGTGGAACACGTACAGCTCCCGGCCCAGCCTGGAAGTGCAGGAAGGGACAGCCCGAACAAAGCTCTGGATCAGGGGGAACTCCGGGACATGATGAGGCACCAGGATGACACACAAGTCTCTGTCCTGAAAGAGATTGGAAGGCAATAAAGGTGATCTCTAAGCTTTACCCAAAGCCCTGGGAGGGGACAGCCAGCCATGAACGCAGGGCTTACACTGCACACACCCAAGCACTGCTCTGCCTGGGCAGCACCGAGGGAACCAACAGCTCAGAAACGCTTCACTTTAGGCAAACTACAGGGTGAACTTCCCTTACTAATCTGGTGATTCCATAGTGACGTTTTGTCTCAAAGACTGACATTGTTGGATGGATTCATGGCATAAATTTGAAATGTTTTCTGGGTTCACTCTCTCTAGGAACTTTTTAAGCAGTGTTTTTGAGTGTGCTGCTCTTAGGGCCAAGTCTGTGTCTCTGGTACCCAGGGCCTGACTCTAAGGCATACTGCCATGCAGTGACTTGTTACAACGCTCTGGTGTGCACTCAGAATGTCTCAGAAAGTGGCCTTTGTTACCTCAGATAGAGTGATCACACAGGGCATTAGCAGGAAAGAGCTACTGCACCGTGAATCCACAGTGCCACTGGTCAGTCTGCAGGCAAATACTATGAATCTCCTTAATACCACTGTTTTATAGGCTTTAGCTCCACCTCCTTTTTTTTTTTTTTTTCTGATTTTGTTTTTAATTTAGGTACAGTCTGGATCTATACATGATTTGAAAGGAGTTTGAAGCATTTCTTTTCTAAATCTGCATCTCAGAGAAGACCCTATGGAACATAAACCAGATAGACTATTTACAAGAGCACGCAGTGCCAGGGAAATGCCTTCACACTGACAGAGAGTAGGTTTAGATTAGATGGCAAGAAAAAATTCTTCCCTGTGAGGTTGAGGAGGCCCTGGCACAGGGTGCCCAGAGAAGCTGTGGCTGCCCCATCACTGAAAGCGTCCAAGGCCAGGTTGGACAAGGCTTGGAGGAACCTGGGATAGTGGAACGTATCCTGCCTATGGAAGGGGTGGAACTGGATTACCTTCAAGTTCCTTTCCAACCCAAACCATTGCAGGATTCTAGGATAAACAGAGGACTTGGGTATGCATTCCATGAAGTCCAGAAGCAGCCAAGGAGGTGAGTAGCTGGGCCCAGGGCACCCAGGCCCAGCACACTTGCGTGGGGCACAGACTCACTGGAGCAGCAGACCCAAACCCCCTGGCTGGCAGCTGCACTGCTGTCCCACCACACAAAAACACTCCAACTTTCATTATACTCACCGGGAAAACATTGAAAGCATAATGCAAAAAATCCAGTGACCTGCAACCAAGAGCAAATATTGGTAAATAAAGCACATATCAGACTGATCTGATACACTGTGATATTGACATCCCTGCAATTGCAGGAACACTTATTCACAGCTGATCAGACGATCCCAACAGATCATCAATAATCAACTGCTGATGTGGCATGCTGCACAGCGATTTCTGACTTCTAGTGCTTAAAGCATCATTATTAACAAGAATAACCAGTCTGACGTAATAAACGAGGCTCCTCACTAAAAGGGCGGAGGGGAGGAAAAAACAAAATATTGGCTCTTATGTTGTTGACTCCAACCTCTTCAGAAGCCATTCCTGGACTGTCACAGCAGCGTTAGTATACAGCAAATATTAATTCAGTTGTTGCTATGCTCCACATATAGGATTTTCAGCCAGCACCTGTGACTGAGCTCTGTGACTTTCCACTCAGGAAAACCTGCCCGATGTGCTCTGACAGACTAAGAGGAACATCAATACTTAGAATTGTTTTAGAACACTTCTTTCCACTTCTCACCCACTGACTTAGAGCTATGCCAATCTCTTTTCCATGGTGACAGCAAATTGTGACATTTCAGTTTTAGAAGACTTGAGAAATCTCACCAAAGCCCTGCTGTTTCTCCCATGTGTAAGGATATCAAAGAGCTCAAAATCCAGTTATGCTGAAGCTTCATAAAACACTTTTCCACCACACAAGATGTATCTTTTGAAGAAATTCAATATAGATATAAGTCACCTATAAATACTGATAAATCCCCTCCTCCTTTCAGAACTGTAATTAAGCTCCCTTTAATTACCTCTTTAATAATATTACTTAAAAGAGAAATAATTTCTAATTGCAATATCCACACTTGAATGCAAACTTAAAGCTGCAAGTACAGATCAGGATTGGGGTATGATATAGTCACCTAGGTAATACATAATTAAGACTAGTTAACAGAACAGCTAACCAGGGGAGAGGAAAATGCCACTGCAATGCAGTTTTCTCTCTGGTATCCAGGACCTTGTTGGCAGCAAGGACGGCAAGACTTGAGGTGGGAGATTTTTCAGGGGGCTTAGAAAAGTACCAAATATCAGCAGATAAGCCAGCCAGCAGTCCAGTTCCTTCACATTTCACTCTCAATGCACTAACAAGCCACATAATAGCTCTGGATTCAGGAGATGGCAACACTTAGCAGCTTTACTGGGTAACAATTCCCGAGGAGCAAACTTGCCTCAGGGCTAAGATGCAATCACACCTACACTTCAATCAAACTGCTATTTCTGGGTCCATGCTGTGCAAGGCCAGCAGAAACTCCCTCAGGACAAGATTCCAGGCTGCAGTCAGCATCACCTCGTGCCCTCCTTTACATATATTTGCTTTGCTAATATTTCTTTTTTACAGGCAGGTGGATCAAGCAAAGGCAAGCCAGAGAAGCATACAAGCACAATGTTTGGAAACACCAAGATCGACAGAGTCCTCAACTCTACATGAGGTAATCTCAGGAAAAGTCTTCAGACAGGAATGCTATCTTTCTCCAGATACCCATCTTGGAATCCACACTGCTCCACAGATGTCTCCAGGCAAAAAAGACTGGGACCACAGCATTGAATGATAAATGCGGTGAGAAATGTCTTGAACAGAAACAGACATAGATACAAAGCACAGAGCGTCAGACGGGGGCAAAAAAGGGACAGATCCTTATCCCAAGCAGGAAACTATGGGCAGAGAACTCTACAGAGAAGCCTACAGTGAGATTATTTCCTGACACAGGTCTCCACCACAGCTCTGAATTGCTGTTTCAGTATAATGGAGTCATTCCAGAGCAAGCCTCACTAGTATTTCAAAATAAAGCTATCTTATTCTGCAATAATTATCTTGCTTGAATTCTTACACTAGACTGTCCATCAATTAACTGTTCTGGAACAGTCTCTCTGCAGTGCAATTGTTCTTATCACACATTAGTTGATCAATGCTTCTAAGTACAACACAGACTTCTAGCACTGCCATTTCACTAATTAAACTAGTTCCTAACAAACATGAACTATATTACTGGGTATATCACTTGGGAAATAGTACCCAAAAGGCTATGTCTTTGCTTTGTTTTGGTAACTTTGGATATTTGGATTTGCAGCAGATTCAGTGTTCGATCCCCTTGAGTAGGTGTGCTCCTTAATCAAGAAACAGCTCAACAAATAGAACCAGTTTTCAAGGAATTCTGATTTTTCTTCTCAGTGAAGTTTACTCTTACACTTCCTCTAAGCCAGAGGAGTTCAGAAGTTGTTACTCACCGATGACTACTACTACATGACTACTACATGAAGAAACTACATGTTTCTTCAAATGCTACTACAGATGTTCAACTCATCTATCAAGTCCTTTCTCCTGATGCCCGGCGTCTGCAGACATGGCATGGATTTGAAAGCACGGAAGATCCTGGGTGTGCTCAGCTGGTTCATCTATTCTGTATCTTCCTTTCTACCATCAGATCAAAGAGGGACAAAGTTCCTGGAGAAGTTTCTGCTGATGTGGTTGAATATAGGTTTGCTCTTCGAGTGTGGAAAGAAATTTTGGAAAAAAACAAATTCTAAACCCCATTTATAGCCCTATTCTAATCCACCAGGATTTAAGAATCCAAGGTCAGCAGCAGCAGTCATGTCAAGAGAAAAACCCTTTGTCTCCTCCAACTGCAGAGGAATCTAGAAAACAGAATAATTTCTCTCAGTGGTTAGAGACAGTGTTTACAACAGGAACGTTTCCCTGCAGAGCTAAGAACAGCTTTATTGCCCCATGCAGGGAGATGACCACTACTGGAACATGTAGCTCCTCTTGCCAGCTAGCCAGCTTCACAATGAGTGTCTCTATAGAAGGAAGAAGCAGCCTTTTTTCCACAACCTCAACCCACATTTTTTTCCAACAAAAATGAATTCTTCACTTTTTGCCCCCACAGACCTACCAGAAACAGGAAGTTGCAAGTGGAGGTTGAAAAGTTATTACTGAAGTTAAAAGAAGCAGACAAGGAAGAGGTCAGAAAAAATCCCCCCTAACTGCGGCAGGTGCTGTCACTTTCTGATTTGTCCTAAAAACATAACCTTGAAAATGGTTATTAACGGGAAAGCAGTAACTATTCCTCTATACTTACCTAGTTTCATACTTCTCATCGATACAAAACAGACGGATACAGAAAGCATTTGAAGCTCCTCTGTACACAGGATGCAAATCCCCTTCCTCATCAGCCTCCAGGAGAGGTGCTGCTGAGCCTTCAGAGCCTGTGGTGCTGACATCACCTACCAGCAGTTCAGTCTGGGAAACGGTCACGGCTCCGTCTTTCTGCAACAATAACAGACAAGGGATCACTTGCAACATTTCACAAAGTATTTTCATTACTAAAGCCCCATCCTTTCTCTCCTCTCAGCGACTTTCTTCCCTCCCTGATGCCTGCACATGGGGAACTGGATGGGTAAACTCACCCTGACCAGTGACGCTGACCCCCTCCCTCCAAGACCCCAGCCAGAGCAGCTTCTGACCTGTGCCTCACAGCAGAGGCACGTGAGGGCCAGAGCAGAGGACAGGGCAGGAGGAGAACTCAGCAGTATTTGCTTGTCCTCATCTCTGCCAGCCTTGCTCCATAGATCAGCTCTGAGAGGGATCAGCGCTGCTGGGTACAGCAGCATTACCTGCACAGCTGCATCTGCACCAGGAACATCTTCCAAGTTTTGGGAAGAATCAGGCTCTGGCTCTTGACTTGTTTGGTTGCTTTCATCTTTATCTGAGCAAAGAAAAAGAGAAAGTGCGTAAGGTTTAGTAACACGAGCTTAACCCTCAGAACCACAACAATAGCTGGAGTGGGCCAAACTACCTCTATCAAAAGATTTCATTTTAACAACCACAGTTAAAACAGACCCTCCTATAGTTACTCGGTTAGAGCTTCATTAGGCTATTTGATTTCAAAGCAAAAAAAAATTCCAGGGAATTGGTTGTGAAATAAGACCTGAACAAGACAGTTTCCTAACTTGCGTGCATCCTATGTCAAATTTTTACCCTATCTGAACTGAAAAACAGGAGTCAGTGTATTGACTGGTATCTTCAGCTCCATGTGTGTTGCTAACTTGCTTTCTGGTGATCATAAGGACAAGCAAGGGCTCTTCATTCTCAGATTAGTTCTCCTAAAAGAACTGAAATTCAGGTTAAATCCTAGTCAAACCAGAACTCTTACTGGTGCAGTAAGGGACAAGAAACAGGGATTTAAATTCCTTTAGAAATTTTACACAATAAACGCTTGAAGTGTAGGTGTTGCTGCTGAAGAAAACACATCAAGCGAGGACATCCTTGCATTTGGAAGATCCAGTAACACAAGGAAGTCAAGGTTTCTGAGCTCCAAGAAGAATAAATAAGCTTCAGAAAACAACAGAATTCATCCCTTCTCCCTCTGTTTGCCTCGGGACACCCACATAAAAGCTACATTCACAGACAGAAGCATTTCCTCACATAGTAATGGGCACTTTTTTTAAAAATACCTCAAAGGTTTAAAACAATTCAGCCAGAACTATTTAGAAAAAAAAAAATCTTATCTCAGAATCTGTTTCTCTGCCAATAAAAGAGTGCAGATGCAACATGCAAGGCAAGGAGAAATGCAGGGGGTAGAAATCATGGGTTCTCTGGGGGTATCACAGATGTGAGCCTTCACAGAAACGATCAAATGTCGTCTTGATTAACCAGCTCCATTTCTCATTACCAACAGCCTTGCAGGTGTCAGAACTTAATTAATACAAGTCTCTTGTTGTCATGTAAATATTGATATGTTGTTTCTGACTTTATACTAAAATGCAAATCCTTAATGGCTCCACCATCCACTCCTGTCAGACGTGGCTGCATCGCTGTTTACAGACATGCTGTACACGAGCGATGGGAAGAACTGCAATATTGTCACTAAATCAAGTAAGGACCACAAACGAAGAAAATTAAAATAATTCCGTGATTGCTGGGTTGTTAGCTGAGGTACAGTCAGCAGGATCAAGAAGCCAGTTCACCATGAGGCCTGATGAAAAGCCCTTGAATCATTCCCACTGCATCATGTTTTCTAGCAACTAATTCATGACACCATATAGAGTAACAACCAAATTACTGTAATTACCCTGAAACCTAAGTGGCATATCAGTACAGACTGTTGTATACTCTTTCATTATTATTCAGTATTGCATTTTGAAAGGAAAAAAAATGTAAACCTGTGACCTCTACTGAAAAGCTAAAGAGCTTAAAAAATGTCCTTTTCATATGTAGGAACATAAAATTACTCTACAAGGGAATGCAGCTTGCATTTTAAAATTTCCAGCCTTCAGACTCAATAAAGCCAAGCCCAGATCTTCTGTTGATGTCAGGTCACTGAACCTGCACTGTCCTCACAGCAGGGCACCAACCAGCAGCAAGTTTCCAATGCAGTCACTAAAGCAGCCTTCTTGGAACAGGCACGGCTTTGCGATATCCACAGATGCAAACTATATGGGACTAGCACCACAACGGATTTCAAGGACGCAGGCTGGCCCTTATGTTGGAAAGGCTTAACAACGGACTACTGGGATGCAACTCTTCTGTTCTAAAATGTGCAGCACTACAACAATCGTTTTAATTGCTATTCAGTGATAACAGAATTAATGTTCCTGAGCAGTGAATAGACAATCTTGCTATTAGGTTACTAGTGGCTCTCTCTAGGAATAGCACCAGAGTCAGGCTCTCAGCTTATGATACTCAAGTTTCTCCTCATGTGTCCAAGATCATTAATGTACAAAATGTGACTTGTACTCAAACTACCTGCAAGTCTACAAATAATTATTTTTCCCCAGAGCTGCCTTTGTCATGCCAAATAAAGGGATACTACTACTTTAATATGTCATCTCACCTGAAGGAAACCCACAGGACTACAGCTACCATCAAAACTAATAAAGTTTTTAAATGAAGAGAGAAAAGAAGAGAGAGAAATTCACCAGACTGCTAACCATGCTGCTTAAAACATTTCTGAAAAGCATTCTGAAATGCCAGATTCTGAGGAAACTGAACAGAACAGCTGCTCATGCTAAGTTTTTACATTTAGAACAAGTCCCATAGATTTCCTAAATGATAAAAAACATCCAACAGCTGTATTGTTAAAACCCATAACCACATACTCACTGAAAAGCTCAGCAGCACACAATTTGCCACAAAACATGGGCCTACAGCTTGCAGTCCCTGGGGAAGGAAAGAGGACACCAGAACCAGAAACAGCCCCGGGACAGGTAAGGCTGAGAGGGAGCCCTGGACATCACCTTGCCCAAGCCCCTGCTTGAGGCAGGGTCACCCAGAGCAGACAGCCGAGGACTGGGCTCCGGCTCCTGAGTGATCTCTCCCAGTCCTCAGTCTCATTCCTCCTCCTACCCATGTCTGTCACCTCTTCTGAACTAATGCTTCTGGAGCTGCAGGAGCACAGCATCAAACAGGAGACAGGCAGCTTCCTCCGTCTCCTACGTGCAGGATGCTTCCTTGCAGGGGAGGGGAAGTCCACAGGAGCAGCTACGAGACCTGTTTCTCTCCGCTTTTCTGTTCTGTGACTGCCAGCTTCGAGGTACCAGCTGGTGACAGCCCTGCAGCTCCCTGGCTGCCTTTTTTGCCTGCTGCTTTGTGTTCAGAAAAGCAGATACGCAACAACCTAATGGTGGACGGGTTTTATTCCATTACTGATAATTAGTAGATAGCAAAATGTTGCCCTTCCGCACAAAAAGCCCTTTGACACTGAAAAATAAAGACAACAACTGTAAATCATTTACACGACACTTCTGTTCTACAAACAGGTGACATATTTGTGCTACTGTTTTTTATCACTGGCAGGAAGGCGGCTTGTACGTGTGTTGCAGTATCGTGTCCAATATAAAAGTGGAATAAAGAGACAGTCCCTGATCTCCCAAAATCTTGTAACCCAGGAGACTGCAAACAATAAGCAAAGAGAGCAGCAGCTGAACCACAAGGAAAAAAGATGACACGAGTCAACAGGACAGCATAACGGGCACGGTTAACCAGCTGCTCAGCTACTGACAGACCTCCCCTCACCACCAGACTTGACGATCACATCTTCACTTAGCAGCACAACTATATCCGATAGACAGCATACCCCATGTTACAGCTTTCTGAAACTTGAAGCCAACATTTATCCCACAGCTGGCACAGGCCAGCTCCCCACAAACAACAATAGTTTCTGAGTCAGAGACCAGGGCTATCAAAATTCCTCTCCTCAATTAAAAACCACCAGACATCCTGCTTCAAAAACAGCTATGTTAATTTGTGTTTTCTTGCTAGTAAACCTATATATCCTTTTCCAGCCTCCTGCCGAACCTACTCAGAAGCTAGACACAAACACACCTTGAATCTATTTAGCACTTTAGAATACAGATACCTCCTTGAACACTTGGCTTCCGTGGCACCTTGAGAATATCCTCAGGATGTGGTTTACAGAGTCCATGGAAAGGCCCTAAGTCAAAACACTCTTGAAACAAGGAAACGTTCACGTGAGAACATAAGCTCATGAATCCTACTGCAGTGCCATCAACCTGGAAGATAAAAGCCATGTCACACGAACCTGTCATTCTTGGTCAGGACAGAAAACACTGAACAAAAAATTCCTGAAATATCAACTTTTATGTTCCACCTCTGACTGTGCATAATGGAAAAGTAGAAAGGAACTATTTCAGCAAAAGCTACAGATCCTTTTTAATTTTTTCCTTGTAACATGTGTATTAGGACCTCTACAGTAGATGTTCTAATTCTTTTTCTAGCTATGAGCACAGAGAGTATTAGCTTTATATATGGGCCAAATAATGACCTGGTGCTTCAGTAAAGTATTTGTTACAGCAAATAAAAAAACATACTTTCAAAACTGCATCATTTTGTTTAAAGGTATAGTGCAGCTGAAGTAGAACCTGCATTCAGCTAGCTGTAATGGTTGACTCGTTACCGGGCACTGATCTGGACCTAAACTGGGCTCAAACTGAAAAGTGTATTTTATTCTCCTAAGAAATTAACAACTCAAGAAATCAATTATGTGTAATAAAAGGAGCACCTAATGCAGTATGTACTATTTGCAGCACTTGTAAGCCCCAAACACATTTCTGTCTTCTGAAAAAATCCAAGAGCTAGTCTTAAAAACCAAACGCCCTGGCAAACACGAAAGCGATGGGATCCCTGCAATGCTGACACCCACGGTACTCTGGAAGCCTGACTGCTGCTGGAGCTCCCAGCAAGCTGCAGTCCTCAGTGAGACAACACACTGGGACCAGGGAGAACTGGCATGCTGGAGAGCTTCTGGCTTTAACCTGAGACAACTCTAGAAGAAGGAAGCTCTTTAATCTTTAGTACTGTATGCAACTTTCTGGTGAAACACATTATCAAAACACATTTTCTTTCCTCCTTAATATACATAATGAAAGCCTTTATAAACCTAATGAAAACTCAAAGGCTGGATTTGTACAGCTGTTTTATCAGGCCATCGGCACTTCAATAAAGACTTCAAAAAGTGTGACGTTTAATTTTTCTGCCCTCAGACAACAAGTGATTGTTTGTTTGCCTTGTTTGCGTAACCAACAAAGCTGGGGCGCGCAGTTGCCTGGCTGCTATGTAATTTCAGGCCCAAGGCTCAGCAGAGGCTGATTAACCAATCCATCTACCATATGTGCAAAAAGAGGCTGCCAGCTTCGTTCTCCGCAGGGAAAATTGGCATCCATCATGGTTTGCGTGGAGGTGCCTTCCCAATCTGCTGTGGCAGCGGCAGCTCGGATAAACTGGGGGCCTGAAACACCTTTTGGTGGTCTCACACGGAGCTCTGAACGTGCCACTGAAATGTATTATTTATAGCAATGGCCCTCTGCAATGTGCCATTACACTAATGGTGCATTGTTTCTCATTTGGCTCCCAATGGCAGTGATTACACGTTGCAATTTTATAAAACCATTTGCCACAAAAAGCAGACTTCAGGAATTAAGGAGGTTATATTGCCTATCAGCTTGCACTACCATGCACAATTACTAACACATGAAAATCTTAACAGGAATTTTCAGCAGGATAACTATTACCACTCCTTTCTTATTTAAATTAATTCCTGGGTTTGTCTTCATTTCAGCAAAAATCCATTTGAGCCAAGAGAAAGAAAAATTACCTACAGCACTTTAAACTGTGAAAGGATTACTGGCTACTTGTTTTCATACGCAATATGAGCTTTCACTGGGAATGAAAACATGTCATCTAAAACGCACATGTCTAAAATGACAACACGGCTTCTTCAACATGGTCTGTCCAAATTCCTTGAAAATAATCTGCACAAAAACTGGGAATTGCTGCTTCATTTCTGAACTGGAAACATCACTCCTGAGGACAGACACAAACTACATTGAGAAGGGCACTTTGTGGGTGCAGACCATGAATTCTACCTTCCACAGGTGGGCGGCTGATTTTATTCCCTGAGCTAGAGTGAGCTGTCACACAGGGCATCTCTAATGCTACGATCAGACTAAACCAGAGCTCATGGCAGACTGACCTCACAAACAGCTGCCTGATTTTCTTCACCTTCCCGTTCTATGAGATCAACAAGGAGATATTCACCGTAGGTTTCCTTCAGAGTCTCACTTTGAGGTGTCCAGATTAGCATGAGATCATCATAATCTTCCATCCTACAAAAAAGAGATCAGGTAATGTCCTAAGGCTCTGCCATTAATAGGTCCCGATACTTCTGTTCTACTCCATTAACACATGGAAAAATATCACAAATACTCATTCCAAAGCCTGCACCCACAAATCACTTCACCTAGGACACATCCCCAGTGCACACTAAAGTGAGAGTCTCAGCACCAGAGAGGCAACCACTCCCGAAAGCCAGCAGAGCCCACCAAAATCTGTACTGCCCAGTGGAGATGCTTCTCTTTCCTTAACAAAATATAAGGGAATCCCAGTTCAAAATTCTCCTGCCTCACTCCCCTATGAGTGTGGTGGAGCACTCATACAGGTCCCAGCCTACACGGATTTTTATTTAAACAGGCAACAGAGACTCTTTCCCATTAGACTGCTATTCCCAGCCAGGATCAACGTAACTCTGAATAAGAAAATCCAGCACTTTTACCAGAGCAGTGGTAGAATTCATTAGTCACGCACGCTGTGACCATGGCACAAAGGCTGGTGGCAAACCAGCTCTAACTCTCAACTGCTGTCAACAACGTGAAGCCACTTGCATTTATCTCTTGGAAAAATGCAGAATTAAGTGGTGCAACCAAAACCAGCAGAGAGGAAACGGGCTGCATCGGGCTGCCATAAGGAACAACCATAACAAACTGTAGGGGAAACCCTCCCTGCTTCAGGCCGGGAGCAGTCGGGTACCTCGGCTATCACACCAACACCCCGGGAACGCTCGCGCTGGACCGTCCCGAAGAGCCCGTCCCGGCTCCGGGGCCACGCGCGGCGACACCGGGGCTGGCGGAGCCCCGCGCGGTCTCTGCCGCCACCTGGCGGCCGCGCCGGCACCGGCCCGCGGCTCCTGCGCTTACCTGGGACGCACAAACCTCCTCCCGCACGGCAACCGGGACCGGCCCGCGGCTCCTCCGCTTACCTGGGACGCACAAACCTCCTCCTGCACGGAAACCGGCACCGGCCCGCGGCTCCTGCGCTTACCTGGGACGCACAAACCTCCTCCTGCACGGAAACCGGCACCGGCCCGCGGCTCCTGCGCTTACCTGGGACGCACAAACCTCCTCCTGCACGGAAACCGGGACCGGCCCGCGGCACATCCCTCGCTCGTCAGGGATGCACAAACCTGCTGCTGCAGGAAGGTATCCAGGAACAACTACCCAGGCTTCCCTCGATCATTGGGGATGCACAAACCTTGCTGCTGCAGGGAGAACCAAGAACTTCAGAGCTTCCCTGGGTTTTGGGGAGACTCCTGTTTTGCTCCAGGGCCCCACTGCTCAGGCAGTGAAGTGCCTGTGTGCAACATCTGTAAGTTGTACATCACTGTTCCACACAGGCAGGAATCCAGAAACAATAAACAGACTCTCAGTGCCACTCCACGTGTTTCTGGATTTGGAAGGAGCCTTAAAAATAACACAGCTGGGCAAAAGAGGTTCTGTTTCTCATTGTATCAAACGTTGTCCAAGCTCCCAAGCACTGCCTGACTCCAGCACAGGAGAGGTAGTCAGGGGGTCTCTGGATGGTTTTGCTGCTCCTGCACACCAGAATGGACGCGACCTCTGGGTAAGACTGCCTTTGTAACCAAGGCTAGGAACCCCTTGGATTCTGATCTTGTTCCTGCTTTTTTTTCCCCTCAACTAAAATGAGGCTCCAGGGACAATGAAAACTCTGTAAAAACTTACAGTAACTCATTCTTTATCTCTCAAACCAAAATGGTCACCCTTATCTCCTTCACAGGAAGTATTCCAAGGGAAAAGCCACAGTGAGGTTTTCTATTATCAGAACATCGCCACCTCAACACAATTAATTAGTAGAGCAAATCTGCTAATGAGCTATCAAACCTCAAACAAACCAAACTAAGAGGGGTAACAGAATGAGACTGTATCCTAATCGAACACAGTTATTTCATGGAGTGGGTAACAGACACACACCTCCTCCAAACAGAACCTTGTGCCAAGTGCTCCGAGTGCCCCACGTCATTCTGCTCCGTGGGACACAGGACAAGGCCACGCACAAAGGTGCAGATGGCAGTTCCTGGAGACTGACCCTGTGACAGCCAATGGGACTCACACCCATTCATCTCCACGCACACTACGCTGTAGGAACACAACCATTTAACTTTTTTATTCTGCTTTTAGTATCTCCCAGCAGTACTACAGTCTTTAAAATAGTAAAGAAACCCTCCAAACCCCAGTAACTTTCCAATATAAAAATGCCACCAAACTCCTCTACTGTGAGCACAAGCACAGAGCTGCAAATTTGACTCTTACCTACAGGGTACAAACCCAAGAATGACAGGATCTAGACAAGATACCGGCAAGAGCCTTAAACATCAAAGCTTAGCGGGCTGCATTCTGGCACACTGCTGATGTCTCACATTAGAGGGGCTAGACAGAGAGTAAGTTCAAAATTGATGGTTAAGCAAAGTATCCATTTACAGCTGCTTTTCCCGCTCTGTAAGTACAGGAAGAGGGAACAGAGATTACCCTAATCTCCTCTCACTGCCCCAGAACATGTTGCTAGGCAGGTGGCTGGGGACAACGTCCACAGAGGAGTCTCTAAGGGCTCCACTGACCGTTACTATGGATGCCAGCGAAGCACAGAGGTGAATGCAGAGGAAAGGGAAAGGCAACGCTCCATCTGCAAACAGAAATTAGCCTTACCCGTTATCTACTGATGGAAAACATTGAAGTATGAATTTTATATCAAAATTGTGTAATTTCAGAGGAAAACCAGTTTCCCAGTTAATTTTCCAATAATAACAAAACTAAAGCAATTTTTATTTTTCATAAAAAAATACAGAAATCCCAGACAAGATGGTAGCTCTTATCAGAAATATTGCTATGGCCTCAGTGACATCTCCAGTCATGCAAAAAAATATTTCTATTGACAATATCCAATGGCCATCAAAAAAAAAAATTTACAGTTTAAACTGAAAAAAGTATGAGAGTTGGAACCAAGACATATGGAAAGACTTTAAATCTTCAGGCATTAACTCACCTATGCTGATACCTTCTCTGTATAAAAGTCTACCACTTACTGATAGATGGTAGACGACTCAAAAGAAACACTCGAAAAGCCTAACAATTGTACGTTGAGTTAGTATGAAAGAGTTTTTTAACATATTGATATATCTGGAACTACAGCAGGAGGACGTGAAGTGGCAAAGGTCAGGCCTCGAGCCTCTTTCTTAAAATGCTCAAAAGTCAAGCAACAGGAGGAGCACACGCTGCAGATTTGCTTCAGAGCCATTTGGAAAAATTCAATATGTGCAATAAAACACCTCTCAGAGACAGGCTTCTGTCAGAATCCAGCCCAGGCTGGCAGCATGGCTCAGCCCATAAACAAACAAGCGTGGTTTTACCAGGCAGAGACATCAGACACACTCAATGTGGCATCACCATCTGCGAGCACCGGTCAGTACAGACCCCCCGCATCCATATCATGTGACGGAGTGTCCAAGGAACGTGCTGCTCCCTAAACTTCCGTCTCCACTGCAAGCATCAGAAATGCTAATTTAATCACAACTCTGCTACCCAGCCACAAAGCAACACTCATATTTACTACGTGCAAAACCAACTCCAGAATAAGTCAGAGTTAAATCAAATTACTGCTTCATAAAACATTACCCTACCTGCAGTCTTCCCCCTGTGAAGAGGACAACAAGTAACCCAAAATTTGATGGATACAAGTTCTATTTCAACCACACTACAGGGAAGCATCTCCACAGCAACGACAAGAGGAAAATCACCAGACCCCCGGGTCAGAAACCTGGCATTTCTCATGTCCTGGACACAACACTGGCACAGGCAGAACACACGTGGCAGGAAAAACCAAGAGTGGCAACAGTCACTACACAGGTAGAGAGAACAGACAAGCTGCAGGGAAATGCACGTGTTTGCCTCGTGCACTGCAGGCAGCTGTGCTGAGGGGAAAGGAGAAAATAATTCAGTCTCACATTTTTAATTACATTTATGACTGGGATCCCACAGCAAGAGCAAAGCTCTGCCAAAGGCACACTGTGTGGGCATATCAAATCTTTGCTCCAAACTCGGGCCATCAAAAAGGGTAACACAACAGAAGGAGAAATGTGTTACCCCATGATTTTCTTCAGCAAGGCCAAGGAGGCTGCTCCCCCGAAACACAGCCAAAGCCAAGGTAAGGAGCACTTCCACAGGAAAAACTGTACAAAAGAAAATTACTTTTCACGTCTGAAAGACTACTGGAACTAGGGATTCTCTGGTCTTATTTACTTCTTTTAGGCAACAGGCCTTCCTATTCAAGTTTTGCTTGACTGTTCAGCACGAAACAATGAGAAAATTAAAAACAACTTGGAAGAGGCTTTAAGAAACCTGGAAACCACACGCACTCCCTAAAATACGCAGTGGTCTAATTCAGCCAGCAGATCACAGGATAAACATCACTGACAAAAAGTAGTCTTTCTACACAGTTCACTAGTTTTCAAAAAAATACAATTGATCTTGTGATGAAATAGAACAAAACAAGCATAATCCTAGAACTACCTAGTTTGGTTATCACAGAAAACCAGAGCAGTCAAACTAAGGTACTGATGCTGCAAATTAAGAAAGGAAAATGCCTCAGTTTCCCCCCGACAGATGTGCTCAGGGAAGCAGGAACAAGGAGCTGCATTACCTTGCTTGGCGCACGTACAGCTGTGGGTGACACCGATGCCTGGGGCACACCAGCAAGGTGAAGCGTCTCTCCATTGGTGAACCTGGAACAGGGGTCATCCTTTCAAAGACATTCCCCATGCCCAGCTCGGAATGACAAAAACCTGTCAGGGGCAACAGAGAAACTTCATTGCGTGAGCTTTAAATTAGCAGCAAAACTGTCTGAGGAAAATGGAGTTTCACACTTAAACCACAGACAGCAAAATGCTCCAACTCTTTTAAGTTAGGCAATGAGGTTGAAATGACAGCAGTATAAACACGTGAGAATTGTCACCAAAGTCATCTAATTAATCCAGCATTCCAAACCTGAATAAGCTTCTAAGCAATCAGAAATTGGTAAAATCCAATCCCTATAAAATTAATAAAGCCAATTCTCTATGCCTCTGGAGAATCTCTGTCAGGACTCAAGATGCTGAGGGAAAGCCGATGTTTGTTGCCAGGGTGGGTTTGACAAAACCCTTCATTCCAGCCCTCTCTTCTGCAGCTGACACACCACTACAGCCTTTTAGTATGGCTTGGAACCAAGATGCCCAGAAGCTGGCATATCAGAAAGTTCCAGCACACTTCTCAGCTCCATTAAGCGCATGCTTGGTTTATTAGTCTGAACTCACGACTAAAATTCCAAGTGACATGCTGTTCTCTGATTAACACATGTATTTTCTTTGTACCTCTGTTCTAAACGAAATAACCCAAGTTTCCTTCCATGTCTGCAGCAGCCCCCCTCTGAGCCTCACCAAAGTGTCCTCTTCCAATCTGTACTGGCTTGGCTAAGTAAGAGAAAGTGCCAATTTCAAATCTCTCAGTTCTATGCAACCACAAATCATCACAAAACTTGTAGGAATTGATTTTTGACATCTTTACTCCTTTTTGATGTCCTGTTTCTGGTAAATTTAAAGTTTGCAGGGAATGGACAGACTGCTGAACAGCTGCTGGAGTGAGCATGGAACCACAGATACCTCTTGCACAAGGGATCCTCACAAGAGGATACTTTTAGATTATGTTTTCCACATGTTTAGAAACTTGATAACTGTTCTCAGTACTACAAATAGTACACCACTAAGAGCTCACAGTGCATATTAATCAGATTTGCAATTGCTCTCATTTCAAGAATAAAACAGTATTAAATTCTTACCTAACTTCTCCTCAGGCGGCATAAAGAGAAGTATAAAGTGCAGTTCTGGTAGTAAGATGAAAGCTCTCCTGGACAAGTAACAAACATATTCAGTCTTTCCTCATTACACCCATCAATGACAGACAGCAGCTAGTTCTTTAATATATAAATGTTTTTCTCCAGTGTCTCTAATCTTCCTTCTTAAGTCCACATGGCTCAAAAATTAAAACATTTCTGACAAACAGCATCATGTGAAATTCATCTGGGTAATTTTTACTGGTTTTTCCTACATTATTTCTTTCAAATTTCCCAATCTTTACATTTCAAACATCCCTTTTTTTAATAGCAGTTCCGCAGTGATGAAGTATTAAAGATACCAGGCCTCTGTTGGCAGACCTCTGACATGGTATCTGGATGAGACAGCTTGACTTATACTTGACTTGACAGCAGGAGAGGGCACACGCTTCACTACACAAGGCTACACAGGAACTCACCTAACGATTTCTTGGGAACATTCAGCTGCGTATTCTTCCTTTGCCACAAAGAGATGCACGAACAGCGTGTTCAAAGGCTACGAAACGAGGAGTGAAAGTCTACACACCACGCAGCTCACGTTTATTACATCAGCCCAAGTATTAGTATGCATATACATTTCCAATATACACGATCTGCACTCGAGGAGCAGCTACGTGCATATAAGTGACTTCAAAGCACGTGTTGATAAAGCTACGTGATTAACGTGCTTTATATCATTTTGTGCTTCTGCAACATTTTTTCTTTGTACTCAGTTTACTGTTGTTTGACTGCAATATACACTGTACACTTCATATCAAATAGTATTAATTCTCGACTAACAACATTCAGCCACATTATCATTAATTCTCGACTAACAACATTCAGCCACATTATCTAACATTTAACATGTGTCTGACAAAGACATTCTTTTTAGGTTAAAAAAAAAAACTAAAAAACCTCAAACCAAAAGCACACATACTTCTCATGATCCTAAAGTGCTTTTTCTTTAAAGGTAGTAAGGAAAATTACAAATTTTAAGATGACATCATTAGACACACAAATACCAGGCAGAAACAGGGCAGACTAACAGACACCTTTATCTTATGCACCTCCAGTAAACCTGGAAAACCCCTGTGCTGGAATGGCAAGGGCTATTAATTCAGCTCTTCCCTGGCACATTAATTACAAGTGCTGGGTCAATGAAGGTTTGCCTGTAGATAAAAATACTTCTACCAAAAAATATTTTAAATGAAAAACCTGAGGTCTTCTGAATAGTATAATATTCAATTAAAATGCCATAGCTAGAGTCACCAATTTAAAAGCAAGAATGATTTCAATGGAGGCTGCAGCACATGGACCAGTACCAAGACAACAAGCTATTGTAACAAACATCTAAAGCTATTTCTAAAAATCAGGCTACTTGTTTCCTTGTTTTTTAAAAGCAAAGGGAAGAAATGACAACAAAAATTTACTGTTGAGGTCCAAGAGGACACCAAATAAACCAGACCTGGACTGTAACAGTTTCTGAGTAGTGCTGGTAACCAGACAATCCAGTAAAGCATCTTCACTAATTCCATTCTGCACAAGTCTCAACTCTCACTTCAGACCCTGAAATTATTTCTGTGCTCTAGGAAAAAGACAGCTCAACTAGACTTCAGAGAAATCCCACGTTCAGATGATCTCAGTTTTGAAAAGCACACCTGCATGGATTTAACCTGCAGTTTACCAATGACCTCTCATCAAGTTATACCCAGAAAACGTTCAGAGCTTCTGCCAAGGCAGAAGCATAAAACACTGAATCTTCTACACCTACTTTAGCAAATAAACTTCATTCTAGAAAAATAAGAGCTCTGCTGCCTGTCTGTTTCAAGGTATTTTTCACTACTGGTTCTGACTAGTAACTGATTTTTCTTGTCTTTTCTCTGTAGGCCCCTGCACCCCGCAGTCAGCTGTGGCTTTGCTGCACCAGATCCCGTGGAGCCACCGGATCCTGTGGAGCCACCGCATCCCGTGGAGCAGACGGCCCGACGGAGGTCGCAGCACAGCAGAACCCCCCGAGCAGCTGCAGCTGCACCCTGAATGAAGTGGCTGTGCCTGCCCACAAAGTGCCGCTCAAGGGACAAAGAAAGTCCATCACAAAGAAATCAGAGGTCCTTTCTGCACGCTCCCTTTGGCTGTAATGATTGTGTTTCTTTAAAGAGCACGCATTTTCAAACACAACTGCTGATTTTGTCAGTTCACCTCCCAGCCATTGCTTAACATCTCAGAAGACCCCGGAGAACTGGTGAACAAATGCCCGGAGATAACTGCAGCACTGCCAACACCCTATTATGGAACGCGCTGCCCACCTTTTGAGTGCTTGGGGTTATTAACATTTTCTGTATTTTCTCAACAATCACACGATCTAGCTCCCAGCTGCACTCAGTGACGGGGGAGCACTTGAGTCCTAAACTTGTAAGGGCCTGTTTGTAGTCGGTAAATCCCACCAGAAATTCACGATCTTGCCCAAGGAGCCCGTGTGAAAGTTGCAAGTACGCAAAGCAAAGAGCAGCACAGCACCAAACCAGCTCACTGCAGAACTAAGATGCCCATGTCAGCACGAGGGTTTCACAAGGAATCCATCACCCTCTGCATCCTGAATGCCTCAAATCTACCGAAAATAGATTAGAGATGCCCGCGGGTATTTTTCATACCTGAGCCTTAAATGAAAACTCAACTAGAATCACACAATTTACTTACAGTGCACTTATTGTTAGCGTAGCTTTCACACAGGAAGGGTTCCCATTCAGCCTGATCAGCGATATTCCAATTTGGATAGTCCAGAAAGGCAGCATGGGCTATAACCTCGTTCTTCTCATTGCAGAGTGTCAAAGCAAGATTTGACATTTCTCTATGAAAACAATTCAATTTTGCACAAGTTGAAGAAACTCCACATAGAAAAGTGACTGACTGTGAATTCGGCCTGCTAGAACGGCAAAATTAGCCACGTATAAGAGGGTTCCCAGGATCAGGCCTCAATAAAACTTCATCATCCACATCCTAACCTGGTATTGCTGCTTCAGGTCCAGATATTTGTGTTCTAACATCACAAAAATTCACGCGGATGTTCAAATCCTCAATTGTATTAGTAAATTTGAGACGCAGGACTTAAACACTCCCTCGTGTTTGTACGTTTCTTCACACATCTCTTTTTTCCCCAAAGAGCTGTTATCCGAGATTTTTGCTATTAAAGGGGAAAAACCCAAGTGACCCACCAGCATCTTGTCTGTCACACAGCCTGTCTGCTGATAGTTTCATCAGGTGCTATTTAAGAGGATTTCTTCTGAGCTTTTATAAAAGGAAGCTAGCCTAGAATTAACCTTGCTTCCCCTTTTTAGAAACAGCACAGGGAGTCATTATGTCACATCGTGTCAAGGCTCAGAATGTTTTCTGCCGTTTTAAGTGTAGCGTATTTGCCTGAAAGGTGATCACCTAAAATACCGTTACTTACAAAAGGTAAGTGACGTCAATCATTCCAAAGAGGTTTTCTGTAACAGGGCTGAAGAGGCCGATAATGCCTGGGACATCGTGTGATTCTGTCCTCCTGGCACTGACCACCTCTGTATTTCCCCTGGAAGAGGTTACCGTGGCCATCCTCCAGGCTGGACTGAGAAGCAAAGAAAACATTGCTGCTCCAGCAGTCCCGCTGCGATTCCCTGCCCAACACAGTCACTTCGGGTGGGTTTTCATAAGAACTCCTAAGTGGGGCAGCTCCGATGGATTTCGGTGCCCGGCTCTTGTACGCCTCCACACAGATCCACGCCGCCGGCACGTACAGCGCGCACCTGAAATGCAGCGGGCAATCACCCCTATTGTCTGGATCCTGCGGAGGAAATTAATTGTTTTAATAGGCTACAGCTGCTTTTATATTTATTCATTTGCATGGTAACCAGCTCATCACCAAGAGCTTCAAAGTCAAAGGCCTTCAGTGGGAGGCTCAGCTGTGGGCAGTCAGGGGAAGCAGGCTGGAGGCTCAGCTGCAACCAATCAGGGGAACAACGTCCTGATTAAACAGCAGCTTCAGGTGAGTTAACCGTATTTTGTCCATAACTGCTCCTCACATTTCTTTGGAGGTCAACAGCAGGGCTTAAATTCCAGAAGTAAATTAAAGTTCTGTGGCTATTCAAAGTTCTACTGCTTTCCTACGCAGAAGAAAAT
>VZTI01005305.1:83389-120758 GCA_013397865.1 Struthidea cinerea
CCCCCCCTTTCCGCTTGCCCTGCAGGTGAAGAACAAGGCACCCGCCGAAGTTCAGATCACAGCGGAGCAGCTGCTGAGAGAGGCAAAGGAGAGGGAGCTCGAGCTTCTCCCACCGCCTCCGCAGCAGAAGATCACAGATGTTGAAGAGCTGAACGACTACAAACTCCGGAAGAGGAAGGTACCGTAAAAAAAACCGAGCTCAGTCTCGACACTGAAACTCTAAAGCGCTAAAATTCTATTGTTTTTAATTTAAGCGAGATGTAGTCCACGTTTCTGGGGAACTTTCCAGGTGGGTGCCAATTCTTTAAAATCCCTGACTGTTTCGTGGTACCTTTTATCAAAGCCTGTAAGTTACAGAGGTGTTGTTTGGCAAAGTCTGGCAGCAGACGTCATCTGCCCTGTGCCCGTGTTCAGAACACACTGAAAGGGTAATTATTTACACAATTAATAGGCATTTTCTTCGTTACCACCAGCATCTGGCCAGCCACTATAAAAGAACACGAGCAAAAAAAAATGAAGTAGATAAATAGCATTACGGTGACGCTGAGTTGTAATTCTTCTTTTAGAAGAATTGCTTTATGGTTTTGCTTGGCTTTTTCCTTTGAAAAGGCCTATCCAGGACGAGCAAAGCAAGCATATTCCTAGCAGGGAGTTCTCCCCATGATCCTTGCTGGCAGGACCAAGGGGAGGATTACCTGGGCCCCCCTGAGTGCCCTTGATCACCCCCCAGGTCCTGCTGGACCTTTCGGGTCTCCCTTGGTTACCTTTTTTCATCTCTTCTGTGGGTGGGGTGGCTCATTGCTGCCATTAGCTGGGGTAAACATGGTTAGCCACACGTGGCGTGCCGACAGCAGTCATCCTGAGCGCAGCACGAGGCTGGAGTTGCCCTCGCTGACACCTCCCTGGCACGTTTGATGCCAGCATATTAAATCCAGGGAGCGAAAACGCGGCATCTCACTTTAAAGTGATTTTAAAATAATTGATGACTTTAAAATTTAGTGCAGCGGTACCTATGTGTCAAAGCGACTAAATTCATGCTGGTGCATCCAAATATGTCCATGCGTATCCGCAGTGGCTGGATTCCAGCTGTCCGGGTAGTGTTGCTCTCAAAGCATTGAGGAGAAGATTAAAAAACTAAAGGAGCATTTTAGTGCTGTCAGCTGTTACTCTGTCCGTGTTTCAGGCGCCAGGTTGCAGGAACTCGGGCTTAGCCCTGTTCTACGGGATGATCCGCGTTTCTAGCCTCTCTGCTGGGCAATTTTTACAGTGTTGCATTGAGTTATATCTGCTGCCACAGCGGCACAGGTGTGGGATATTGGGAATTCTTAATAACGAGGAGGATGATAATGATACCTCGTATTACGTATGGGGTATTATTGTGTTGTAATAATAGCCCGTAAGCCATTTCCCACGTGAGTGGTCTTGCAGAAGGATTTCTCGCTTACAGGTGTAATTTTCTCCTCAGACTTTTGAAGATAACATAAGGAAGAACAGGACTGTTATCAGCAACTGGATAAAGTACGCACAATGGGAGGAAAGCCTGAAGGAAATCCAGAGGTAACGGCGACGCGGCTGCTGGCGTCTCTTCTAAGCCTTTTTGGGCACGCACTGACCCACACCAGAGTCTTGGGGGCACGTTTTACCTGCCCTGTGCTCGTGTTTTCCAGAGCCCGTTCCATCTACGAGCGCGCCTTGGACGTGGACTACAGGAACGTCACCCTCTGGCTGAAATATGCCGAGATGGAAATGAAGAACCGCCAGGTCAACCATGCCCGCAACATTTGGGACCGGGCCATTACCACCCTGCCCAGGGTGAACCAGTTCTGGTACGCTGGCAGAGCAGGGAGCGCGCCTCCCAGCCCCAAAGACTGCGCAGCATTTGGCTGTCCTGGGATCATGCAGGTTATCCTGTTTCTCCCAACTCTTCGGGCTGGTCTGAACAGAAGGAGGAAGGCTGAAGTTTTGGAGAGGTTTTGTGCTTTTTAAGTGACAGGAGCGTTGGGAGAAAAGGATGTCCGTGTGCCTGGAGGCTGCCAGTCGCAGCTGTGTCTACAGGCATTCCTGGGGTGGGAGGAGGTGGGCGAGGGAGGCTCAGGGATGCTCTTAGGAAGGACTTCTCCGGAAGTCCTTGAATTGGCGCGTCCGCTACGCGGTTGCAGGAGCTCCGTCTTCTTTGCCCAGGTACAAGTACACTTACATGGAGGAGATGCTGGGCAACGTTGCTGGGTCGCGCCAGGTGTTTGAGCGGTGGATGGAGTGGCAGCCAGAGGAGCAAGCCTGGCATTCCTACATCAACTTCGAGCTGAGGTACAAGGAGGTGGACAGAGCACGAAGCATCTACGAGAGATATATCCTTTTCGGTGCCGTGTGACTCCTGCCCAGGTTAAGGTCTCCGTTCTTTATCTCCTTCCCAAGTATCCCACATCCAGCAATGGCCCTGTGCTCCTTTTCACCGTGGTGTGCTGGGAATGAGCCACCGCCCTGGGAGCCAGCAGGAGGTGTTAAAAGCACGCTTAAGGAAAGCCTCCGGGTTCAGCGAAGTGGCTGTAGGCCCTGCCACAGCAGCGTCTGTTGAACTGCACTCGTGCCCCCAGCTCTTTTGTGGTTTCATCGTTTGTTTCAGGTTTCTCCTCAGATTCTCCCTGACCCTTGTCCCTTTCCCACGTTCTCGGTAAGGCACAAAGCCTTTGCGTGCTTAGAGCTGCCAGTGTCCTTCTTCCCCGCCGCATTTGCTTTTCCCCGCGTGTAGCCTCCCGGGGAGTTGTTCGCCGCAGTCCTTGACCCCGTGGTCCCTGGGAGGAACGCGGCTGGGGCTGTGCCACTCAGCCACCGCTGTTTCTTTAACGAAAGCTGCACTCGTCCTCGTTCACCCCGACGTGAAGAACTGGATCAAGTACGCGCGCTTCGAGGAGAAGCACAGCTACTTTGCCCACGCACGGAAGGTGTACGAGAGGGCCGTGGAGTTCTTTGGGGAAGAGCACATGGATGAGCACTTGTACGTGGCTTTCGCCAAGTTCGAGGAGAACCAGAAAGAAGTAAGATCTTCTTCGTAACGCGTCTGAGCCCTGCCAAGGTTTCTCCTTGAATACCACGACTCCAGGCCGTTTAACGTTCACTGCAGTACTTGTCGCTGCCAGCACCTTGTTTGTGATTGTAGTCTGAGTTAGGGAGACAGTTTTTTGCTCACCTCTGGTTGCCTCTTGGTGACGTCAGTAAAATGTGCTCTGAGGGCGATCTGCCGAGCCCAAGACCAGCAGCATTGGCTCAAGCCTGTATCCTCGGACTGGAGAGGTTCTGAGAGGTTAGAGGCCTGCACGGATAGAAAACTGGATTGGTCGAGATGTTTTTCACAGTCTCTGAGGTTGTTAAGAAGTTGAAAACGTTCTGTGAACGCCAAACCACAACCTCCTAAAAATGGTTTAAATATTCTAAAGCTGTAAATGAGTAAGAGATGATGGGGGCTGGCGTTTTCAGGTTTATTCCCCCCCCCGACTTTTCTCTTCGGGGAGACCTGTGTTACTCCTGTTCTAAAACAATCACTTACATTGAGGCGTTCCACAATTCTGTATTCTGTTAAAAGTTGCCAAAAGCTCATTTGAAAAATTGTGGGGGAGGACAGAAACTGCTCTGTAAATATTTTTCAAATTGTATTTAATATTTTCAGTTTGAAAGAGTGAGGGTTATCTACAAGTATGCCTTGGATAGAATTCCAAAGCAGGATGCCCAGAATCTCTTCAAGAATTACACCATCTTTGAGAAGAAGTTTGGAGACAGGAGGGGAATCGAGGACATCATTGTCAGCAAGAGGAGATTCCAGTACGAGGAGGAGGTGAAGGTACGTGTGACGGGTGCCCTCCGGGCTCGCTGTACAGCCAGCTGTGCTGCTGAAGGTACCACCTTAAAAGTGTTTTGTGATATCGAGGCTGAGGAGTTTCACGTTACCCTCGGAAGTCAGTCCAAAGACAAACACCAAGGGAAAGTTCATTTTAGAGCCAGAATTCCATCCGTGGGGAAGAGAGTGATGTTTGCATTCACCGGTTTTTTTTTTTTTTGTTTCCTGCTTTCTAATCTGGATCGTGCGGGTGAGGTTTTTTTGATTGAACTCGAGGCTTGGTCCCCCCTCAAGTCACCTTAGGGATAAGGAAGTTCAGCTCGTAGTTGACTGCTTTTACCTCACTTAGGGAGCAGCCGTAACGGGAGACCTCACCTGTGCATAAATGCCTTTTTGTGGGGAAACAGCTGTGCCACACCTGTCTGCCGCTCAGTCCGCACTGCGCGTTTCGTCGTTCCTCACCCCTTCTCACACTTCACTCGCATTGCCTTCATTGAGACAACGCCGGGGGCAAAATAAAAAACAAAATGGAACTTCAAACAGGCTCGTTTTTGACCTGAAAGCTCTACCCTAAGCATCCCCAAGACTGATGGTTTTCCTTAATATTCCAGTGATCTGTTCTAAAGGGGCAGTTCTGACTGAGTAAAGGATCGGGCTCTGTTCTTCTCAGCGACTGAGGTTTCTTTGCTGTTGCCCTGCTCCCTCTCTCCGGCAGGCAAACCCCCACAACTACGACGCGTGGTTCGACTACCTGAGGTTGGTGGAGAGCGACGCGGACGCCGAGACCGTGCGGGAGGTGTACGAGAGGGCCATCGCCAACGTGCCCCCCATCCAGGAGAAGCGCCACTGGAAGAGGTACATCTACCTCTGGATTAACTATGCGCTCTATGAGGAGCTGGAGGCAAAGGCAAGTGGTGACAACGCGGGGGTTTCCCTTTCCTCGTAGTAAATAGCTGCCGATAATTGGGTAGGAAAACCAAGAAGTAAATATTCCTTGTCTCGTAACGGAATTTTTTTTTTTTTGTCTCGTAAACGGAAAGTTTTGTGTAACAAGCTGCAGGGGATTTACTATTTAAGTACAGAGAATTCTTCCTCTTCCAGTTTTTCCTCCTGTGCACAGGGGAGGGGAAAAAAACCAAACTCGTTTTACCCTAATTCATCCAGCAACACACCGATAATGAAAGCAGAAGTGGGTATTTCTAGCCGCAGCTGAACGGCCCGTGCCAGGCTGCTGCCCGAACTTGTGAAATAGTGTTACAGTTAACAAAAACGATTTGCGAAGCAGCCGCCTTGTTGCTGTAGTGGCCTTTGAGGCTGTGCAAGCATTCATTTATTCTGTTTCCAGTCGTGGAACGTTAGAGCTGCTCTGAGTGCAGAACACCTATTCGGTGTCCGTTAAAGGACGAGACCCGTTTTTTCCTCCCGCGACGGGGACGCTGCTTGTTTTACTCTCTGCTTCTTAGCACTGAACCTTGCTTTGGAAAGGTGAGACTTGCCGATTCAGAAGCTGCCACCTTGGAACTGTGCGCGCTAAGTAGAGAAGCGTTCCTGATTCTAACCAATTTAATTGACTTAAATACCGTTCTGCAGTCTTGCGGTCGTTGCAGGATTCGAAATTCAGCATGATCTCAGCAGTAAGCAAATTGTGTTTAACGCTGCCTGTTCTTACAGGATGCAGAGCGAACCAGACAGGTGTACCAGGCGTGCCTCGAGCTCCTGCCCCACAAGAAGGTACGGCTCCTCCAGCAGTTTGGGTTGAGGTTTGGGTCAAAATGCCCTAGATAAGATCCTTTCGTTCTCATTGTCCCCCCCAACATTCAGGTGTGTAAGCAGCTCCGAATGGCTGCTAGCAGGTTCACCAAGGCTTTGCTTAAAACTGCAAGTATCCCTTCCAGTTTCTCAAAACTGAAATGGATGGGGAGGTTTTCGAGCTAGAGTGCAAGACGCCTGCAATTTGCAAGGCGGTGGGAAACTGCAGGACAAGCCCCGGTCTCAGATTCCCTCATACACATCAAACACAAGGGGTTTTTCCAGTATTTTCAAGTTACTAAATGATAAAATAGTTGCTAATTGTAAGTACAGCTGCTAAGTAGACTGTAAGAAGATGAAACTACACCCAGTCAGTAAATAGGGACGACCATTTAGTCTTTGCTTGCTTGCATTCCTCCTCAGGCAGGACCCCTTTCCTAGCTGCTCACAGCCCAGTCTCTTGCAGTCTCTATAGGGCACTTGTGGCTCTGCTTTGCTGTGTTAGCACCTTTTATGGCATCCCGCGGCCTTCACTGTGGTCACCCCTGAGGCAGCTGCGTTTGACAAAACAGCTTTCAGCTTTTCTGTCTTCCCTATTACAATCGGTCTTCAAGGCTGCTTGTGTGGAGTTTCGTGGGTTTTGGGTTTTTTTTTTTGCCTGTGACCTTTAACTGAAATATCCGTGTGGCCGAAGCCTTACAACTGTTAATCTGCTTTGCCTTGGAATGTCAGAAAATCCTGGTTCATGTTCTTTTTCTAGTTTGTCGTTTATCGTGTGTTGTCTGAGTGTCAGATTAATCTCCAGCTATTAAAGGCCGATTAGCTGTTAATTGATTCAGCAACAGCTGATGTTTTGCCAGTTGATGGTTGGTTAAAAGACTTATTTTCGCTGGTTTAAAAGACTTCTGTCCTGGCCATTTTTCCTTTCACCCCAATATATTGTCCTGTCACGGAGAGGTTGTTTTAAGTAGCGAACTCTCAACCTTTGGGCAGGAAAACACTGAGATCACGTGAGGTCACCTGCAGCAGCACTAACATCTTGTATAGACAGGATGCTTTTTTTTTTTTTTTGAAGGAATGCGTGCAGTATTATCTGCTGACTTTCCAGCCTAAATAGCGCTTTGTTCTTTTTCTTCCAGTTTACGTTTGCCAAAATGTGGCTGCTGTATGCACAGTTTGAAATACGCCAGAAAAACCTCCCCCTCGCCAGAAGGGCTTTGGTAAGCTTTCTGTCAGAGCCGTAACTGACTTCACTAACTAAGAGGAACACAGGAAGGGCATTAAAAGATCCTGAATTGTCCTTTCTAAATTGCCGGTTTAATCCACTAAGTCTGCAGGGGCCAGCATTTACTGTCACCTACGATTTGAAAAGAAACGATTTAAAAAGAAACGTGGCTTGTTCTGACGAATTAGCCCCGGGCTGAAATGACAAAGCACTCCTCTGGATGCAGAGCACCCACGTCAGCTTAGTGCTCTTACAAGTTCTTGGCTGCTGCTGATTCCTTACACTTGCGACACCGGTTCTAACAACAGCGTTTTAAAAAGCCTTGTCTAGATAGATGGGAGGCTTGACTCGAGGAAATCAGGACCTGCCCTGACTGCTGACAGAAGCAATCACAGGGACTTCAGGCAGGCTCGGGAGCTGCTGAGCAGCTTCACTGCGGGAATGTCAGCGTGTCAGGGGACAGCAGGGTGTGCTGGGGCAGCGAGATCTTTTGACACGAAAAACTTCCTTGTCTTTCCAGCTCAGATATTCTTAGTAAGGCCAGGGACAGCATCAGGCGTTTTGAGAGGCAGCCAATGATGGTAGCAGTTGAGTGTGACAAGTGATGATGTGTTCTGCTTGCCAGGCTCTTGGTGTTTACGGATGCACGTTTGTTCTGCAGACACTGAATTTCCCACTGGCCCTGAGCAATCTGAATCAACAGTGCCAAAAAATGAGTTGTAGTTCAAGCACCGGAGAGTAAAGAAACACTCAGAAAATAAAGCGGGTTTTATTTTTCTTCAGGACCACTAAGGGGTTTGGTTTTTTTTCTGCTTAACAGGGGACGTCCATAGGTAAATGTCCAAAAAACAAACTGTTTAAAGGTTACATCGAGCTGGAGTTACAACTGCGCGAATTCGACCGTTGCCGAAAGCTGTACGAAAAATTCCTGGAGTTTGCACCGGAAAACTGCACGTCCTGGATTAAGTTTGCGGAGCTGGAGACCATCCTTGGGGACATCGACCGCGCCCGGGCCATCTACGAGCTGGCTATCGGCCAGCCCCGGCTGGACATGCCGGAGGTGAGCGGGGAGGGGGCCAGTTTTAAGGTGTTTATTGCCCGGCGGCCGGTGAACACGTAAATAATCCACCCGATAAAACAGCAGGTGGGTGAAAGCTGAGCGGATGACGTGCACCAGGTTTGGTGCTGCTCAGTCCTTAATCCCAGCCCGTGCCGCCAGCGAGCGCCCCGATCTCCGAACCTTTTCTCGGGGAAATGTCACCTTCATCCGTTCTCTGCCCCCGCCGGCGTCTCCGTGCGCTCGGAGCGAACGTGATCAGAGGCTTCTCTGTGCAGGTCCTTTGGAAATCCTACATTGACTTCGAGATTGAGCAAGAGGAGTATGAGAGAACCAGGAACCTCTACCGGCGGCTGCTGCAGCGCACGCAGCACGTCAAGGTGCGTGTGGGCACCCAGGGCACAGGGCTGGCCCTGAGCCTGGCCCGCGGGCAGGGAGAGCCTGGGCTGCCTTGGGTCACATCAACCCAGGTTCAGGCCCGCCCCTGTGCTCCGAAGGGGGGAGGGAAGTTCCCGAATTCCGTACGACAGCAGGCGTGTCTCAGATGCAGGAAGCTTTTCCAAGCAGCCCTCTTTGCTGAGCAGCTTTGGGATCTTAGTTGCAAAGACATTGCAAGGAAGACTGTGATTTTCCAGTGTCCCTTGGTGCTGTCATGGACTAAATTCACACAGCTTTCTCAGGACTTGAAACAGCCACCAGGAATTGATCCGCGTGGATCCTTACGTGGGTGTTGTGTCCTGCTGAAACGGGCAAATCTCTGGTTTTGTGTGAAACAGACGGGGCCTTTCTGGGCACCTGCTGGCGTCGATGTTTGGGTTTCTTTGCTGCTTTGTTGTGGTGCCCTGGCTGTGGCAGCAGGGCGCGGGGGCTGGAGCTGGGGTTTGCTGTGTGCGCCCGCAGGTGTGGATCAGCTTCGCGCAGTTCGAGCTGTCGGCCGGGAGGGAGGAGCGGCTGCCGCGCTGCCGGCAGATCTACGAGGAGGCCAACAAGGCCATGCGCAGCTGCGAGGAGAAGGAGGAGAGGGTCATGCTGCTGGAGTCCTGGAGGAGCTTCGAGGACGAGTTTGGGACCGATGCCACCAAGGAGAGGATAGATAAGCTGATGCCTGAGAAAATAAAGAAGAGGAGAAAGCTGCAGGCCGAAGATGGGGTGAGGAGAAATGCTGCCACCAAAATGGTGGCTGTGAGCCCTTGGTGGCTTTGTGCTTTATGGAGTCAGCTGCTGGGGACGGGGTAACAAACTTGGGGCTTCATTTCCTGTTGTTTCTCTAACTTCTCCTTCTTACTAGAAGCACCTCCTAGTAGCCAAGGTTGACGTGCGAATTAAACTCGCTTTGTGGTATTTTTCTCTCTAGTCTGATGCTGGATGGGAGGAATACTACGATTATATTTTCCCGGAAGACACTGCCAATCAGCCCAACCTCAAACTCCTGGCTATGGCAAAGCTCTGGAAGAAGCAGCAGCAGGAGAGCGAAGCTGCAGCCGGGGATCCTGACAAGGACATTGATGAGAGCCAGACTTAATGCCTTGCCTTCCCCCACCCTTTTCCTGGGCCATTGTACAGTATTTTCACTGGTGAGAAATAAACGTATTTGGAGAGTTTTAGTACTACCAACTGGAGATGGATTATGTGTGGAAGACGAAAACAGGCACGCAAAATAAAAACCAAAACCCAAAAAACCTCACCAAAATATGCACGAGGAAACCATCTTGCCACCTCCGAAAACTCCGTAACTAATTCAAACGAATTCATTTAAATGAAATGAAAAAGCAGAGACGGGGAGTTTGATAGAAGGAAGCGTCAAAAGGAAGTGTGAGGAGCGATGGGGCGCAGAGCAGCGGGCGGGATTGAAATAAGAGGGAAAGTAGAAACGAGCATTACAAGGTAAGGGGGTGGGGGTCAGCAGAAACACTCTTTTTTCCCTGGGAATACGTGAGGCACCTGTGAAGCAGACGCTTTGTGCCCAGAGGTCCCATGCACTCCAGGAGCACTGGCCCGTCCTCCTGTTACACCAAGCACAAACCTGAAGCATTTTTTGAACCATTTCAGCTTTCCGAAACGGGGAAGCCAAGCTCAGCCGTGGGACTCTGTTTTCCAGGGATCTACAGCAACAGTTTTCCCTCGCTCAGACTTTACGTTGCTGAGGTGAAGAAGGAAGGAATTGCTCCCTGTGAGGGTGGGCAGGCAGGCCCTGCCACAGGGTGCCCAGAGAAGCTGTGGCTGCCCCTGGAGCCCTGGCAAGTGTCCAAGGCCAGGCTGGATACTGGGGCTTGGAGAAACCTGGGACAGTGGGAGGTGGCAGGGGGTGCAGCTGGATGAGTTTTAAGGTCCCTTCCCACCCAAACCGTTCCGGGTTTCTCTCAGTGCTTTGTGCCCTGCTGTCTGCTTCCCGGCAGCCTCTGTCCTCCCCGGACTCGTGCTCTGGAGCGGGTGCTGAGATGTTCCTGCCCATTTGATTTACGTCTGTTTGCCTCGCTCCTGGCAGAGCTGCAGGCTCTCATGTTTAAGTTACGAAACCCCAGTGCCCTCCTGGCTCGTGCCTGGCCTGCCTGGATTGATCACCGGGCTGGGTGGAAGAGAAACGCTCCTGCGGGAAAGGCTTCTGGCAGCGGAGAGGAGAAGGGGGACCCCCCCACTGGAGAAATGGCATCCCAAGGTTTAACCCTGACACGTGAGGGGCTCTGGGGGTATGGAGTGCTTCTAGATCTTGCAAAAATCAGGCTTTCAGGTGGAAGAGGGAGCAGGGAGCGTGGATTTGTGCAGCGGAAAGGGGATCGGCTCGGCGGTTACCTGGCAGAGGAGGATCCACAGGCTGGGCAATGGAAAGACGTTGGGATTTAGGATGCGTTTATTCTGGGACAGCTGTCTAAAACCAGACTCCTTCGTGGAACCGCTTGCTTAAGAGAGGGCTGACTCCTCCATTAAGGAAGGAGTAAACAGATTTTGTGCTCTGGAGCTCGTGTGGCACAACTTAAACCACCTGCCCCTCGTCTCCCGCCAACCGAGCGAGAGCTGCTGCAGTATTGGGGTCTGGAAATCAGTGAGTCCCCAGGCTGCAGGCTGCCCTTGGCGTTTTTAGGGAGCGTATTTCTTATTTCTGGGCTCTGTTCTGCACACTGTCTTTTGTGAAGCTGCCTTTATCCCCCGTTTCTTACAAAGAAATACCCCTCTTCATGAGGGATTTAAAGTGTTTGCGTTCGTCCCACTTCTGTAGATACCATCAGTCAATAAAATGCTGCACTTGGAAGAAAGATAAACGCTCGTCTGTGCTCGGAAGTTGTGTTCTATTAGTGGATGGTTTATCTGCTGCTGCAAGAGCTCAGAAGCAAGATAAATCTGAGGACCAGGTATGGAAAAAATGCCCTTCCTCAGCGGGAGCCGAGCCCTTGTGCGAGTGGGAGGCGAGGGCTTCTGTCGCTGCGGAGCCCTGGCTGGTGGCCAGAGGGCAATCTGAGCTGTTTCCTCCTACGTGTGCCAGGCGGGCTTTTTTGCCGAACCTTCTGACCCTGTGTGACCTGCCTGTGGTGCGCAGCTGGCTGCGGAAGGCACCGTGCCCACACACCCTGCTTCCTTCCGCGCTTCCCTGTGCCCGCTGCCGTCACGGGGCTGCGATCCAGCGCCGTAGCCCCGAGGAGCGCTGTCAAGGGCCCCCTTCCCAGGTGGGAATGTCAGTGAGAGAAGAGTTTGGGGAAAAAACCTACCAGAGCTGCTCTTACCGGAACCAGCTCCCCCTAAAGATTACGGGTGAAGCCTTAAGGAACGCGTGGGTGCTCATCAGCAGGCAGGCTCACCTTGCTAACGGGGAGCGCGTGCCCGAAGCCTCCGAGGTTACAGCGCTTGGGGGTCAGAACCGTACGAACCACCAGGCTGGAAACACCCCGAGCTGGTCTTTCTGTTGCCGTAGGCAGGAAAGGTACTGGGCTTTGGAACCGGTTTCCCTTTACCTCCAGATCCTGCTCCGTATCCCTCGGTGCTGCCGGCACCCCGGCAGCTCGGTGTCCATCCGGTGCGCTCCCATCCCGCCCCTCCGGACGCTGACAGCGCCGGCACGGAGAGACCTCGGCCTCGGCCCTGGTCAAGCTGCCGGGTGGGACTCACAGGCACAAGGATGGATGCAAGGATTACACCCCACCCCAGTGGATGCAAGGATTACACCCGTCCAGGGAAAGAGGAGGGGCTCAGCAGTGAGGCCGCAGGAGTCACGCCAGCTGTAACCTTCACTTGAATAGCAAGGGGGAAGAGTCCGAGCTGCCTCATGGGAATTCGAGTAAATTGGCTGAATGTGCAACGTTCGAAGAGACGAATTCAGGGCAGCGCGGGTCGGAGCGGTGTCCTTGTTGCGGCTGGGGGAGAATTCCCAAGAAGTCTTCTTCCAGAGAGGGGTGGATCGGGGATTTCCTTTTTGCTCCTGGTTGTGGCACAGAAAACGTAGCACTTGTACTGATGGGCCTGCAGCAGCTTTGCAGTTCCTGGCGCTACTCCTGAGAAGTGGGTCCGGAGAACGCCTTTTGGGAGTTGGGTGTATCCCTTTGGAAGACACTGGAAAATACTGGTTTTCGTGGAGAAACAAAGGAGCGGGGCAGCAGCTGCGGGACGGGATCCGGACCTAGAGGCTGCAGCAAATGTCTCTGCTCGCTCCGTGAAGGTCCGTGTAGTGCCCAGCTAAGGCTGGCTCTGCCCAGGACGCTTTTTGGTCCTTCCCGTTTTTTGGGGGAGGCCGGGAGTGGTGGTGGAATCTGTCTGCTTTGTGAGGGATTTGTACCCAGTGGGAAGCGGCCAATAAGAAAGGGAGGAGGGAGAGGTTTACGGGGTTGCCCAGGAAAACGACATGGTGACATCTGAAAAGAATGGAAGTCTTTGAGAGCCTTATGGATAATTATGGAATTCAAATTGGGAATGTTCTGTGCATTTTTCATGTCCCTGCTAGGAGGAGTATAGCAGCTCTAATGTTTAATGCATGTACAGTAATGGAAGGCTGAACTGATCTCCACGGGCCCGTTTGTTCCATTACTGTCCAGAAGGAAATAAATTGAATTCTATCGAATTCCGAACCCTGTTCTACTCTACTTGCATCCAGATGCTGCAGAGGGAGAGGTCGGAAGAAGGAAGGCTGGGTTTGAGAGGGCTGAGCTTTGGGTGGCATTGACACAATGCACCAAAACCCACCCCCAAACCCTCCAGCCCGGGCAACACCAGCGAGTGCTGCTCTCCTTCAGGAGTGCAGGGGCTCCTTAGGTTGAGCTCAAGGCCTAAAGGTTCTTGAGCGGAGCCATTTCATGCACAAGATTTATTTTACATTGGGCTGGAGTGACGTGCTCGGTGCCCGGCACGCTCCAAGTCCCAGAACTTGAATTATGGGAGCATTTTGGAGATGGGTGGTTGCGCTACTCAGTCTGAGGAGAGGTTGGTGGAGCAAACCCGGCTTTTCTTGCTGCGTGTTGTGACTGAGACTGTTGAGAAGAGCTTGCAGAGGTCTCTGTGGAGTTCTGATCTCAGAATGGGCATCGACTTGGCACGGAGAAACCGGAGGAGATTTTGGACAGCTCGGAGCACTTTAAAGCACCAGCTTCTGTGCCAGTCTCTCTGGCCAGACAGAGGATCTTCTCCAAGACAAGCACATCACCCTTTTATACACGCTTGTCTGCCCCGCGCTAATCTTTCTCCCCAGTTATGTAAATAGTAGCACCAGACTAATACTCCCTGCATGCGTACGTACCACTGGTAAGCTGATTCGCTCGCTCCACGTTATCAGACACAAAAGCGCTGCAGGGCTGGTTTGTAAATTGAGTTGGGTTTGTTTGGTTTTGTTTTTTTTTTTCCCTTTTTTCACATCTGTGTTATTCCAAGCTCTTATGTAAACCCTTGGAAAGCAATTTCTATATATACTCGGTTTGTTATGCAACTACCCTGTGCAGCGATGCCAAAGGGATTTAATTTTCTTATCGGTGGTTTTTAGAAGAAGTGATCAAGCATTCTTTCTGTGGAAGGCTCAGGGATTCATCAAGTGAAAATCAATAATAAATGGCAGAAAACAAGGGCAACTGCACAATTAAAAAGAGCGGGGGGGGGGGAAACTAAAATGTTCCCGAGTTACAGAACTATTTACAGAGGCTTTCGCTGAACGCCTGATTATTGCTTCAGCGCCAGCCGGCTGTGTTTGCTCTTTGTGGAAATTACCGAATGGTTCGATCTCTGCGTTTCAGCCCCGTGTGTGTGTGTGTGTGTGTGATTGATGAAGCATCTCACGTGGAGCAGATGTTGTTCGGCAGGGCAGCGGAGGCACCGCTGGCAGCGTGGCACCAGGTCCCGGGGCTGGCGCTGCGCGAGGGATGAGCAGCCAGGGTGGGAGCAGCCCTGGGAACGCGCCGGGCCGGACACGGCGCGGCAGCCCCTCTGCCACAGCCGCTCCCCAGCGCTGCCGGCCGCTGCTCTCCCGAAAACCTGCTGGAAACCGGAAAACTCCTTCACGTAGAAATCAATCCTTAACTGAAAGGGATTTAATTTTTCCACGAATTAATGCGTTACGTACTGAAAAGACAACGCTGAGGGAAAAATAAGGGCTGAAGCCCTGAGTGCTGAGGCTGCTGTAGCACGGCTCCTGGAGCCCCAGAGGGCTCTTCTGTCCCCGTTACCGCCGTGCCCATAAAGCCCCTGGAGAAAGCCAGTCCTGATTCCCGACAGGCTCCTCTGACACGTGCAGCGAGCTCCCCCTGTGCATCCTGAGCCACTGCTCATGTGCAGCTCCTGTGCACCTGGCCAAGCCCAGGGGATGCAGCTGAATCGGGACATCCATCCGTGCCACGTATCCCAGAACCTGCTGCCGCTGAGGGACACGGCTGATGGCCGGCTGGGCTGCTCCTGGAGCCGGCTCTGGGCTGCTCCTGGAGCCGGCTCCGGGCTCCCCATGAGCTTTGGGCTCGGTTCCGGCGCATTACTTTGGACGAGGAGATGATGAGGAGAGGCTTCCACCAGAAGCTGAGCTTTGGCCACCAGCTGATCCTCGGCTGGATTTGCACAGCTCTGGGAGCCCAAAGTCCGACACTTCGTTTGCTTAATCCTTTGGAAGTCAAAGCCAACACATACTAAGTGGATTTTAGAAATGAACGTCCGTAGTTTTACACGCTTCTCTTCTTCAGGAGTGAGGGGTTAAACTGCAGCAAAACCCGTGTGTCTTTTGCTCCCAGAGGGGACGGGAGGAGGACAGAACTGCGCCTCTCGTGCTCTGGAGGGGTCCTGCCACTTGGGTTTGTGGCTGTCGAGGCCCGTAAGAGCAATGGAGCCGAATGCGAGGGCTCTGGGGCATTAATCACGGAGATTATCTGACAGCTGCTGTATCTGCGCGCAGCTCCGCGTCACCGCTGGGAATGATACTGTAATGCCACATCATCCAGTTAGACCTTTTCCCTCTTTTCATTAGGAATGCGCCTCATCCAAATGCCGTCGTATCGTGCTCGTGGGGGTAGTTTACGGCTGTGCAGAACCCAACTAGCTTATTTTCTGGTTTACATAACGTTTCGGAGTCCCAGGACAACCTCTGCAAGCTCAGACGTCTAAGTTGCCACGGGCTGTGGGCAAGAAACAGATTTGCTCGCTCCTTCTCCGGGCTGTTGTGAATTTCATTTAAAGGGGAACTAAAATGATTTATTTTCAACTTCGTTGCTGGGTTAACAGTTGGACTCCATGCTTTCAGATGTCTTTTCCAATTTAAATGGTTCCCTGACTCTAGTATAATTTTCCGTGGTTGAAGAAGGAATACGTTGCCCTTTTACCACTTGAAAACGCTGCTCCTTTCTGCATTTTGCTCTGTCTCAGTAATACAAATAACGGCATTAGTTTAATTCTGTATTAATTTTCTCATGCATGTAATGAAATCCAGTTCCCTCGCTAATCCAGCAATCTAAGCAAGCACAGTATAGGAGCATTACAGGAGAACACTTAATCCCCCCTCTTGTTTCTCTCTAATGTGCTTTTGACTTTTTTAAGGGCGAAATGAGAGTGTTTCTGCGCAGACGAGGCCGGGTATTACCTTTCCATGTTTTTTACCCAATTTAAGTCGTTACGTAATGCGTTGCCGAAGCTCATCCAGGTGTTGGTGGTTTCTGTCCGTACGATTTTTGCGTTCAGGAAACCGAGTCCCTGCAAAAGGGCTTGGCACACGAGAGTTCCAGGCTGGGGAAACAAACCGCACCCGACTCCCAGAGAATTCTCGGTGGGTTGGGCTTTTTTAAATCCTGGGTGGTTTTGCAAGGGACGGACTGATGGCGGAGGTGATGCGACATCTTTGTCCCTGCAAAGACCCCTCTCCGAGCGTCCGGTTCCCAGGGCTTCGTGTCTGTCGTGCGCTATCGGACGGTGTCAGGCTAAAACTCGGCAGAGGAGTTGGGAGCCCAGTGTCAGCCCTGGCCTTTGACAACGCGGCTGCTGCTCCGGGTCGCTGCTGACCTGCCAGGGGTGTCCCGCTGGTGGGACACCCCGTGTGGCGTGCGGCTCCGCCGGTGCCGACGGCTCCGCTCGGCAGCAGCCTCTCAGCGAGGTGGAACGGCTGCGGGAGAAGGGGAAAGTTTCCTCCCACGCACCGAGAGCAGCCTCTCCTGGGATGAGAGCAGCCTTTCAGCGCTGGAGGAGCCGAGGGGGTCTCTTGTCTCGCTCTGGCCCGGAGGGTCTGGCCTCCGGCCCAGAACAGGGTGTTATTCCAGGCTACTGCGGCTCGAGGGGACGAGGACCAGCGTTTGCTGCTTTATGTCTGTCTGAAGTCGTTTCCCCAGCGAGTTTTCAGGCACAGCCGCCCCCAGCCAAGTTGGTCTGAGGGGTGCTGGGTCTGACACGCGCCCGTGCAACTTGGCCCCCCGGCAGCTGCTCGTGGCTCACGTGGCATTGTCCGCTCCTGCCACACGAACAGGGTGGATGGGGCTGGGACAGACCTGCCCTAGGGGAAGGTGTCCCTGCCCACAGCAGCGAGGCCAGAACGGCGTGAGTTGGAGGCCCCTTCCCGCCCTAACCACGCCGCCATTCTGATTTAAGGTCCTGCGCAGACGCAGCTCAGCTCTGCGCTGCCGACCCCATCCACACCCACACTGCCGGCGTTTGTCCAAGCGAGAGCCAAAGGCGGAGACGCTGGCGGCCACGTGAGCTGAGGCAGAGTTAAGGCTCTGTATCGAGGGTCTTACCCACCTGCGGGTCCCTTCTGTAGCTCTGAAGCCCTGAAACCCACGACCTGCACGAGCTCTGCAGAAGCCAGTTTGATTCCGTGTGGTTTTCCCCCTGCAGGTGTGTATGCCTGCTGGCCCTGGCGTGATTTGTGACTGTGCTGGATTTGGGGTGGCTGTGGTGGAAGCGGTTGAGAGATGCAGTAGGTCACGGCCAAGCTGGTGGAGCGTCCCAGGGAAGCGTCCACGGTCGCCTAAGGAGCTGTTGATCCGCGCTGTCCCCAAGCCGGCTGCATCCCGCTCCTCGGAGAACTGGGGCAGGGAGGGGAAGTGATGGCCACCCGGCGTTATCCTCACCCTACATCCAGGGCACAGCAAGAGGAAAGCTGAACCCCAGCCAAACCCGGGACAACCAAAGGAAGCGTCTCGTGGAGTATTTTGTCGATTTTATTGCTGCATGCGTTGGGAGCCTGAGCTGCCATTTTCATACGGACGCTTTACGTCCGTATGAAATTTATCACTTCTTACGTCTCCCGCGAAGACATTGCCATCACATTCGGCGTCTTCTCCCTCTCTTTTCTTCGTGCACAACTAATGGAGCCTCAGGAACAGCAGCAGAGCAGAGAGAAGACCGGAACGAAGGGCGCAAGGCATGTGCCCCAGGAACGCGTCTCCCTCCCGGCACTGCAGCAGCACCTGGAGCCCGTGGAGAACTGCACGGGAGGTGCCTAAAGGTGAATTATGACAATCCTGGTAATTCTGGGCTGGCAGCAGGGCCGGGGCAGGTCCCCTCACTCCGACGTTGCCCGCTGCAGCGGGGCACAGCTCTTGTTGAGTTTGGCGTTCCGGGCAGCACACGGGCTGCCCTTAAGATGCTTAGTGGGGTTTGGGGTTTTTGTCCCTTCTCCTCGTGACTCCAAACTTTGCTTCCAGGGGTCTGGGCGGAGAGCTCGGGACTCCGCGCCGTGGGGAAGGGAGCTGAAAAGCACCTGTACATTCAGCACCTGTCAGGGCGTCTTCTCAGGCTCATAAAGAACGACTTGTGTGGATCCGGGCCTCCCTCTCACGTCAGAGCATCTAAGCCTGGGCACTCAACATGTAACTTAAACTTCAAATCTGGAGAGCATCCATACTGCCATCTGATTTTAGACGTTAAACCTGTTCCCACCTGCTCCTTATGGTCAGTGGAGACGCCCGAGTGAGCCTCTCCTCTGCTGGCTCCGGAGCAAGCCTCGGGGTAGGCTGCTCCTGACACCCCCAAAAGCGACCTCGGGCAGTAAAGGGCAGCTGTGCTCAAAAGTCTGCCAGCTCCCCGAAGCGGGTGAAAGCAGACCCTCATCCTTCTTCCTTCTTTTTTTTGCTAGCGAGGCCTGTGTATTTTCACTTATCGGTTCCCTCATTTGGCTTCAGTTCTGCCAGATGACTCATGTCAAAGGCTCATAAAACCTGCAGTAAACAGCCTACTGTTCATCAGAGCAATTTGGGAGCTCCTTCTGGGAATATGTTTCAGGCTCTCAATGTTCCAGCCCCGGGGGCTGGATTCCAGCGCTGCTGCTTTCAGAATCATCGGAAACCCTTGAGCGCCCTGTATCTTTGTTCTTCAGGTGTCTTAAATGTGATGTTTGGAAATTAATAACTGCAGTACCCTTTTCCTTCTGAAAGCAACTCCTGCCCCCCGAGTCTGGCGTCCCTCGGGCTTGAACCCTTCAGCTGTCCCTCTTTAACGGCGGCATCCACGTAATCGTGGCACCCCAAAGTGGGTTGAAAGGCACCCCAAAGTCCACCCGGCTGCAACCCCCTGCGCTTTCGGCAGCTGGGTGTCCCCCTGACGTTCCCTGACAGCCAGAGCAGCCCTGGGCGCCGCAATACCCGAGTAATAACACACAACCCTCGTGCAGGCTGCGGAGGCGCCGCTTCCCGCCGTGCTCCGGACGCCTCCCGGCCGCCTGCGGATGCCCCCGGGTCCCTTCCACCCCCTCGCCCTTTGCTGAAACAGCCCTGATTTCAGACTGGCAAATGTCTGTGGAAATGGTGCCGGGTACTGAGGAACCAGCGTTCCTCTCCTCTGAGAGGTAAATTAACCTCTCAGCTGGCTGCGGCAGTCGGATCTGAGCCCCACCGAGCTGCGAACCAAACCCTTCCTCCGTATTCCCATACGGGCAGCTCCGTCTGGCCTGTGGTTTGCACAGCCCGACATCAAACGCTGCTCAGGAAGCCGCTGGGAATTTCATTCTTTGTTCCTTTTCAAACCCTCCCCGGCGGTCAGAGATGGGGGGCGATTGCTGCTTTTGCACGGGGTCATCTCCTCCCTGTGTGGCGTTGATTTGAATGAATTTGCATAAGGTGCAAATTGCTGCATAGACTTCTGGGAAGGCGAGCACCTGCTCGGGATGGAGCTTCGAAAGGGAGCTTCCAAGCCCTTGCTCCTGCTTTCCCTGGGCTCGTGGGGGCCACGCGGGATAGGGCTGCTCGTTCCCTGGGCTGGCTGGGAGACCGCAGTCGTGCGAGGCAGCAGCTGGATCAGGCGGGCTCCTGCTCCGGGGGGCTTCGTGCTCCGCGGCGAGCGCGCTCATCCGTGACCTCCCCGGGCCGGGGCTCTGCTGGGAAGGAGAAGGCAATCTCGGGAAGCAGGGAAAAGGGCACCGCATCGAAGCAGGATGCTTTAGGAATGTTAAATAACAGTTCAGCACCGGTTTTCCTGCTAGGGCGGTAAGATGCTTTTCTTTCAGCCGAAAGAACCCCATTTCCCCTTTTCCTCTTTGTTTCTCCGCATCTCTTCCTTGTGTGGAATCTCCAAAGGACCCTTGAAGGGTGGGCAGGAGGCCTGGAGGCCGCTCCCCTCAGGGCCATTCCCCCGGCACTTTGGAAGAGGACGGAAAACGAGGAAGGAGAAGCGGGACCCGAGAAGGCCCCGCTTCCTCAGGATGCCGGAAGGCCCCATGCTCAGAGCAGCAGGAAGGTGTTTGCAGGCAGCTGCTGCTGGGACAAGGGCTCCCGCTGCACGTGCTCTGCTTCAGACCTCAATCCAAGTTTTTCCTTGAACTCCAGTTCCGAGCACCGCCGAGCACCGAGCAGAGGAGCCCCGGGAGGACACGTGTGCAGTCCCACCGGGGTGCTACCTGCCCAGAGCCGGGGATGCTCAGGCCTCTCCTCTCATCTCCTCTCCTCTCCCTCCTAAACGCGTTTTTTCTTGTCNGCGGCCTGGCCAGAGCCGGGCATGCTCAGGCCTCTCCTCTCCTCTCCGCTCCTCTCCGCACCTCAGCCCCTCCTCGGCAAGCACCAGATTCCGGGGTCTGGCACGGCAGGAAAGCCAGAAACAAAAAAGTTTTCAGAAATGATTAAACAAATTAAGGTCCTAAAGTCGTTGGCGGCTTCTCTGCCCTGCGTTCGGAGGCGGCTTCCGGCTCCCAAAATCCCCGGGCACTGAGGCTGGGAAAGGCTGAGGTGGGGCAGGCTGTGTCTGCCAGGCACCAGGGGTGCCTTTTGGGAACGAAGGGAGCAGGGAATAGCCCCTCTGCTACAGCTGGCTCCTGCTCCCTGTAGGAGAATCCCTGCCTGGGAACGCAGCTGAGGACCGGACTGGTGCTGGGATACTTTTCACTAGACCAAGCCCCAATGTCCAGCCCGGCGTCGGACACTGCCAGGGATCCAGGGGCAGCCACAGCCGCTCTGGGCACCCTGTGCCAGATGCCAAAGGAGATTTTGAGTGCAGTGCAAACAACAAACATGCCGAGTGGGGAAGGGCATTATGGCCCCCCCAGCAAAGCAACCCTGGCTCTGGCTATTTCCAGCTCCCCATTTTTGGCTGCCCCTCACACCTCCCGCTCATTAGCTGTGCTCTAATGAGAGGCTGTGTGTTCCCAGAGAACACGTTCTTAAAACCGCAGCCGGGGCCTCTTGGCGGGGTTGTCTGCAAGCCCCCGTGGTGCCCACGTGTGCCGGGCCGGCAGTTTTCCTGCTGGAAATGCCCAGCATGCCAATCTGAACACAAACCTTTCTCAGAACTTCTGTTAAGCGCTGGCAAACAGCAGAGAGGCTGCCAATTACTGCTATTGAAATTCGCCTTCGTGCCGGAGCGACTTACCGCAGGGCTGAGTTTTCTTTAAAAACTGTTTTTATTTTCGCAGTAGAAAATTCCCCGGGGAAATCTCCCTGGTAACCAGAGATTATGTTCGGGGTCCTATCAAAACGTTCCGCCGGTTTTCATGGACTCTTGGAGGAGAAAATAACCTTACCCGCAAAAAACCCCGATCAGCCGGTACCTGGCAAATCTTTCGGCCCAGGTGCCGAACTGAAGGGCCACTTTGCTCCAAAAAGCAGGACTTCAGGGGTGGAATGGCATGAAGAAGCAGTGCTGCTCTGACAGGCCAGAGGTGCCTGGAGGTGCCTAACAAACGACTGGAGGGCTTTAATTTGGTGTGTAAACACCAGCGGATTAAAAGGGAAGGACCTCCTGGCTCCCGGTCGGAAGGACGAATCCCCAGGTGTCACGATCACGGCGGAACGGCCGAGTCTGCAGGTCCCAACGCCGAAGGCGGCGTGAGCGAGGAATTTAAACGCGGTCTGACTCACGGAGAGCGTGGTTCGCGCTGGATCCCCGCTCGGAGCATCAGCTGCCCCTCTCCATCCCACGCCAGCAGCTGCGTGACAGCAGGTTTCGGTCTCGCCGTCATTTGTGGCGCCGCCCCGAAATCCATCCCCTTGAGCCTCCCCAGAAACCAGGGCAGCTGGTTTATGGTCAGTCCCGTTGAAAGTGTGCTGTGATGAAGTGTGCTGAAATGAAGGGTTTCCAGGGTGGATAGCAGGGCAGGGAACTCCGGCTGCTTTAGGGCATGCAACTGGAATGGGAATGGGAATGGGAAAGAGGAGCCCGCGCCCCAGGGCGGGTTTCGGCACCACCACCACCTCCTCTCAGGTCTTTGGGCCGAGAGAGGCTCCGTGAGCTCCTTTCTTCTCCTCCTCCCTTTAGAACTGCCCTCCCGTCCTCCTGCTTATCCGGAGGGGTTGTTGGGGCTTTTTAACATCTTCCCTGCTGGGAATACAGATCTGGTGGCAGCAGTACCCAAAGGGGCTGTAAGGGAGCTGGAGAGGGGCTTTGGACAAGCGCCTGGAGTGACAGGACAAGGGGGAGCGGCTCCCCACTGCCAGAGGGCAGGGTTAGATACTGGGATACTGGGGAGAAGTTCTTCCCTGTGAGCGTGGTGAGGCCCTGGCACGGCTTGCTGAGAGAACCTGTGGTTGCCCCATCCCTGGAAGCGTCCAAGGCCGGGTTGGACGGGGCTTGGAGCAACCTGGGATGGTGGAAGGGGTGGAAGTGGGTGAGCTTTGAGCTCTCTGTCAAACAAAACCTGTTTGGGATTCCGTGATCACTGTCAGAGCTCCTTCCCCTGACGATGGCTCGGCTGCTGGGAGTGTTACTTGGGAACATTTGGCTGTCGGGCGTCTCGTCTCAGCTGGAAGTTACGCAAAAACGCTTCCCTGCACTGGCAGAACCGCTTCCCGTCCCGATGACGGATGCCTTTCTGCCTCCAGACCGCTGTGTTTCCGTAAGAAAAGAGCGACACACGCGCCGGTTCTGTGGCAGCTGCTGGCTCCCCAACACCCTGCCGGAGGAGGACTGCCCCATTCCTCGCAGCAGCCGGGCACCCTGCTCTCCCGCGGTGCACCTTCTGGAGGCAAACGCCAGGCAGGCAGCAGCACAGCTCCTTCCTCTGTAGCCTCGCTGCGCTCCCCTGCCCGCCGGCACCACCCCCGGAGCACGGAGCCCTCGATCCTCTCTGCCCAGGCGAGAGCTGGCAGCATTCCCTCCGCCAGCCTGGCACGCTGCCCGTCCCGAGGGACCGGGAAATGCAGAGGCTTTAGAGCCACGTGGAACGGTGCCTGGTGCAGCAGGGGAGCCTGGGCAGGTTTTTCCCCTGCCAAAATAAGGAAAGTTTGCAGAGCGGAAGCAACTCTCCGCTTTGGCAGCAGCGTGCGGAGAGATGCTCTGCGGGCAGCTCTGCCCTGAACTCTGAATCTAGAGGGATTCACGGGAAGTTCTGGCGAACCTGGGTGAATTTTTGGGGTAGCAGGGAGTCGGGCGTTTAGGCGCCTCTGTTTGGTCTCTGCTCTCCCTGAGACTGCCCTAAGGAGAGGCTGAGAACCCAGCGTGGGGGGAGCGGAGCTCTCCAAAGGTGCCGATGGGCTGATAGCCCAGCCCCAAGCGCTGCCGCGGTCCGTCTCCCTGTGCTTTCAGAACCCCGGAGTCATTCGGGTTGGCAGGCAGGTGCCCGAGCAGCCCTCTGCGCTGGTGAGCTGCGGTGGGTGACGGGGCTGTGGTGCTCGTGGGGCCGGGGTCTGTCATCCCTGGGGGGCACACAAGGGGTGGGGGTGTCCAGCCAGGAGCACGGAAGTGCCCCAAACCAGTGCAGCCTGAGCTGCAGGGGGACAAACACCGCACAGGGGCACAAAGAACTGATTTACGTCTTGCCACGGAGCAGAGCAGCTTGAGCCTCGCTGTTTAAAAACGGGTGACATGAGAACGCCTGCCTCACACGTTCGTTCCCTAAAACTAACGATTAGAGCGGTTTGCAGATGCTGGGACAACGAGGCTTAACTCTTCAGGTGCTGCTCAGGGCCTTTTTTTTTTTTTTTTTTTTTTTGTTCTGTTTGGGGTTTTCTTTTTTTTTNNNNGTGTCTCTGTGCCTTTTTTTTTTTTTTTTTTTTTTTTTGGTTCTGGTTGGGGTTTTCGTTTTCTTTTTTCCCCTCCTGCTTTGCTCTTTTATCGAACAGTCGTCTGAAATCGGTGCTGTCAGCGGAACCCTTTTGGGTTGGTCAGGCCAGCTTTAGAAGCAGCTTTGGGCTGCAGCACCTTTCTAGGTAGCCTGGCATGGCTCTGGCTGGGGAGCAGGAGAAGACTGCTGAGACAGTGTGAGAAATGCTCTCTCTGTGTCCGAACAAGGAGTGCTGGGTGGGCATTTACCAGGGAACAGCTACCAGGGAAAATTTCCCTTCATTTCTCTGCCTCGTGCTGGTATCTGGGCAGACCCAGGGCATCACCTCCGGTTTTTCTCTTGAGGCAGTGTGCTCTCAGGCTAAATCGGATGCGGGCCCTCTCTGCCTGCCTGCGCAGGCATCGTGCTAATCCCGGCCCCTCGCGCCTTGGCTTCTTGGCGTCAAAACGCAGAGAAGGAGCGATTCAAAGCAACTTGCTGACAGGCCTCCTTGCAGCAGGGGTGACTCTGCCCAGGCCCGTGTCACAGAGCCCTGGGATCCCTCCTGCCCAGGCCCATGTCACAGAACCACGGGATCACTGAGGCTGAGCTCTGGCAGAGCTCTCAGTGGGCACTCCTGAGGAGAACAAACAGAAAGCTCTGCTGCAGTTATCCTGTGGCAGGAGGTAGCAGGGCAGCCTCTGCTCTCGCTTGCTTCCCCAGCCCTCTGAAGCATGAGATTTGTTGCAGGTAAACCACAGGAGCGCTTTAAAGTGCTCCATGCCTTGCTCCCTCGTTAGCACAAGGAACAGGCACTCCTGATGCATGAATCGTTGTTGCCCTTGCCAGCCTCTGGAGAGACCCAGCTTGTTCCCTTGCCAAATTCCAGGCTCCCTTCCATTCCCTCCCTCCTTCCCCATCACTTTCATCTTGTGTTTTCCTGCCCTCGGAACAATGGCTGGTCCCTGCAGTGAGACCAAGCGGGACTGCAGCGGCTGGGAGCTGAAGGGCTCCCGGCCGCCTGCTCCGATTGTTCCGTTTGTGAGGAGGGAACAAACCCCACCGTTCCAGCACGGTGCAGTGGAGACAGAGGTGGGAGCGAGGGAGGGCTGGTGCTGCTGGCAAGGCAGAGCCCCGTGGAAGCAGCCCCGGAAAGCAACCCGTTAGACTGGATCCCGGGCCTTTCTGCACTAATGGGCAGCGCCGGGGCCATGACTCACCGGACCACCAGTACCGGTGTCCAAAAATACCTCAGGAGAGCATTTCCGATGGGTATTGCAAGTGAGTCGCTCTTCCCAAGAAAAGGGCTGAAGGAAAAGTTTGTGTACTGATGGGAACGGCTCTCATCTCCGGGGCAGAGGTTTCTAGGGAGCACGCAGGCCTTGGTCATCCCACTGCATCCATCCCACTGCATCCATCCCAGCTGCTACCCCGGGCCCTCTGTCCTAGAAGGATGAGAACCTCATCAACACGGAAGCTCATCTTGCTGCCCAGCAGCGTGGCCACCTCCAAACGCAAACAGGGGTTTAAAGCGGAGGTTTAAACCCTGCTTGCACTGATAAAAAACCAGAGCGTCCAGCGATCCCAAGGGAGACTCCTGCCCAGTGCCTGAGGGGCTGGGGGTAAGCTGCTCCATTTCCTAAAGCTCTCCCACAGGCTGTGAGGAGCAGCTTCGGAGGCAGGCAGGGAAATGCCCGCCGAACTCAGGCAGCCCCGTTTCTTCCTGCTGCACTGCTGCCTCGCGCCCAGGAGCCCAGCACCTGAAAACCTGCTCTTGGAGTGTGTCCTAGTTTGGACAAATTTGGAGGAGAATATCCTCTGATAGAAGTCAGGTTGCAACCACCCCTCCCCCCCAGGTTCGGGAAAGAAAAATTTTCCTCGAAGGAAAGTGAAGAGAGATAAAAGCTATTTATTTAACAAACACACAGGAGGGGAATAATAATGCTAAATAATGAGATCTCCCTCTCTCTGTGGAGAGAAAACCTGGGAAGATGTCCGGGTTCTTCTGTAGGTGTGGTCTCTCTCCTCCTTGGAGCTGGGTCGGCAAGGGGCCACCCCCCCCCACCAGGCCTCCAGGAAAATTCTCCTGATGTGTTCAGATGTTGTTGAAACAGTCCAGAAGAGAAGAAAAGAACAAAAAAAAAAACCCAAAAAATCCTAGGAAAACAAGGTTCAACTCTCTGTCTCTCGCCAGAAAAAGAAATGCCAAGAGGGGGAAAAAAAAAAAAAAAAGTTAACTGGGGGGAAAAAAAAAAAACCCCAAGGGCACCGCAGAAGCCGAGGAGCGTATCTCCGTGTCCTTGAAACAACTGCTTTGAANGATACACATTATAAAGTCACCCCAAGACGGAGTGCTAAAACCTGCTCTTGGAGTGCTAAAACCTGCTCTTGGAGTGCTAAAACCTGCTCTTGGAGTGTTAGGCACAGCTTTGGAAGGGGCAGTTTTCCTGTGCCACTGCTCGCAGGGACTTGTTCGAGCCCGGTGCTCAGCCTGGACTGTTCTGCAGCTCCGAGCGCGATTTATGGCGTTATTTGGTCACTTTCTGGCATTACTCTGTTCCTTGGAGATTGCATTCCTTTTCAAAATAGCTCCAAAATGAAACGCTGCTGTTTCCTATGAGTTTCTATTGTGGCTAGGGAAAGAATGGGACGGGTTGGGATCTCGCCTGAGGCAGTTTGTTAAGCACGAGGAGAAGGCTTATAAACAAAAGGACAGTGAGGGGCCGGAATAAGGCTTGGGGCAGATTTGAGAGCAAATTCAGTAGTCTTTTTCCAAACGTTAGGAGACCTCCTCAAGCTCTGCAGCTACTTGGAAGGGGGCTGTGAGCCCAGGTGGGGCTCAGCCTCTTCTCCTGGGTAGCAAGCGGCAGGAAAAGAGGAAATGGCCTCAGGTTGTGTCAGGGGAGGTTTGGGGTAGATATCAGGGAAAACTTTTCCGCTGAAAGTGTTGTCAAGCCTTGCTCAGGGCAGTGGTGGAATTTAGAGGATGTGTAGATCCAAAGTGACCCAAAAGAATGCCTTTCCCAGGGGTCTCGGTTACCCTGCCAAAGCTTTGGGGTTACTGTACCCACACACGGCTGCAGCCCGACAGTCCTGCCATGAGGATGTGGTGGGGAAGGTGGCCTGGGCAGGGTCAGGAGGTGGCTGCTCTCTGCCTGACCTCCATCCCTGCTCTGCTCCCTGCCCTCCCTGCCTGACCTCCATCCCTGCTCTGCTCCCTGCCCCTCTGCCCAGGAGCCGGGGAATGAGACCAAGGGGGACTTCCACGTCAGAGCCCTCAGACACTGCCTGGAGAGACCATTAGGGGCAAAATGAGGGGCCAGCACACACGACCGTGGCAGCTGTGCAGAAGTCCCCTTATGTGGCTGGCTGGCCTGGAGCAGAGCTTTGCTCATTTGGGCTGCTCCCCGAGCAGTGGAAACGTCGTTTGTTCCTCGTGGCAGGGTATAGACATCCATCCTCCGCTTCCTGACCCCACCGCTTTGATCCGTGTGCTTTCCCAGCCATACCCACCAGCCACGGAAAAACACATCAGCCTGAGCAGACCTGTTTTTCCCTTGCAAACACATGCTTGTAGTCTTGGGAAGTGGGACAGAGAAGAGGGATCCTGGAGCTGCAGGGCCAACCACTGGGGGACTGTGTTGGTTATTTCCTCAGGTTTCACCACGAGGAAAACAAGGCCAGAGGTGTGTGAATGGGTCTGCCCTTTCTGAGGGCTGTTTCACCTGAGCAGAGAAGATTAACGGGAAAAGGGAAACTTGGGAAATTTTACCAGCGTTATGCCTGGGGCCAGCCTGTGAGTGAGCAGGGGCCAGGCGCTCCTTTCCTGGATCCATTCCATTGCTTTTGAGCCTGGACTGTTCAGCAGCTCCGAGCGCGATTTATGGTGTTATTTGGTCACTTTCTGGCATTACTCTGTTCCTTGGAGATTGCAGCGTGAGTTCTTCCAGGCCTTGAGTTCTTCAAGGCCCTGGCCCCGGGCAGAGCCAGCCCTTATGGGGAGGTGGTGCCTGCTGCCGCCGCTCTGCCCACTCCTGCCATGCCCACGTCCTGGGGGACACCGAGCGGGGACAGCACCGGCGGCACCCCAGCCTTTGCGTTCCCCGAGCAGCCAGAGACACCGTGGAATCCCCGGCAGCCCCAGCCAGGAGCTGAGGCACTGAGCACAGTGCCTCTTAAACGAGGAATCTCCTTTTCGGGCGTGCAGAGAGGTTTGGAGGCGGCAGCGCTCATCTCTGTCCCTCCCCTCCACTAAAGCTTGCGGAACACGAGGGGGATGAGCCCTGCTTTGTGAATCTCGCAGCCCTCGAGGCAGCCCCAGGATTTGGGGGGGGGGGGCTTGACTCATAATTTCTGCATCGCCGGGGCTGGCAGCTCAGCATTTAATAGCTGTGTGCCTGGAGGACTGACTATAAAAAGTCATGTTTAGATTTCTGCTGCATTCATCATTTATTTGAGAAAATACAGCAGCAAGCGTGTAGGCAGCCCCAAATATGGTAATCGCTCCATCGTCTCTGTCCCAGACAAAGGAACGATCCGGGTTCCAACGCCTTTTTCTCACCCCGACCCACACCTGACACCAGGGATACATCTACGGAGGCTCTTCAACAGCCACCACTAACTACTGAACTCGTGGAAAAGCAGGCCTAGCAATTAGCAGTTGCTAATGCCAGGAGCTTGGGAATATTTTCTTGTTTCGTCGTCGTTTTGTTTTTCTTAAACGGAATTTAACGCGCACAGGGGGTCAGTCCTCTCTGACCGAAAGCTGCCTTAATACTATTTAAGTTTGGAAGTGACTGGAGGTAAATCAAATTTTTAGGTCGTTTTGCTTCTGAATAAGAGCTTTCAAATCCATCAACTGAGGGATGGAATGCTTTTTCACTAATCCACTTAAAGCCAAGCAGTGACTTAATTTAGATTATCTTTCCTGAGCAAGTCTGCCTAGGTAAGACCTTGCGCTGCCTTCCAACCCACCCTGCTTCACTCGGGTAGAGCGGTGTGGCACCAGCAGAATCAAATCCACGTGCACAGAGCAGAGTGCTGGGTCCCAAAGTGCGAAATTAAATACAAAACACGTATTTGGGGGAATGAAGTCATGCTCTGGATGGGGTTTCGTTCCTCTCCTTTCTAAACAGCCGGTAGAAACACAGCACGTATCTGTTTGGGGCAAAGTGCAGTGCACAGCACAAGAACCTGAAGCAAGTCCAGGGACTGTCTTTGCCGTCCCTGAGGCAGGACTCAGTGCAGCAGCTGCGCCAGGGCCTCGGGTGATTTTACGGTCCCACCTGCCTTCAGAATACTTCTTCGTCTGCTCTTTACAAAGTAACGGTGTCCCGATGGGAGTGTCAACTGCTTGTAGGTGGTGTTACAGGTCACCCGGGAGAACCGGGGCCAATTTGTCGCTGAAACAAATGGGGGCACGGCACGGGTGAGCGAGGTGGCTGCCCTCCTTCTTGGCGGGGTTGCTCACGCGGGAGATGGTGAAGGTGCTGTCCTACAGGCAAGCAGAAGTTTTGTTTGGTAGTGCGAGCAAGCGGAACCCTGGATGCTTGACTAGGAGAAATGAACCCATTTCTCCCTCTTTGAAGCAGGGATTGACCGGGCTGCTTGTCCAGCACCGCTTCTTTACACAGAGACACTTAGGTAAGAAAAGCCCTCTAAGGCCATCAGGTCCAACCGATCCTCCAGCGCTGCCAAGGACACCGCTGACCCGTGTCCCCACGTGCCACATCCACACGGCTTTCAAACCCCTCCAGGGATGGCGGCTCTGACACTGCCCAGGGCAGCTGTGCCAGGGCCGGACAGCCCTTTCCATGAAGACGTTTTTCCTAATATCCAACCCAAACCTCCCCTGGTCAGGGTTTTCCTGGCAAGTGCCATCCCCGGGCAGTTCAGCGCCACAGCTCTTCCCACAGAGGGAACGAGAGGCGTTACACGAAAGAGGATTTGAGGAATAAGCCCAGGGCTTGAGTACTTCCCCGGCTGGCAGCGGACCTCGCTGTTTGGGCTGGATGTGCTGGCTGTTTCCTGCTGGCCGTGATAACGTGCCGGGAATTGGGAACGGCGGCGTTTGCCGGCTGGCAGCCAGCCTGGGATTATCAGCTCCTCGCAGGGCTGCTGCCCTCTTCCCTGTGGCTAAACGTGCCAGAGGCTTGTGCTGCGGGCTGAAAACGTGCTGGTAACAGGCGCTCCTGGAAACAGAGCGGGGCTTTTGTACTTGGATATTACACTTCTGAGAGACTTTGAAAATACAATTTAATTTCACGATAAAGATTTAAAACAAATTCGGATACATTACAGGTACATTTATGCCTGAAAACTGGTGTCAATCTAGTGAAAACAGTAATGTGCGTCAGACTGTGGGGGTTCTGTAGTTGTTTTAATGCAGGTCAGGCCACGCCAGTTCAGAAAGTGAGAAAGTGTTGCTCCAAACTGTCACCTGCTGACATCTGGAGCACACTGTGTGTCACAACTCGGGCAAATATTTTGACTAAATTAGGTGTCATTGAGGAGCCAGCAAGGAGCTTCTTTCTTGCTTTCTTGCTTTCTTGCTCTTTCTTTCTTTCTTGCTCTTTCTTTCTCTCTTTCTTTCTTTCTTTCTTTCTTTCTTTCTTTCTTTCTTTCTTTCTTTCTTTCTTTCTTTCTTTCTTTCTTTTTCTTTCTTTCTTTCTCTTTTTCTTTCTTTCTTTCTTTCTTTCTTTCTTTCTTTCTTTCTTTCTTTCTCTCTTTCTTTCTCTCTTTCTTTCTCTCTCGCTTTCTTTCTTTCTCTCTCTTTCTCTCTCTCTCTTTCTCTCTCGCTTTCTCTCTTTCTCTCTTTCTCTCTCGCTTTCTTTCTCTCTTTCTCTCTCTCTTTCTTTCTTTCTTTCCTCCGTGACACACACAAAGGTCTGCGAGACCTTGGTATTTGCTGTGTCTGAAGCGCTAAAGGACTCGGGGACTATAAGCGGTGGAGCTGTTTCACCAGCACTGTACGAGAGCTCTCCCACAGCAGCTCTCCTCTCCTCTCCCCTCAGGGATGTTTTTGGGTGGCTGTGCCGGTTTGCATTACGCTGACGCCTCACTAGATGTCTCCAGGAGCAACCTGTGTGCTCCGAGATGCATCGCCTGATAAACCCGAGACTGGAACGGGGCTGCAACTGAGTCCAAGCAGGAGCTGGCCTGTTTGCATGCTGTCACTGCCTCTTCTGGGAGCGAGAGCCAATCTCTGCAGCACGAGTGGTCTCCTCACCTGTTTGGGCTTCGTGGCTGAGAGCCGGTGACAAATTCTGTCACGTAACACGTTCATAGGCAGAGAAACGAGGGCTGCTCTGGGCAGGGGGACACATCCCACCGAACTCTCTCTCGGTCTCCTGTCAACCCAGGCACGTTTCCCTCACGGTTTAGGTTGCCAACGAAGCCTCCTACATAAACTACTCCTCCATCTTCTCCTGCATCTGGGAATGGGGGAAGAAATGGTAAGCAATGAACCGTATCTCTGCTCGCAGGAAGGAGGATCACAGCTTCCTTGCAGTGACTTCAATTAAGCTCCTTCAGCGGGGCCAGTAGGTTCAGCTCACTCAGCCAAGCAGCAGCAGTTCCTCTCCCGGTAATTGTGAATTGTCTCACGGAGCTGCAGCAGTGCGCTCCGATTGCATCAGCTCCTGTGTGAAGTGAAGTGCTGATGAGCTGCTTTCAGGTACGGGCCCACAGATCGTCCCGGGGATCTCTGCCGCCTACAGGTCCTTCCAGCACGCCGGGAACAAACGGCCCCCGGCGCTGGAGGCTCCGGCTGCAGCTCTCCTGCGGACCATGTGCTCCTCTCCTGCTGGCAGTCGCCCTTCCCAGCCTTCTCTAAATCCAGGCACACTGCCGAGAGGGTGCAGGGGAAGGAGGAGAGGCAGGCTGATCTACTGTCTGAAGGGAACTCACACAGAGTGGCCTGGGAGAGGCCACCGGACTCACCCCAGGGCAGCCACCTCCGCAGAGCCGAGGCGATGGAGACCCTGGAGGGAAGCGCTGCTCCTGGGTCGGTGCTGCTCAGTCCTTTACGGGAGACCTGGGGATGGCCAAGCACGCCCCTGGCGAGCCCAAGGACATTGCCGAGCTGGGGGACAGACTGGGGGGCAGGAAGGTGGCAGGGCTGCCGTTCGGAGGAGGAGGAGGAGGAGCAGCAGGCTGGCAGGAAGGAAGCGCTGGTGTGCTGGATGGGGTCCCCTGTGCGGGCGGGCACGGCCTCTCCGGTGTGCTCGCCACGGCATCCTCCGGAGCACCCCGAGCTCCCCGGGAGGAGCCAGCCTGCTGAGCCAGGGCTGCGAGGACACAGCTCCCAGGGCGGGTCCTCGCCCGCCTCCGGTCCCATCTGCACGCCACGAGGCCTGATGCATCAGCAGGAGCCAGGTGATGCATCCCAGCCCACATCCGGAGCGCCGGCGTGCCGCTGCCCGGCGTGGCTCTGCCACCACCGGCGGTGGCCAGCGCTGCCGCAGCAGCTGGAGGCAGAGGAGAGCTCCTGTCTTAAGGCCTCAGAGGAGGTTTCCAGGCTAAATGATTCTGAGGGAGCCACGGGAGAGTTCAAGAAAGGCAGGAAACAGAAGGTGCTTTCCTACAGCCTGAGGGAAAAAGCTTGTACGAGGCGCAGCCCTGGGCCTCGGGGGACGGGGGACACACACCCACGAGGAAGGCGGGGGCAGAGACTGGCATCCCGACAGTGTTGCTGGCCCGGGATGGTGCTTTTTGGAGGACAGCATCCCTCGCAGGCAGGCCGCTGTGGAGGGGTGCAGGAGCACAGCGGGGCAGAAGGATTGGTGATGACCCAAGATTTATATTACATTTCATGATCTTTTTTTGGTTCCTCAGGCTTTTACAAGCTGTAACCTGTGAGCTCTGGACATACCAATAATGTTAGGATCCATTCTGACACTGCTGCTCTCAATATTTACACAGCTACCCGTCCTTCTTCCGCGTTTCTGAAATTTTTTTTGGCTTCATCTTCCCAGGGCAATTTCACTGCACGGAATAGGGTTTCGTTTGCATTCGTTTTGCATTTTCTGCCCTTTAATTTTACTAAATGTTGCCGTTTTCCAGTGCCGTCAGGCAGGTAGAAGAGCAGCTCTTTCCTATGGAGCAGTTGTTACTCCCCAGCCTTTCCCCAAGGCGGGATGCGCAGGGACACACCACCAGCCCGCCCTGTGCCCGCAGAAGGGGAGGGCAGCACGGGAGGACGGCCCTTAATAAGGAGACACAGAATCACTCTGTTTGTAAACCGTTGATCCGTTTGTAAGATCGTTGATTTGAGAGCAAACAAGCTGCTGCTGAAAGGAAAAAAAAAAAAAAAGGAAAGAGTCGTCCCGAGGCATTCAGCAATGAGCTATGCAAGACNAAGCTGCGGCTGAAAGGAAAAAAAAAAAAAAAGGAAAGAGTCGTCCCGAGGCATTCAGCAATGAGCTATGCAAGACACAGCCTCAAACCACAGGAAGCCCTGATGTCCCATGAAGCAATAAATATTTTTCTATAAATACCAGCGTTTTTATTGCCTCTTTCATCCAGAAAGAAGCCTAGCTGGCTTTTATGCGCTGCGTACCCAATTTGGTAATTGCTTCTCCTCGCCACTGAGACACAAGGTATTCCCAAGGATTCACCAGTAGCAGAGGGTTAAGCACTGGGACAAGCAGCTCTAACGGGGGAGGGCTGCCCTGCTCCATCCCGCCTCTCTGGCTTTCCACCCCACCGGCCTCGGCCAGAGAAAACAGCACCTCAAAAGAGGGCTGCGGGAGAAAACGCCTCCAAGCCTCCGAAAAGGGACAAACACGTATGCACCTACAAAGACAGGGCGTACTGCTCCTTCAGCCTGTTTGTTCGTGTGCGTATTTAACTGTATTGAATCAAGAAGGGAGGATGTGGAAAGCGATAGAAAAATCTGTCTAAGAAAGGGTACGGACCGGAAAAGGGGTGAGGAAGCTGGATGCTGCCGCCTTCCTTTAACCGCCAAAGACCCCGAACCCCTCTGGCAGAAGGCGAGCCAGAAATCAGCTCTGTCACCGAGCTGTTTGTTTTTTGTCACGGCCCCGTTGGTTTTCCTGGAGAACTGAAGCACGGCGAGCATGTCCCCCCCCGCTCTCTCCTGTACAACAGGCCTCCCCGAAACGCTGGGCTCACCACAGGCCTGTTAAGTGCAAACACTTTAGCTCAAGCTTTTCAGAGAGAGGAGGGAGCTGCCAGCCTTCGGGAGGAGGACACCCGGCTTTATCCAAGGCTGTGACCTTAAGCTGTTTTACCCAAGCAGATGCAAACTTATTTAAATGCTCTTGAATAAAATGGGAACAGGCATGGCCTAAACGACTGTGAACTGTTTTTACATGAAAATGGCATCAGCTGGGCAGCCTTTCGAACCACCCCGAACCTGGAGCAGGAGTGCCTGACTGGAAGGAGGAGGGAGGTTCCTCGTCGCTGCCTGTGGCACTGCCGGGAGCTGACCAAAAGCATCGCTCCTTCAGCCGCCGGCCACCGGCTAGCGGTGACATCCCGGTGTACACACACTCCCGCGGGGCACGGCTGGCGTGATTTGCTGAAACCAGCTCATTCAGATGGGTCACTCTCTACGTGGGAGCAGGGCAGGATCACTCAGGCAGGCTTTCTGCTCGCTGAGTGGGCAGGAAGCAGAGAGCAGTGGCAATCAGCAGCCTGTTTAATTGCGTCCTCTCTGCGGCTTGCAGAGGATGTGTGTGTGTGTGTGTGTGTGTGTGTGTCTGTGCGCACGTGTGCCTAAGGTTTGTGGGTCAAACGGCTGGTTTAAGCCAGCCCCTGTTACCTGACAGGAGAGAAGCAACCCTGCCGAGCCGCCCTGGCTGCCGCCTTTAGCCTGGAACGGGAGCCGTGCCGGGCCACAGCCCCGGCGTCGAGCCGCTCGCAGGGTGCCACAAGCAGCTGACACGTACGGCAGCGCACGCCGGAGGCCAAGGGAGCGGCTCTCTGTGTGGGCAGACTGGCAGGGAGGGCACAGGAGCTGTGCTGGAAGGGAAGGGCCCCGCACTGGAACCCAAGGCAAGGCACCCTCCCACCGCCCTTGGAGACCCGCCCGGGGTGCTGCAGGAGGGCTCTCGGTGCGTGTGGAAGGCAGCAGCGGCGAGGCCCGGTGATTATTCTGCCACCCAGGTGGTCTCTGCTGGGCAGCACCGCCCGGCCCCGGGCTCGCAGTGCCCCCGCCCACGTTCGGCCAAGGCTCCAGGGCCGCTCTCAAGCGCAGCAGCCCTCTTCAGCCCTTCGAACAGACTTGGGGATCGCCCTCCCCGGCAGCTGGATTCTGCCTGGCCGGTGTGGATTGACTGTGCTCTGCTTGCATCCCAAATATTTTTCTCCAGAGCTGAAAGCTCTCTGTGAGCACGATCTGCGAGTCCAAACAGAAGAAAATCTCTGTTTGGTCTGAAGAGCAGAACTTGGCGCGGCTCGCAGGGGAAAACGCCAAGTAGGCGAGGGCTCTTCGCTCCCCTTGCAGCAGTCGCGGCCGCTCCTCTGCTCCGCCGAGGCACATCTGGCTGTCACCTCTGCACATCTGTACCCTGTGATTTACACGGTCTTCTCCCCGTGCTTTGTGTGGTTTTGCGCTGCGGAAAGAACAAAAGCGCACCTTTCCGCCCCTCTGAGAGCCGGCTCCGGGGGAACCTTCCTAGGGCCCTCACAGAGAGCAAGGGGACCTCCTCCGCGGAGAACGCTCTGCGCGGCAGCAAGCGTGGGAGACGGCGGCAGAGGCGGCACGAAGCAAACTCTGTAACGCTCAGCGGCGCCTCAGTCGCGTCTGGTCGTCAGCAGTTGGGCTTTTCTCCTTTCTCGCAGAAGAGTCCTGTGGAAGATAAAGACAGCGCTTCTTTCAGAAGAGTAACATCCACCACGATTCCCTTCCTCCCGTTTCCTCCGGCAGACGGAGACGTTCAAAGCCTGTTCCACCCACACACCGGTTTGCTGGTGGGAGAGAAGAGGGAATCCTCCTGTCTTATGCTCCCCAGAAAGACGGGGACGTTTCAGGAGCCGGCACTCGCTATGCTAGTAAGGCATTTGCTAGCTTGCCTTGCGATTCTGAGTGGGAAATTTGTTCCTGAGCTTCGTAGGCTTCCCAGACAGCCCCAGTCTCAATTGCCAAGACGGTGAGCTCCCACCTGATATTTACAAGCAGCCCTGCTCGTAAAGGGGACCAGAGGAGGCTTATGATGGAAACACCAGCAACGATTTTGCAGTGACCCTCTCTCGGGGTCACATTTTCAAGGAGTTACAGACTTCAGAGGGACGCTTAAATTCAAAGGGAGTGCTTTGGGAGCGCCCTCATAGTGCTCTGTCGTGTCGGCAACGGGGACTTGCACCCCCAAGCCCCTCTCAGCCTGCGGGGGGTTGGTCGCTTCCCCATGGCATCAGTCGGAGCCGGCAGTGGGAGAGTCATGAATCTCTTTCCTCCGTTGGAGTGACTTGCTGTAGTGTTTGACAGCGCTACGGGTTTCGGAGTTGTTTACCATGGGATAAAACCTGCCCTGCCAGGGGGAAGGGAGTGTATCCTACCCGGAAAAAAAAAACCACAAACCAAAACAAAACACTTCTGCCATAGTTACATCCGAGGCCGGCTGTCAGCTCCATTTACTGCCTGGGTGGGAGCTGGCTCTGCCTACCCCGGGCCGACAGGGACGCCAGTGTTGCTAAAGCTGTGTGCAAGGAGCACACGCAGTCGATGTGCAAGAGCAGAGTTGGAGACCAACAGCGCCCGGTCGGGTTCAGAACCGGCAGAAACCCTTTCGGGAGACGGTGGGCGCGCATAATTCATTGCTGCCCCCAGAATGAGACCGTCCTTAACCGAGAAAGGCGGGTAGCTAGCCAAAAATACTGACGGCGACGTCTACTTTCATTTCAGTCTGTGTCCAGCGAGCCGCCACAGCTCACGGGGGAGCAGTCGGGCCTTGGGAACGGGGGTATTCCTTCTGCTCGCCTGTCCGCCTCAGCTGAAGGTGGCTCTCCAGCCGAAAAGGGAGATCCCTCACGTAACTCCAGGGCCCTTCCTGGGTGACGGTGTCTGCGCGCAAGCGTGGGCCCCGCAGAGGCAGCAGTTCCCTTGTCCGTGCACAAGACTCCGGGTTCAGCAGGCATTTGCGTTAACGTTCCAGACGCGACTATGACATTTACGTGGAAGGAGGGAAGGACCGGCCCCGGTTCTCAAGCCGGGGAGCCCCAGCGGAGGAGGGCTGGAGTGGCTGTGCCGGAACAGGGGTGGCACAGCTCCCCAGAGGTGCGTGAGCCCGGGGCGCCAGGGCGCCCAGCAGAGTGACGGGAAGCGAGAGGGCTCGCACAGGCCCAGGCTGAAGGGCAGGTGGGGCAGGCGGCTGCTCACCCCACAAAAAAGTTCAGGGCAGAGAGTGAGAAAGGGGGCAAAAACCCCCGACCGCAAATCCCCAGCGAGAAACCTCCCGGGGGGTCTGAAAGGCGCAGGGACGGCAGCGAGGGCCGCCTGCTGCCGTCACGGGGAGCACCGGTGAGGGGTCACCGCTGCGCTGGGGCTCTTCTGGCGCCAGACGCTGCACGGGCGGTACGGGCTGTAGCCCGGGAGATGACGCCGAGAGGTCCCGAGCGCCCCTGCGGTGGCGGGCGCTGCGATGGCTGCGATGGCTGCGACGCCTGCGACGCCCCCGCCCGGGAACCCGCGGGCAGCGGGGCCCG
>VZTI01005305.1:121320-142300 GCA_013397865.1 Struthidea cinerea
GGAAGCGGGGCGATGGTGCCCGCGGTCCGGGGGTCCCCTGCCCGCCGCTGCGCAGGGGGCGGTTCGCGTTTTGCTCTGCAGATCCGTGAGTGTGTAAGCAGAATTTACGCGAGGCTTATTTGCCTTTAAGAAAAGAAGAGCGTACCCCTCCGTGACTCGAATTTGCTTTTTAAATAAACAGACGTGTCTGAAGGGTTTCACGGTGTCCAGCATGGTGCGAGGAATGCTCTCATGTTCAGGGAAGAGCACAAACACCAGCTACGGCTTGAGCACAGTGCTTCTCGTGGTGTACAACGGTGTCGGGATGGGTTTTTAAGATTCGGGACTTTTATGCCCTCAATTTAATCCAGCTGTCTTGGTTTTTTCTGGTACACGTCTTCTAAAACTTATGCTTTATCTCACATAAACGTGGTGATTGCTTCCGAGAAGCCAGGCCAGGAAAAACGTGAACCTCGTTGTAAGGTAAACAGGAGTTTGTTTATGCGTGTGCTGAGGTGTATTCGAGTCTGCCAGTATGGGAGACGCGGATGCGTAACACCAGTATCCATCCATCCATCCTTCCTTTACCTAAACCTCAGGAGCTGCCGGCGCAAAGGTCTGTGCTGCTGGGGCCGGACCTGTGCTCTTTTCCCCCTTCCCGTCAGCGGGAAGGTGGTCCGTGTCCAGCCGAGCAGACTGGCTGCGTGCTGCTGCCTTTGCCGCACGAAATATTAATAGATGATGTGGTGAGGGCGATTCTCACACCTATTGTGACAGCGGCCCAGAGCGCGCTCCTCTCTCTATTTGACGTGCGGCGCTCGTTCCCGTCCCCTGTTTCGGGGTCCCTGCCTGTGCAGGAGGAGCTCAGTCTGCTGCGAAGGCTTGGTGCCACAGGTGCGCTCGTCTGCGCTCTGCCTGAGCTGCTGAAACGTTCCCCAGCTGGAGCAGCAAACTCGTGTCAGGGCTCTGGCCGCTTTGCCTCGGTTTGGGAGCCCGTCTCACCTTGTGGTCAGAGTTTGCTTAAAGTTAACCGGAGGGGTGAGGAGCGGCGTTCGGCGCAGCGGACCCGGCCGCCGTGCAGAGCTGGGAGCGACGGGGAAAAGAATCATTTTACAGGTGGGAATTTTCCACAGCGCCCACTGCGTCCGCTGGCGCTGCCCGGGCCCGAAGCGAGCGGGCTCTCCGGGGAGCCTCGGATACCGCCTGACTCTCTCTGGCGTTCGCGTTGCGCTTAGGAGGCGGGAAGGTGTACTTCTGTTCGGCTGTTTCGGTGTTCTTCCCCCACGAGAACGCGGGGTTTAAGATCCAGCACAAACTTTTGACTGGGCTGCGGTGCTTCTGCGTCAAGTGGCAGCGCCTCTCTCCCTGCTGCCCCGGCAGGAGGCTCGGGGGCGGCTTTCGCCGTGTGCTGCTTGGGGCGCGCGTGGTGTGCGCGGCTCCCGACAACCGTGCTGCCAGAGGGAGCGATGGCAGCGTGGGGCTGGGCACAGGCCTCCCTGGGGTGCAAGTGGAGAGGCCGCAGCGAGATGCTGCTGCTCCTGGAGAAGCCTTGGTGTCGAGGCTGCGATCCAGCTCGGAAACCCCGGGCTTGAATCCCCCTCTTCTCATGACGCCTGCTCGTTTCGAGTGCTGCCGGTCTTCTCAGCCGGTCCCCTTCCCCTCCGGCACCGTTTCAGCCGCGGCCTGGATCCGGAGGAGCAGGGCTTTTCGGGCCACTGGTGACCTGTGTGTGCGGAGGGTGTTGGGTGCCAGAGCCTCCTTGTGAGGTGTGTGTACCTGCACGTCCCCGCAGGAAACGGGCTGGAGCCCTTCTGGAGAGGCGGGTAACCGCAGCGGTCTGACTGATAAACCGCCTGGAGCAGGCGGCTCCAGGGGACGCGGCGCAGGCTCTGGGATTCTGCTCCGGTGGCTCCCAGTGCTTTTCTGAGGGACTTAATCTAACCCCTCCGTGTCTTGTTTGGCCGGGTCTCGAAAATGAGGCCGCCTTGTGAGGCGAGCGTGAGATCTCCCGATGCTAAATGACGTGTAGTAGCAAAGTGTTAAAACACTGTGCCGTTGCACGAGGCTCATTCCGATCATCTCTGTATTATGGCACAAGGGTCGAGCTTTCGGAAGTAGATGCAGTGCTGAGAAGAAATCCAAGTTCACACAGTTTGTCTGGGCAGCGATCACACAGCCGGGGCGCCTCCTTCTTGCTTCCTGGCAGTGTAACTCTGTGGTTGTGCTCTGACACGAAGGAAGTCACGCTGGTAACTGAGAGGCGTAACTGAGACCGCACACGGCCCTGCGGACCCCAAATCCAGCTGCCAACCGCTGGCTGCCCGGCTCTGCCGCCCGCGCAGGCAGAGAGGGTCGAGCGAAGCGTGAAGTTGGGTTTATTTTTCCCCAACCCCCCCCCGCCTTCTTTATCCCCTCCATCACTCTGATGCAAAGTCTCTCTTCCAGAGAGAGGGAGGAGTGGAGGCTTCGTTACACGAGACCCTCTCCCAAACTGTAGTGATTCAGGTTTTTCAAGGGAGGCTTGTGAGTCAGTCAGGCCTTTTACCAGTTTGCTGTCGCAGACAGCAGAAATAGCCGGGGCATCAGTCAGCACGGGATTTTTCTTTTCTTCTTCCTGTCTGTGTCTTTGGCGGGATGGTGAGGAAGAGCTGGGCCTGATTCTGCAGCCCTTACTCACGGGCACAGGCACGGGCACGTCCAAGCACGTGGAGTTGCAGTCACAAGCCTGCCTGATTCGAGCGTGGAAGATGGGGGTTTCTTTTAAGCCTCGTCTTAACTCGGTGGGAGCAAAGTGTTGGGGGCGGTGGAGCAGGGCCTGCTCCAGACGCGTTTTGGCAGGCTCTGAGACTCGCCCCGAACACGAAGCTCAGGCTGCCTTCACAGGACTGGTGTTTGCCTGGTCCTCGCGGGCTGTGGCGCGTTGAGAGCACCCACGTCGCGAAAGCGACGCTCAGGAAGCCTCCGCGCAGTCCCGGGCGGCGCGACGAGAGACGGGGAGCAAAGATCCCGGGCACGTCCGCCTCGCCGCCCCGGTGCTGGTTGGAGGAGCTCGTTGCGAGGCTGGAATGAGCCACGTAGGCTGTTTGCTCCTGGGCGCTTTGTCACGGGCCCTGCCTCAGAGGGCTTTTCCTTACAGATCTCCTTACTGCCCAAATAACGCTGGAGAACCTTGGTGTGACGGATCCTGGTCCTCTAGCTGAGAGTTAAGCGAAAACTCCCTGCTTTCACTTGAGCGTTTCGGTTTGTGCGAGCCCAGAAACCCCAGCCGAACTTTGGAGGTCATGCAATGAAAGCACAAAAGCAGTTGTTTTCCTCACCTCTTCAGCGGAGCGTGATCCTAGCTCCGGCGTGAGTAATCCTAGCCCAGATGTATTGCTGTAGTCGTTGGACCCCTGGATGTGGGAATTTACCCTCACAAACTCGGGAGAGGCATCAGGCCAGAGTGTGGTATGCGACCTCTTTGGCAGGGAGCGTGTTTGGCCTTGCAGGAAATGACTTGTTTCGTTTATTTAGCGCTTGTTCAAGGTCCTGCACCGACAGCTGACTGAGCCCGAGCCCTGGTGCCGAGCGGCTCGGGGAGAGCGGGGATGGGACGCGCGGTGCTGCCCGGGGGGCCGAGGGAGCCCGCTCAGAGCCGCGCTCGGCTGTCAGCGTCTGCTCCGGGTGCCGGCAGAGCGGGGCTTGCACGCCGGGCTGTGGCCGAAGAGCTGCCTGCAGAGCTCCCGCCTCTCCGGGCCCGTTGGGAGCCCGCTTCCATCGGAGCGTTGTGGAAGCGCCGGGCCGCCCGCCAGCAGGCAGGCTGGGTGCCCGAGGTGGACTCTGGCGGGCCCCGCCTGGAACCACGGGGGCGGTGGTGCTCGGGGTGAGGATGCGGGATGCTCGGGAGCGCTGGCTCCAGCGGGGCGTGGGGGCACAGGGCTGCTGGCCACCCCAAGCCGCTCGCCAGCAGAGAGAGGACGCCGGGCTGGGAGAGGAGGGCGAGCTGCGGAAAGAAAGACTCGGCAGCTGTTGTTGCTGTGGTGCCCGTCGAGGTCGGGTGGGCTTGCGCTGCGCGCCTGCCTCTGCCGACGGAGCTCTGCGGGCTGGGTCCTGCCCTGCCCGTGGCTTGTGGCCGCTCCTGCCCTCACCGGTGCCTCGTGCCTGGCGCGGCGGTGGCCCTAAGCCGAGCCTTCTCGGCAGGCCAAGCCGGCGGAAGACTAGCCCAGGGTAAATAAAGGAGGTTTTGTGCCAGGTTAGCGCGCCGGAATGACTCTGTGAGGAGCGTTAACAAGCCGCGGTTGAACAGGGAGCCCCGTTGGGTGGCGGCCGTGGTCGGAGCAGCAGAGCTCACGAGGAGGTGGGCATGGCTGGTCGGTTGTGTCCCAGCCCTTTCCTAGCGCTTCCCTCCTGCTGCTCATCTTGGATAGTCCATAATTAGAACAGGCGGGGCCGGCCACGCTGTCCGTTTTTGGTCAGAGATCCTCAAAAGGCTCGGCCGGACCTGTCGTACATTCACGAGGCAGGCATTTGTGCCTGTATCCCCCTGGATGTGGGACAGGGTCGTTCAGGAGATCGGCATCCAGCCCTGCAGTTGGAAAACTCCCCCCCTCACCCCTGGACCTGACCTGCTTCTAGGCGTGTTACCCTGCTCCAGGGCGCTTTGCTCTGCTTTGTTCCTTAAATTGATGGCAACTCCAGGAGTAGCTAGCTAGGAAGATCGATGGTTGGGTTTTTTTGTCTGGTTTCTGTTCCTTTGGAGTGGTTTAAGTTACCCCTTCTGGCTTTCCTGTCGGCGAGCGTAGAAAATTCAGTTTTCGTAAAGCTTTCTCTCAGACACAACTTGAAGAAAAGAGCCAGGTTTCACGAAACCCGTCCCTGAGAACCTCAGGGTTTTTGTGTTTGGGAATGCCAGACCACGTGGGGTTCGCGGGAGTGCAGAGTCCGAGGGGTGCACCTCAGGGTCCAGTGCGGCCGCTTCCAGCAGTTCCTGTGAAGCCGCAGGGTTCTCCTGCCAGCACGGCGACCGGAGCGGGGCCGTGTGGTGGTGGGAGCTGCACCGTGCCGTGCTCTCTCTCTCTCTCTCTCTCTCTCCCACTCGCTTTCCACGGCCCACAGCCAGGCGGCTGAGCTACAGCAGTGCATTTTCTTTAAAAAAGGGGGGTTTTACTCTTTTTCTAGCCCTGTCTTCCTTGCTCTTCTCTAGAGCAGTCTTTAGGCCTGGGGTTTTAGAGAGCGCTGGGGCTGTTCAAAAGCCTTGTTCTGCTCTGGGTTCTGTCAGCGGGAGCCAAGTCAGAGCGATGCCAAGAGCCCGCTGGTAACCTCATCCTAATTTTTTTCCGCTGCTGCGGCTTTACGGGAAGGAGCGGCCGGGCATGCCCAGGTGTGGGCAGCGTGGTGGTGCTCGTAAGTCCTTGCATGGTAACCCTCCTTCCTGCAGACGTGCTCTCTCGGGGTCACAGGGTGAGTAAATCCTCGTGGCTGCGCCGCCTTGCTCCCAGCATCAAAGGGAAAGCCTCTGAAAACAGAGCGGTGTCGTCGGCAGCTCCTGAATGGGCTCTTGGCCGACCCTAGGGGGATGCAGGTATTCTGTCTCTCCTCCCTGCAGGATCCTTGCTGGACCGTCAGACTCCTCCAGCCCTGAGCCGCCCGTCCTTGTTACTGACTGCCAAGGGCATGCGGGTGGGGGGCTTTGCAGTTATCGGGGAATCCCTCGGGGTCAGGCCCCTCTGTCCTGTCTCACCGCAAAGCTTGCGTTACCTTTTCGGGCGTCGCCTTCCGCAGAAGGTCAGGTCTGCGCCGCAGTCAGCAAAGGAATGTTCAGGTGAGACTGAGACCCGATTTTGTCGGCTTGGAATTGAGAGAGCAGCGGAGCTGGCTGGGGCAGGGAGATGGGCGTGGGATGAGCTCGGGAATTTGGGAGGGTGTTGAGGCCTCCGTCACTTTGGCCAGGAGACAGCTACATCAAAGGAGCAGCTAGCTGTACCTGTGTGAGGCAGGAAGTGGGCGCAGTCCCCGTGTCCGTGCTGTGGCGTGGCTGGATTTCAGCTTAATGCTCGGGTTTAAAAACAGTCTGGGTGCAACCCCTAGATGCTCAGCTTTTCTTCAGAAGCCGTGCTGAGAAGACTCTGGGAGTAACAGGGTTTCTCCGTGTGTTTGATGGTTGGAGGGAAAAGGAGGGAAGGGAGTGGGACAGTGTTGGTGTTGCACCCAGCAGAAAGGGCTGGACTCCAGACCGGATTAAAAACCGAAGCCTAATGTGAACTGGAGGTGGTGTTGATCTGGGATTTTTCTTGTTTGTTTGTTTGGGTTTGGTTGGTTGTTTTTTTTGTTTTTGGTGGGGTGGGGGTTTTTTTTTTGGTGGGGTATTCCTGAGACTAGAAGCATTGTACCAAAGACTCCAGGGAAAGGTCCTGGGTCTTGTTCTTCTGGAAAAAGGGAAGCCTTGAAGAGGAGTCCAGATGTGGTGTCCAGGGAGAAAGCTGCGTGAGACAGTGCTTGCTGGGACTTTATTTGCCTTTTACGGACTTTCTTTTGGCTAACGTGGGATGTCATCTGCCTAGAAGCCTTGCCTGTGGAAAGCAGATGGTCCCCAGGTCCTGGCTGGGACCTGGGAATGGCCTGGAGGAGAGGGGAGCGGGGGCCGTCTCCACCGTGCCTCCTGCCCCACGGCCTCCTCCGGCTCGGCTGTGTTCTGCCCGTGGCAGCCCAGAGCACGGGTCCGGTGTCGGTGGCTGTGAGCGTGTGTTGGGAAGGGGAGGTACCATTCACAGGGGGAAAACACTGCTGGGCAGAAAGGAGTGTTGGACGGGGTTTGGAGGCGTGGATTTGGTGGTCTTGGGGCATTGCTGTGCCGAGCCGCGAGCCGAGCAGCCGCGGGAAGCGGCTGGGATGCACAGCCTGGCCCGGACCTCGCTGTTCCTGGGCGGTGCGTGCGGTGCTTCGGCTCTGAGCTGGCTTTGTGTCCGCAGGCAGCCGGGCCAGGGCTTGGCCCGCAGCGTCTGAGGTGCTGGGGTTGAGGTCGGGTGGTTCCGTGTGTGTACGAGGCTACCCAGGCCCTTCCTCAGCCCCCGAGTCTGCCCGGGGGGGAAATGAGGCGAGCGAGCGTGTCCTGGCACTGCGAGGGAGGGAAACTGAGGCACCAGAGAACTCGCGGGATTCTCTCGGCATGGGAGCGGCAGGTAGCCACGCGGAGCTCGGTGGGTCCACAGTGTTCCGCCCTGCCCCTGTGGGTTAACCCCGGGAAGTCTCCCGTGTCCCCGTGGTGGCTCCCCGGCAGCGTCCATCAGTCGCTGGTGCCGGGAGAGGAGAGAGGTGTGGCAGCGCCGAGTGCGTGCCCCTGAAGGGAGCCACCTTTGGTGTGCCGGGGCGCGTCCTCGGTGTTTGCTCCGGCAGCAGCAGGCAGCACCTCTCCAGCCAGAACTGCAGACAGATTTAATGGCTCGACTGGGAAGGAGCCTGCTGAAGTCCAGGCAAAGAATCTTTTTGATTTGCAAGCCAAGAACATGCTAACCCAGCTGCAAACAAGGGTCTGCTGTGAGAGTGATCCTCCTTCAGAGATAGGCGCAACTGGTTTTTTTCCCTAAGATGGCCAGAACATCCTGTAACATAAAGCAGGCGGAGAGGCGAGCCTTACATGGACATTCCTTTTTCCTCTGATGAGGAGGTCTGCCCTCCGATTCTCGGCGCGCCCGAGACGTGGCGACAGTTGATTTGTATTTTGTTGAGAGAGCGGGGGGCAGAAAGAAGCTCTCGTAAGTGAGCCTTGCCCGTGCTGAGGCAGTGCAGCAGTTCGTTTTAGGGGAAACTGGAGCCGTGGCAGCTGAGGCTGTGCACCACGACGCGTCCAAAAAGGCTCCTAGCGCTGGAGTTGTTGAAAAAGAGTAGGTGCGTGTGACGTGCGGCCCTGGGGCTGCTGGCTGGTAGAAAAGAGTTGTTGAATGCCTTGCTGTGGTGGCCAGCGAGTGCCGCACGGTTCAGGAGCGGCTGGGGGCTCTGGCTGCGGCCACGCTTGACCTCGTGTAGGCTCTGCTCCCCGCTCTGCAGGTGCTGCAGTGGGGCTTGGGGGCAAAGGGCGCTGCAAGAGCCCTGGGACGCAGCACAGCAAGGAGAGGTCTCGCTGACTGGGCGGCACCGCATCCTCTCACGGATGCGGGCTGCTGAGGCACCCTGGGCCGGATCTTCTGTCAGGGCGCAGGCTTGCTGTCTGGGGCCGCGGTGAGCAGCCCGTCCTGCCCGGGACTGAGTGACCGCGCTCCTCGCGGGCCTCGTGGAAGCGGAGCTGAGACAGCCCTTGTCCCAGAGAGCTCCTGTCCCAGCCACTGGCCTGTCGCACTCACCGCTGGCTCCTTCCACGGGTTCCATCAGCCGTGCTCGCAGCAAGGTGCTGCTGGCTCTGGGCCGCTCCCGGGACAGCGGTGGCGTGGGAGGGGAGGAACGGGGCGGCGCTTGAAATCGCCCTCCAGTTAACTTTGCTGCTGACTGCTGACAGAGCAAAACAAACTGAGTTTCGTGCTCTTTGGGTTTAGCCTTGCACTAAATCCGAGGAGGCAGCAAATCAGGCTTGTTCAGAAGTGGAGGAGTTGTCCAGAAAAGTAACCGAGTGCTGCAAAAAACTTCTTGAGCGAAGAAACGACCCCGAGGGAGGTTGCGGGGCTGCCTGTCTCCACAGCGGAGGTGCTCCGGCCCTCTGAGCGTCTTTGTGGCCTCTCTGGACGTGCTCCAGCGGGTCCGTCCGTCCGTCCTTCTGACGTTGGCGGCCCCGGAGCTGGATCCCAGGTGGGGGTCTCGCCAGAGCGCAGTGGTGTTTCTAAAGCCTCGATCGCAGGGCTGTTTGAGACAACCCCCCGAACCAAAACGGGCTTTTTTGTTTCATGTCACGAGAACCACCTTCTGTCCAAGGGAAGCACGAGTTCTCTTCACCCCACGCCGTGCGCCTCCCTCGGGTCGCTTGGGGCGTGGGGCGGCATGTGGGTGGCGGAGCTGCTCGGGAGTAGGCAGGCTGAGGACCCGAGGGCTCCGGGTCTGGCGTCTCAAATTGTTTAAGTTGACTGCGCTGGCCCGGTGCCAGCTGACACCAGCTGAGAATCTGGACAGGACAACTTGTCCAAGGTCACCTCGCGGGCTAATAGCAGAGCGGTGAATTAAACCCGGGTCTGCAGTGTCTCACTGCAGGGTAAATAGAGAATTGCTCACTACTTCTTGGAGGGTCTGCCCATCTTAAAGCCTTATAAAGGAAGGACAGCATCCAGCACTTGATTCTGGTATGGTGTGGAGCCACTATCCTTTTCTTCCAGGATCTCCGGTTAAAAATAGAAAGTTGTTGGTTTTTGGTTTTGTTTTTTTTTTTTTTCCCTGCCCCCCTCTCTAGTATTATTTATTTCCTTGAAACACGTTGGAACATTCCAGGCCAGGCTCCTTTCTCAGAGGAGGGCAGGGGTGCTGCTGTGCTTGCTGCTGAGGACTGGTACCTGTTGCCTTTTCCAGCTGGTAGGGAACATCCCCCAGGTGGAAAAGTAAGAGTGTAGTTACCAGTTTGGACAGGGATTGATTGCATCCATGTCGTCTACTTTTAGGGACAGGCTGCCTTTTCAGGGATTGTGCTAAGGAGCTTCTACAAGCTCCAGGCAGGCCTCAGCACAGACCTGCCATGAAAGGCTTCAGCAGCCTTGGTACTCCTGTGCCACCCTGATGAGGGCCGGTCCAAAACCTGCTGAAGCCGCCAAGGATAGTTTTTGATGGTTTTCCGTATTGATCTGTGGTGATTTATGAGGAGCTTCCTGGAGGTGTCCAGAGAGTCTTCTTCTCTTCTCTTCTCTTCTCTTCTCTTCTCTTCTCTTCTCTTCTCTTCTCTTCTCTTCTCTTTTCTTTTTTTTTTTTCTTTTTTCTTTCAAGATTATGTAGTGNCCTCTTCTCTTCTCTTCTCTTCCTCTTCTCTTCCTCTTCCTCTTCTCTTCCTCTTCTCTTCCTCTTCTCTTCTCTTCTCTTTTCCTTTTTTTTAAAGTTTTTTCCGTCACCATTGTGCTGTTTCGGTATGGGAGAGAGAACAGGAGTTATGTTATAATTCGGGGTCTGCAGCAGAGGGGCGGTGCAAGGCTGAGCAGCTGCCTCTTGCTGGAGGGGTCCCAGGGCTGATTCCCCACTGTGGGACTGGGGAAAGGGATCTGGATGGCACAAAGGAGAGTGGGATGAGCAGGACCCCCCTCCCCCTGAGGCTCTGCCAGCACCGGGGCTGGCACCCGTGTGCTCGGTGAGCTGTGGGGTTCACAGCCACGTCCAGCGGCAGGGATGGGAGCTGGAGCTGGAGCTGGGTCGGGGGACACCAGGGACAGCCTGGGGCAGCTCAGCAGGGACACCTGGTGAGTGGGAGAGTGGCTGGCTGAGCCTGGGAGAGTGGCTGGCTGAGCCTGGGGGGTCCCTGGCAGGCAGGACAGCCCCGGATGTTCTGGGGTGTTTGGGTTGGGATCATCAGCGTGGGAGGGGATCTGTGGCAGGACAAGACTTACCTTTTCCAGGTGGCCCAGGCTGGCAGTTTTGATTGAAATGTGCCCGGCTCCAGTTCTGTGGTTCTCAGGCCATGTCCCTCTCTTCCCTAGAGAATCCACCAGATTCATTTCCAGATATGTTTGCTCGCTTCTAATAAATACAAGAAAGAGATGTCCTGAGGCTTCTGTATATATTTGTCCGTAATTAAGGTAGGATTAATTGCTCAAAATTGTGTTTAAGGGCCTGTTATGAGATCAGCAGATAGGAGGATGGGATAAAATGCATAATGAATACTTTGTGTTATAAATAATGGACACAGCCGGTGCACTGGCATCCCTGAAAGGTAATAGCTCTCTCAATATTTAACTAAGTGGGTACCGTGGGGAAAACGCTCTCTGTCGCTAAGGTAGTTTTCAGCTCGCCTTGGAGGCACGTAGATCGGTCCGAAGGAGGGCAGGAACCCACGTGCAGTGGGGGCACCTTGGTGGGCACCGTCCGTGGGGACAGAGCGCCTGTGGAACCGGCCTTTCCGTGAGGTGGAACCGGGCTTTCCAGCCTTGGTGGGTGCTCCCTCCTGCTCTCTTGCCTGTGGCTGACTTGGGGCAGCTCCAGACTAGATCCCCTTGCTGGCCAGTGGCAGGGAACAGGACCGCAGGCAGCCTGCGACCTGTGGAGCATCTTGCTCTCCTGCATTAATTCCAGCTGCAGGGCTGGGAACCAAGGAGATGCATCGGTGTCAGGAATCCAGCTTCCTGGGCAGGAAGGCGCAGCATCAGTCACAGGCCAGCAGCGCTGCCCTTCAGCGTGTTCTCGGCACTGATAAAAATCATCTCACGGGTTTTCCGGACAGCTGCAGGAAAAGGGGAATCCGCAAGGCCGGGGTTCGCACCTCTGTCCCTGGCTGCTGGTTTCCCAGGTCCCAGCTCCTCCGCGCTCCTGTCTCAGTGTGTTCCCTATCCCCGTCCTTTTACCCTCCCCGCTGCAGTTCTGCGCCGGCTGCTGCGGGCTGGCTCTCAGGGAATTGTCCTGAGCCTCACCTCACGTTAGAGGAGCGGCTCCAGGGGGCCAGTCCAGGCTTGGCGCCGGACGGCGGGGTTAAATGTCGGAGCCAGTGTCTCGTCTGGGCCCAGACTCGCCTCCCTTCTCCAAGCAGAGTTCCCAAGTTCTCCGAGTTCCCTTTCCGGCACTGTGGAAGCAGTAAAACAGGAGCGATTGAACAAGCACCGGTTACGGATTCGTGTGGTGGTGGTGGTCGTGGTGGTGTTGTGGGGATGCACAAGGGGGAAAGAGCTATGAGGCAAAGGGACGGGAGAAATAGTCTTTTTAACTTGAAAAACATGTTTGTATTGAAATCGGACGCAAAAGCTCCCTCTTCCCTCGTGCTTGTTTGTTTTTTCGGCGAGATCTAGTTTTTTCATTATCTTTTGTGGAGAAAGGCGTGAAAAAAAATCTCTCTTTTGTGATGTTTCCCCTATCATCAGCGATACCAGAGTGGGAGCCAGGGCTTAGGACAGTCTTTTTTTTTTTCCCTTTCCTTTCTTTCCCGGAAGGGGTGGCTTGTTTTCAGCGCTGGCAGGAGCCAGCAGGGCTGTCTCTGCTGCTGTTCCTGGGAGCTCTGTGGTCGCTGTGGGCTTCTCCTGCAGCCTGGCTGCTGTGGAGCGGGGCTGCGGGGGGCACACGGAGCCCACCGGGCACGGGACAGGACCTCTGGTGGCACCCCGGCAGCGCGGTGTGGGAAGGGGGTGGAGGAGCCCGTCCTGCCCGCCCTCCTCCTCTGAGGAGTTCACCACGGGTGGCTTTCACGGGATGGTGGAATCCTGGAGCGGTTGGTGTGGGAAGGGGCCTTGAAGCTCATCCTGTTCCGACCCCTGCTGTGGGCTGCCCCTTCCGCTGGGCCAGGTTGCTCCGAGCCCCGTCCAGCCTGGCCTTGGACGCTGACGGGAATTTTTCAGGCAAAGCTGCAAGGGTGTCACTTCTCATACATTTTAGCATTTAGCTGGGATAAAGTCACGGTTTCCCTTCCCTTTTGTTGTTTGGTTTGGTTTGGTTTCTTTGGTTTTGGTTTTTTTGTTTGTTTTGTTTGGTTTTTTTTGTTTGTTTGTTTTTTGGTTTTTTGGGTTTTTTTTGGTTTTTTTGTTTTTTTGGGTTTTTTTTTTTTTTTGGTGGAAGGGCTGCTGCTGTGTTTCTTTTCCCAGTGCATTTTCATGGTATTTTCAGACTGAATTTAATTCCGCGGAATTATATTTAGCTGGAAGCGTAAAAGAGAGCAAACCAAAAATAAAGTATTTTATTCCACTAAAACCAAATTTCATCTGACCCAAAACCGTCTTTCCTCACACTGTGTCAGCTCAAAATCAGGAGAGAAATACGTAAACGTGGGGGAAGGAGCAGTGACTGTTCGCCTCCTAAGCACAAAAACCCCCAGTCAAGCCCCAGGTATTGGCCCCTGTCACTGGGGTTTGAGATACAACTTGTTTTTCCCCTGCTTTTTGAAAGACGAATGCCTTCTCCAGAGAGTTAGCTCTTTCTGTAACGCCTTACCCAATCCTCCCGAGAAACAAGAGTCCGTCTGGTGAACAGCGAAGGCTCTCGGGTAACTGCTTTTCCAGCCTTGTACGGTCGTGGTTTCCAGGTTCAAGCAGCCACAGGACCTCGGAACTGTGTAAAAAGTATGGCACTGTTAACTCATGGCAGGTCAGCTTCCGATGAATTCACTGCTGCTCCTGTCTTCCTCGCTGTCTCCCGTGAAGTAGGAAAATCGGGATGTGTGGTTTTGATGGGGACGGCCCGGACGTGCAGCCACCTGTAGCACACTCTTCACTGCTGGGATTCCTGCCTTCTGTGAGCAGGGTTTCCTAGCGAAATGTGGGAAGGGGAAAGAGCAAGGGGGTCTGGATGTGCTTTGGGATTCCCTGGCGTCCCTCACAGGGAGCGGGGACGAGGGGGAGATGCATCGGCAGGAGGTTGGTCAGGGAGAGGAGCTGCCCCAGGGAAGTGCTGGGGAGGGGAACTTGCTCTCCGTCTTCCTCTTCTGCCTTATTTGTTTTGGGGCAGGGGGGAAGGTGCTGGCGTCTGCAGCAGGGTCACGCGAAGGATGCTGCTGCTCGGAATTTTCCTCCGCGAAACTCCCGACCTTTTCCTCTATGACAGCCACGAGAGCGGGAGGAGGCAGAAGCAGGAGGAGACTGTCCCGTGCCTGGGACAGAAGGCAGACGGAAGGGGCAGCGGCTCTGTCGGGGGGAGACGCGCTGTGCCGGCGAGCTGCGGAAACCACGCCGGGCGGTCCACGGCTGCCGAGCGCAGAGATCGTGTCAGCAGTGTCCAGGCTCTCCACTCCTGCCGGGTGAAACGTCAGGGAGATGGCAGTGCCAGCAGGGAGCGAGATACCCCTGAGGAACCAGAGCAGGGGATCGGGCTCGAAGTGCCGGCTGCTGTCGTACGGCCCGGTGGGGAACCGCTGCCTTGGGACTTAGCTGCGTTTTGGGCAGGGCCACAGAGGCACGTCCAGGGTGAAACTGGGGAGTTTAATGGAGGCGTGAAAAGGCTGTCAGGAGAAGAAAAGCTGTGTGTGTTTACGTTCGAGAGGAGCCCAGTCACAGGAGGCTGTGATAGGGAGAAGTGAAAAGTGGCGTTTTTTAACCGGGTGCAGAACTGTTCCTTTTGCACTTAGGCGTGGATCAAGGGGAAGGGAATGGTCAATTCAGTGGTCAAGCTGATGAATGCTAAAGAAAACCTAAGTTTCTGCACAAACTGGTAATGAGCAGTCGTGGGAGCTTGGGGTAATCACAAGTCCAGTAACAGTTTTTGGCGCAGCACGGTGAACACGAGGCAGAATTTTATCTTCACTTAACTAAGCCCGACCCGACACTCTTTGGGACGCAGAAACCCAGGAGTTCTTGGGGAGCCTGTTCGTCTCTTGCAGGGATACTTTTCCGTCCCCTGGGCTTTGCTGTGTGGAGTGGTGCGGGGACTTCACCTGGAGCCTGGTGAGCCGTGAGCGCGTTGCTACTGAGCGCTGCCTGTCCTGGAAGTTTCCTTTGCTCTCACGCTGGGAGCAGAGGCAGACCCCAGCAGAACGCGTGCGGAAATTTCGCTTTCAGAGGGTGGGCAGCTTTCCAGAGCTGAAATGAAAATGAACCAAAGGTCACATTTTGCTGTTGCTGCGAGAGCTGCAGAGCCGTCGCTGGACCCTTGGAGCATGCTCTGCCCTCCCAACTCCAGCTGGGCTTTGCCGAGAGCGGGGCTCAGCTTGGCTGGGAGGGGCGGAAGCTTCACGCGGGCCCTCGGCGGTCCCTGTGCTCCTTAGGAGGGAGCTGGGGAGCCTGCCTGGAGCCGCGTGGGAGCCCTGGGCTCGGCCAGCAGGACTGGCAGCCCAGGCGGAAGGCGCACGGAGCGCGGAGCCCGTAGCCTGTGCCGTGCCCTGATGGGTGTTTGGCCTCTGCCTCGCCCCTCCGAGGGTGCTCCTGAGGGATGAGGGCTACTGAGGCAGCGTTTGTGATTGGTGCCGTGTGTCTGAGACCAGGACAGGGTTCTGGGCTCGGGCAGTGATCCTTTCTGATGCCTCTGAAGGGTCTTCAAGCTGAGGAGAGAGGAAGGTGGGTTTGAGCAGAGACAGAGTGTGTGGTCACTGTCGGTGGGGGAACGGGAGGGCTCGTTCGCCCCTCCGGGGTCCGTGAGCCTCCTCTAGGACCAGGCTGGGTGTGTAACCGAGGCTGCAGCTACTTCTGTGACATTAGCAATTACAGTTTCGGATGTAATTGCGCCTGAGGTTTTGTGGGGGCTATGTTTTGGTGGTTTGGTTTTTTTTTTTCCTACTGGTGGTCACACAGAAAATCTGCGGGAGGGTGTGCGGTGAGGGGCTGTTGGTGCCCTGCTTGGTCGCTGCCTGCAGCTTGGCTCTGACCCCCGTGCCTCGCTCGGGCGGCGGTACAGGTGTTGTCAGCAGTGTGCCTTCTCCGCCCTTCCGCGCCTTTCCACGTAGGTCGGGATGCATGGAAATACAGCTTTGGAATCAGGTGCAAGGAGCAGGCCGCTTGTCGAAGCCGGGTGTAGGATTTCTGGGGGTTTTTGTTGTTTGTTTGGGACTTTTTTTCCCCGAGGATGCTCTATTTATGGTCTTTGCTGCTGACGAAGGAAAGCGTCTCCCAAATCAGCCTAGGAAAAGAGCTAAGCCATTTACGACGTGCTTATGCAATCCCGAGCTCAGATTATGTGGTGGCTGTCTGCAGCAGGTCCGATGGTGGGAGGAGGAGGAGGAGCCCGCGTGCAGGGGCTGGCTGGACACGTCCCTGTGGGTCTGGGGCCAGTGGCCCCAGGGACCTGGCCGTGGCAGGGCAGCTGAGGAGCGGTGCTGCAGCTCGCTCAGCCGGGCGTTCCTCTTCCACCAGGATTCACCTGGTCTGCCTGCAGCTCCCCGCACCACTGCTCTCCACCTCTGCGCTGGCTCATGTGGAAGCTCCTGCTCGTTCCAGCTTTTTCCTTCCTCTGTTGCTTGAACTGCAGGAAAGTTTCAGGGGGACGGAGATAATTCAGCCGGTTGTGAAACCAACCCTCCGAAACCCAAAGCTACCACCGCGGAAACAATAGATAAAAGGCACAGACGAGAGAGGAGGAAGGGCAAGCATATTTCGGAAAAGCTGTGCTGTTTTTGGCTCCGGCCAGTCGTTTGTATAGAAAGTAGTTTATTGTCAGCGAGAGAGAGCTGCGGATACCTGCCAGCTCTCAGAGCCCTGCCTGTGCAGGCAGCAGAGCTTCGTGCCAGGGAAAGGCAGTGGTGACAGAGCTGTCCCTTGGGCTGGGCCAGCCCCTGGCCCCTCAGCTCTTCCCTGCTCCAGCCCCTGGCCCCTCAGCTCTTCCCTGCTCCAGACCCATGCCCATCAGCTCTTCCCTGCTCCAGCCTCCTTGCCCATCAGCTCTTCCCTGCTCCAGCCTCCTTGCCTATCAGCTCTTCCCTGCTCCAGCTGGCTGCTCACAAGCACCTTCCATCTTCGTTGCCTTCCTTCACCTCACCATTGCTGGGCCGAGCCCTCCCCTGCAGTAGATGAGTTTCTTCTCCTCTTCCAGCGCTGCGTTGGGGTGCTCTTGTCTCGCTTAGCTGCTTGGGCCAGCTGTGCAAAGCCCCCCCTGTCCCGGGGGACCCCTGTCTCCACACCAGCCTGCCTTGTCCCCTGTAGAAACTGGGTGTCTGCTCGGAGGTCTTGTTGCTCTTCCATCCATCCTGTGGGGGTTCCTGTGCCGTGCTGCTGAAAACGAATGCAGTTGTGAGATCAGAGTGCAGTTGGGGAACGTGGGCATGTTGTTCAGCATTGTGAAGTGGTGTTCTTCGTGCTGGGAAGTGCAGCCAGGATGTGTTTGGCTGCGTTTCCGCAGCGCTGGAAGTTGTAAACCCCAGCCAGAGCCATCTGGAATAGCGTTAAGGAGCTCCCGAGTTCCCACGTGGAGATCTGGGTCACACACAGATCCTGAGCCTTGTCAGGAGTTCTGAGCAGCCCGGTCAGCTCTTCTTTCCACTCCGCTTCGTTTTCACGATCGTAAGTGGAACAGGTCAGCGGTGTTGCTGGAGAGGCCATTCCCACCAGGCTGCCAGCCCAGCTTGGCAGGGGCAGGAGCTGCCAGCAAGCACACACTCGTGCACTCCCTGTCTCACGTGAAGAGACACGGCCCCTGGAAATGCACCCTCTGCGCTGCCTTAGCTCTGTTATGAAATGCAGAGCAGGCGCAACGACAGGGAAAAGTGACTCATGTGCTTATTGTCCGTATTGGGAATACCTCCAGGAGGAAGCACGAGCAGGGCTCTCCGGAACCCGGGTTCCCAGTGGGTAATGTAAAACTGGTGCCGGGCGATTGGAATTGTGGAAAATACCTCGTGGCGACGTTCAGCGCTTAGGAAAATGATTCGCTCGCTTTGAAATACGCTGCGGTACGGGACTTGGGAAAAATCCTTCGTTGTACCCCAGCTTTGGAGGATGTCACAGGACTATTTTAGTGTAAAGCCAGCAGCTAGAACATTCGTAAGAAAAGCGTTCAGTCCGGCTTGCCCAAAATGGCACCGTAGCTGAGGCGGGATGTTTAGCAGTCTTTACCTCTGCTGAGAAAATGAAAAAAAACCTCTTCGTTGTGTTTCCCGTTGAAATCATCCAAACCCGAACAGCTGCGTTTGAGAAAGAAAACGGTTGGCTTTCTTTTTTGTAGGTTTTCCTTGGGAAGAAGAGCTCGGCCATGGTGGCGGCGGCCCGGCAGCCCTGTTGTGGGCCCTGCTGGGGCCGAGGTGACGTCCTTGGTGCTCGTGCCTCGTGCCAGCACCCCGAGCAGGGCAGGCCTTGAGCAGCCTCCACCACACCGCAGGGAGACCGGTGCCAGCGACACAGGGAAAACACGGGGATCCCGTTACGTGTCACCGAGTGTCCTCGTTAGCAAGGCTAAAATCTCGACGTGTCCCTGTTTTCACGGGGAAATCCTTGGAAGGCCAGGGCTTTGAAGAAAAAGGTTCATCTCTAACTTCTATTTCCTATTGCTCTGTTGAGTGAAATGTGTTTTGGAACGGAGATGCCCCAGGCAGGATTTTGGGGGCGGTGGGCTGCAAGTTCTGTGGCGGGACAGCTGGCCCTGCTCAGGCCTGGAGGGTGCCAGAGGAGAGCTTTCCCTGGTGCCAGCCAGCCACAGCATCCCGTCCCATCGAGCCCGGCCGTGGACCCAGGTCCGCTGCTATTCACGCTGATTTCTGTCAGTGCTGGACGTAGCCTTTGTAAACACTTCTGCTGCCAAATTAAGCTTTTCTCCTTCCAAAGTCACCTTAGATGACTTTCTTCTTCTTTACCCCTTGCTTGGAAGAGTTTGCCATCCGAGAGAGGCAGAGCGGAGGGAGCAGGAGAGGCTCTGCCGGAGCTCCGGGGCCGCGGCAGCCCCTGCGTTCTCCCTCGTGCCATTGCTCCATGCAGTGACGCAGAGAAGCTTCGCCTGCTTGGAGAAGAGTTCCTCTGCTCGGAAGGCAGCTCGTAGGTGGAACTGAAACTGCTGTGCTCGGGCTACCAGAGTGTTTGTTGTTACGGGAGATGCCTGGTGCTGCATTACGGCCTGCGCTCCTTCTTGGGAGCGCAGTCCGCTTCCGTCAGCTGCGTCTTACTGGTGCTCACAGACTAAACTGACAGCAAATTCCATTCCCCAACATCTGTAAAGCACTGAAAGGACACAGTGCTTGAAGCTTCGAATGATGGCATTTGGTTTACCGAGGCGAATGGGGTTTTTTTGCTCAGGAAACAGGGGTGCTTCGGGCTGCCCGTGCGGCTGCGGCTCTTTTCCCAAACACGCACCCAGACGGCTCCTGCGTGTCCTGGGAGCGTTGGTCCCGGTTACTGCTGGTGGCCTGGGATGCAGCTTCCCAGGCAGCCCTTTCCCGAGCATTGCCTCCTTGCTGCTAGCGTGACATGGGGCAGCCTGAGCGGAGCGTGATCTGGGCGAGGCAGGCAAGCCTCAGCTTGGGCAGCTCTCCCAGCTGGATGTGCCAGGGAACCTAACAAAGGGGTTGGGACCTGCAGAGAACCTTCTCCTTTGTCCTTAATCACCCTCTGAGACATCGGCCCAAGACTTGAATCCGTGTCTCACTGCTTTTCTGCTTTTGATCTGTTTCCGAAGCAGTGGACAAAACTGGGAGTAATGCAGAAGTCCTCGTGAGAGAGCCCGTGTTCTGCTTGGTGGGAAGGAGATGGATAGATGGATGGATGGATGGATGGACGGACGGACGGACGGACGGATGGATGGATGGATGGAGGGATGGAGGGATGGATGGATGGGAGGAAATCCCTCTGAAATGCTGTTTGTTACTGGAGGGCCACAGGGTCCCCATTGCAGGAGGGCCGATTTGGTGTGTGGATACCTTCCGGCTTAAAAAAAAAACAAAAACAAAAAAAAACCGAAAATAGAGTTTTTTCTTCCTGCCTTGAATCTGAACCGGCGTGGGAGGCATGGAACTGACACGGGAGCGTGTGTGCCCAGCTGACTGGGCAGACGTGGCATGTCCAGGGCTGACCAGAGCCTCATGCCAGGAATATTGTGGAAATCAGCCAGCTGTCTTTGTTGGCATTGCTGAAATAGAGCTTCACTTAGCAGCCCCAAGGCAAAGCTGAAGGGGAGGGCAGAGCAGGGGGTGAGTCAAAGGTAGCGAGACAAAGTGATGCCCCTTGTGTTTGAGGGTATTTCCTGTTGCTGGGAGCGTGGAGGTGTGGAAATGAGAAATGAGAAATGTGGAAATGTGTGCTCTGCCGTCGGTGAGATGGTGCTGGGCGGGAAAAGAGAGATGCTCTTCTAGGATGCACTTTGGAAGCTGTGGAGGCATGCACCTGACTCCCGCGGGATGGGGAGCTGCTGGCGGTGTCCCTCCCCAGTGCACTTAGAAACACCAGTGCTCCTTTAAACCCAGGGGACCCTGGGGTTTTTGAAATGCACGTGTGCTGGCTGCTTCAGGTGCTCCCGAGTCGAACCAGGAGCTGCCTTTCCTCACGTACCCACTGCTCTCCTCCTTCAGGTTACGACGCCCTGAGCTCTTCTGTGGAAAACAGCGACAAGCGGAGCGGGCGGCAGCTGCTGCAGGCGCGTGAGCAGAACGTGACTGACGTCCCAGAGGATGGGGGGCAGCTCTACGTCAGGAACTGCACTGAACCAGGTAGGAAACGATAAAGTTGCCTCCAGCTCCCCGGTCCTGCGGCCAGCGTCCTCACATCCGTACTGCCGAGGCTTGGCTTGCCTCCTTTTAAATCCATAAACACCGCTTTTCATGGCCGAGCTTGGGTGTAATTTCCTCAAGTTTTGGGGAGAGGAGGGGAAGGGTTTTTTCTCTGTTCTTCAGGATTAATGTAGGTTATGTGCCCCAGGAGAAATTCTATCAGAGACGGTTCTTGCTGCACTTCTCTGCCGGTAATTTTTCCTCTGCCGTAATCCTTAATAACATTTTGGGACAGATGGATGATTATGGTCCTTTTTCAGACAGCAAAAAACCGGCACAGAAATTCTTCTCACTCAGTTTTCACACTACACTGTTTGCGTAGCTCTGGCGCAGGGCAGACCCGGTCTCGCAGCCGCACATCAGCGCTGGCAGTAATATTGTCCCCCACTGTGCTCGGTACCTCAGCACCTGCTGCCCTCACCAAATAGAGGGGCCTTGTACAGCCCTGAAAACTGTGGTTGTCAGGGAAAGCTGGTGGAAGGCTGGATCCCACGGCCCCCAGGGCAGCGCAGTCCTTCCCCCGGCTGTGCTGCTGCCGGATCGGGCCCCAAATGGCGTCACAGCAGTGGGGAGGTACGGGATTTCACCAAGCACGTCTGCCCTGGTCGCTTCTCTGAGGGCTGCTCAGGGAAGCTGGGGCAGTCTGTGATGCTGCCGGGCACAATGCACGAGTGGTGCATCACCAAACCCCGGGGGGGGCCTCTTGTTGTGACCTGGGAATCAGCAGAGCTCAGACCTGCCCGGCATCCCCACAGTGCGTTGGCCTGCAGGTGCTCCTCCTGCCCTTGGGCAGCTGTCGGGGGTGGGGGGGGGGGGGGAATG
>VZTI01005305.1:152103-206563 GCA_013397865.1 Struthidea cinerea
GGGGGCTTTGGCCGTTTCCTCCCAGTTCTCCCCGCTTTTGGTGCTGGCGGCATTGTGCAGAGGATGCCAGAGCCGCAGGCGTATGGCAGTGGTAGGAGCGGTTTCCATGGAAACCTTTCAGCAGCATGACATCACCAGCACTGTCACATTTAAGCTTTTCAAGGCTCTTTGGATTTCGGGGATTACATAACTTTGGAGGGGTTAGGCTGGGGCTTGGATCTAATCAGTATTCAGGGTCTTAGCTGAATTAAATTTTTAGAAAAGCCCAACACCCCAGTCCAAAAGCGGCCGGGCAGCGGCGGAGGCAGCAGCGGTTTTCTGGTCAGCTTGGACAGGCTCTGCAAGCCCTGGAGCCCTCCGGGCAGGCAGAGCCCCCCTGGGCTGGGGCAGCAGGAGCTGCTGGGCTGGGCTGGGCTGGGCTGGGCTGGCCTGGGCTGGGCTGGGCTGGGCTGGAGCACAGCCCCTCGTGGCACATAAACAGCCCTTTGCTAAGCCATGCCATGAATTTGTCCTCCTGCCTCTGGGTGCTCTGCACGGTGTCGTGCACAGCTTTTGGTTTAAGCCTTTTGGCAGAGAGAAAGGTTCCGATAAGAGGAAAAAAGCCAGAAGTTTTATGTAGTCCCTCTCCCCTCTGGTCAGCATCTGCGCCGGCAGCCCTGAAACAGGTACCCAGCTACGGTTGTTGTAGCAGAGGAGGGTTCCTGTGCGATTGACTGCTAATTGTTCCCTTTGTCCCGCTGGGAAGACAGAAGCACTCGGTGTCTCCCAGCTGCCAGTTCACTCCTAAGTCTGTTCTGCCAGTCATTTAAGCGAGAGACATGAGTTTAAAAAGTATCAGCAACGACATTAGCGTTTCTAATCGTGTTAATAAGTTGTTCAAACCGGGTCTGTGCTCCTGATCGAAGTGGGGAGCCTGCCGAAACACCCACCTTCGTAAATGACTGCGTAGCTGAGCCAAGGTCTTCTTTTGCTTGGAGCAAAAGAAGAATCTTCATCTTGTTTCTAGATTTCCGTCATCATTTCCTAGCAGTCGTTTGCGTTCGTCATCCTGCCCAATAACTTTTCAGATGTGTGAACTCGAGGAAAATACCGTGCGGTTTTCTGTTAGACGTAACCCGGTGCTTCTGTGAGACGTTCGGGACTGAGGCGCCTTGCGGGAGATTTTGAAGTAGTGCAGTAAGATCTGGCGGGGCAGTAAACGCTGCAAATAACGCAGGGAAAGCCTTGAAAGGTGAGGGGTTTGTGTTTAACCACAGTACAGCTGCTCCAGACTTGGGGTTCCTGACTCAGCATTCCTTCCTGATGGTAATGATTTCCAGCAATGAGAGGCGAGGTAGTTCTGGGATTCCCTGGAACAAAAACGATCCTTTTCCCGGGCCGGAAAGGAGTGACTTATCTTGCTGAGGGGAGGTGCAGCATGAAAAGGGGAGGGGGAGAAAGGCTGAAATCCGGAGTAAACGCTATAAAGATCCCTCCTGGTGTCTTTCTTCCAGCTGGGCACATAAACTCCTCTGCTGGGCTCTGCCTCTGAGCCACAGAAGCCGGTACCTGGCAGGGCTTAGAATCCCAGGCTGGTTTGGGTGGGGAGGGACCTGAAAGTTCATCTCATTTCACCCCCTGCCGTGGGCAGGGACGCCTTGCGCTCTCCCAGGCTGCTCCAAGCCCCGGTGTCCAGCCTGGCCTTGGGCACTGCCAGGGATCCAGGGGCAGCCCCAGCTGCTCTGGGCAGCCTGTGCCAGGGCCTCCCCACCCTCCTCACTGTAAAAGAACTTCTTCCTGATATCTGACCTAAACCCATCCTCCGTCAGCTTAAAACCATCACCCCTCAGCCCTGATTAAGGAATGAAGGGCTGCGTTGCAGCTTTGGGGGTTCATGGAGCATTACCTGAGGGAAGGCAGCTTTTAAGCATTATATTTATTCGTTTGTTTGTTTATCCATTTATTTATTTTAGCGAAACACATTTGTGTGCATCAGAAGAAGATGTGTCATCTGCAAGAAGAGCGTCATACCTGGAATGGTTCCCAAGCCAGATGGCATTTTTCTGCCTCTGGAGAGTTAATCTCCTAATCTGTTTGTCTTTTACCTGTAACTGTGTATGAAAGACAACGGTTATTTTGAGGAACAATTCCTTAACATTCCCTCCTTTTTGCTTAACTAATACCATTAGAGTCCGCGTACAACATTTTCTGTTTTGCTAAACAAGGAATTCCTGTGACTGCCTCCGTTGAGGGAGTTACCTGTGCAGGTAGCAAGAAGGCTGCAGCCTCTCTTTCCTACACAAGATCATCGTGAGGGAAGATCAGGCTGCTTTTCCTGAGGAGTCGGAAATGTTGCCGTTCGATAGGCGTAACCAGAAATAATTGCAAGCACCTTGTTGAACAGGAGGGAGAGGTGCGTTCAGTAAGACAGGGGTCAGCTGTGACCTTCCCAAGCCACCCCTTTCGGAGCCACTTTACCCTGTCATCCTGTGCCAGCTCCCAGCTGGCCTCCCCTTGTGCTTGTGTGTGGTCTGTCCGCTTTCCTTTGCTGCCAGGTGGGTTTTATTGCAGCCTGGACATCCAGGCAAGAATGCCCTGCCTCGCTGATGGATGATGGAGCCTTGCTGTGGGAAAGGCACAAATTGTCAGCAATATGGTCTGGCCTCTGCTGATTGCTCAGTCCTCACCGTGGTGTTAGTGATGGAGCAGAGAGGGGGCAGCTCGGCTGCGAGGCAGTTCTCCTGGCAGGCAGGCAGGCACCGGCCGTGGTCTCGCGCGCACGCCGGGCACGGTGATGGTTCCGGAAGGGAATGAGTGCCCACTCCGGTGCTGGCTCTTGGGCCAGTGTCCCTGCCACCGAGCTTGGGTGGCTCTGGAGCACCATCCCGCTCCCCTGGCCTCTTTCCGCAGCACAGGGAGAGGGTCACTTGTTGGATGAAGTGCACCTGAGGTCTTAAGGACGTGCGAAGTAGGGAAAGGATGCGCAGGGTGAGTCCCTTCCCTCAGCTCTGTGGGAAGCCACCGAGGGAGGAAATCGGGTAGGATCGGCACCGCCCAGCTCTGTGGCCCTAAAATTTCGTGCTCCCACAGAAGCAGGCAGCTTGGAAACAATTACTAGAGGGGTTCATCCAGGTTTGGCTCTTGGGACTGGTCTTTTTTCGTGTGTTTGCCGGTGGTTTGCGTGCAGAGGTTGGAAGGCAAGCAGCCGTGAGGCGGGATGGAGGAGAGCCGGGCTCTCACGGGGATGAGCACGACAGCCCCGGCTCTGAGAGGCTCCCTGGCTTCTGCATGGAGGGAGGCCAGTTCCTGAGCTCTGGCACACAGAGTGTTTCCAGCAGAGATCAGAAAGGGCTCGTGCTCCGGCCCACAGCTCTACCGAGGGCTCGTTAGGACTGCCCACTGCAGCGGTGTCAGCACACGGAGGAAGCAGTTCGGGCTGGAGCAGGTGAATGTAAAATACTGGGATAGTCGGGGGACTGCGGAGTCTCCAAACGAGAAAACAACGCCTTGGTCCTGTTTGGTGCAGCGAGTAAACAAAAACAGAGTGCTGTCTGTACATTCCCGGGGGTTAGCACTAAATTGGTGGACAGGCTTGGCACGAGGACAGGGGATAGAAACAGGCAGTGAGTAAAACACAGGCTGGAAGCAAGAAATTTCTGGCCACAAAATGGGCGGTGTGGAAGAGCCTCCCGGGAAAGGTTGTCGGGGAAAACCAGACCGGCCTGAACTGGGACCAGTGAGGTCCCAGCTCAAAGCCGGTGTCACGCACAAAGGCTTTACAGGGAGGTGTTTGCCGAGGTTCCAGACTGGAGCCCCAGTGGAGCGGCGTGCTCGGGTGGAGGAGTCCCTGCCTTGGAAGCTGAGGGGTCTCGAGGACCCTGTGGATGCTCTGCCACGTTTCACTCCTAAGCTGAGTGGCATTCCTGGGGCACCAGGGCCGGGAGCTCAGTGGTCAGGTGGGGAACACATTCCTCTTCTGTTTAATGAACTGCCGTGAGACAAAAAGGTGAGCGCAGCTTCAAGTAACCCCGTCCCATCCCTCTGTGGGCTGGTACCCTTGTGTGCTGAGAGCGCTTCATCTCCAAGGGGAAACACGCCTTTTGCTTGCAGTCCAGGGTCGTCCCGTGTGCTCACCCACATGCTGAGAAACGGCTTGCAAATCATTATCTGGTTGGCATCCAGCCACTCAACTCCCAGTGACCTGCCTGCTGGTATTATTTCGTGCGCTGCGTTCTCCTGACATACCTTCGTTGAGCACGTTGCGTTGTTTTTGGAATAAATATGAGGGTGAACAGTAAAAGCTGCAAACGGCTGCCAAGGATGGAGGTGAACCATGAACTTTGTGGCTGGTGTCGGAAACAGGATCTTTGGCCTGGCTGCCCTCCCTGGAAAGGGGCAGGCTTGTTTGAGCCGTGCCGAAACAGAGCGCACTTGACCTTTGCCACCCCCGGGTGCCAGCTCAGAAGGCCTTGTGTGCAGAATCTGGCTATTTTTGGATCTTGCCCCACGGAGAAAGTGCCGCAGGTGAGTGTCCTGGTGTATTTGGGAGGTACAGAGAGTTTCTGCGGTGGGCCGGGCCAGAGGCCTGTTTTACTACCCCAGCTCCAGCAGAACCAGCTGCTCTTCAGCAGTCGCCTCCGAGCTGTGGAGTCCCATAGGCACTGACAGGACCCGTCTCCCATGAGTTAGTCTATCGTGCTTTTTAAATGAGTCTGAACTTCTTGGTTTGAATGAATCTGAACCTTTTGGTCTCTGCAGTCCAGCACCGACACAAGGAGCGCTAGCCACCTCTAAAATCCCAGGGAGCCGGCGTGGCTTTTTCTGTCACACCGGGCACGTCGGACGTAGGACCGGCAGCCAAAACCAATGAGCAGAGCGGGAATTTTGGAGCTTACCGTTCCAGATCTGCCACCGGCCAGCTGGGTGAGACTGGGGAGACCCTTTCGCATGACTGCTTTGTTCCCTAAGAGGGCTCAAGCTGATCCTGCTGTCCGTGCCGGGCCCGGCGCAGCGCGGTTGGATCTCGAGCGAAGCCTCCTGGCTCCTTCCTGGGCAGTGAGGATGTTTACCATGTGGGTTTTCCTGTCCTTGTGGAGTGTCGTGGCCTGTTCTGGGTGGGGAGAGGTCCAGCCTGGAAAATGCGGTGCGCAGGAGCGGCTGCCTCTGGGGGAATCGAGGGGATCAGCAAATCCCCGTCCAGCCTGTGAGGTGACAGGAAGAGGCAGGGTGCGCGCTCCCTGGCAGGTGAGGGTGGCCGGGCGTTGAAGGCAAAACCTGGGAGTTGCACAGCAAGGCGGGAAAGGACCAGGCAGAGGAGTGACAACTCGGGAGTGCTTTCGTGTTCCTGGTGTTTCTCTGGCGTTTATGAAACTGTTGGGTGGTTGTTGTTTTTTTTTTTTTTTTTGCCGTGAGCGACGGGACCCTAGCAGAGAGTCTGGGGATTCCCTCCACAGCCTGGTGCCAGGGAGATCATCGGAGGTCGGCTCGGGTAATGCCTCGTTAGGGAGCTTGACGAGCATTGGAATACCGGCTAAGTGCAGATTTCCGTGTCAGGAAATCCGTTTCCCTTTTTTTTTGGCTGGTTCTTTCTTTTGTTTTAAGCACGCCTGTTGAGTGTTTAGAGACGTTTCAGCCAGACCTGCTCGCCGCTGTCCCCGAGGTGGGAACGGCTAAAGCTTCCCAGATCCCTTGCAAGCGTTCCCACTTCCACTTTAAATGAACTCATTATGTTTCAGCTTGGCAGCAGTGCGAGGAGCAAGGGGGAAGAGGGGAAAATCTCGGAGCTAAAAGAGATTTAACAAAAACACCTTAGGAAATGTTCCCAGCCAACCACAAACCCTCCCTGGGGACCCTATCCACATATTAGAGCTCCAACCGCGTATATCAAACAGTTCGAAAAGGAAAACTTGGCCTCCGTAGGGCTTGGACGGAGAGCAGGCGGCGGCAGAGGAGCGCCAGGGAGCCTCACCCCGCGCAGGAAAAGCCACCCCGTGCGGGGCTGACCCGTCACGAGCCGGGAAGCCTTTCAGGAAACTCATCGGAAAACGCATTAGGTGGGGATGGCGGCGTGCGAGGGAGCGCTGCTTTACAGACTGATTCCTTCCCCGTGGCCGGGGCAAGAATGCCCTGCCTCGCTGATGGACGATGGAGCCGTGCTGTGGGAAAGGCACAAAGCGTGCCCTGTTTCCGTGGCTGTGGCGCAGGGCCAGCGTGCACTTTGGGAAGAGCGTTGGCTGCCTGTGACTGACCCGTGGCTCTGTCCCAGCCGCCTGCGGACACCTGGCAGAGCGGGCCAGGGAAGAGTCAGGCGTGGAACTGGAGGAGGGGGAACGCGCTTCCCTGCGCGGCACGTGCCAGAGCTCTGGCAGGGGCTAACTCCGTGCCACCAGGATGTTCCTGCTCTTCGGTCTGGTTGACAGCGGGGCAGGGAGCTTCCTTCCATCCAGTCGCCACCGACGGGTGGAGCTGATTTTGAGTGGGTCGGGGCGGGGGGTCAGATCCTGCTCTCAGTCTCCACACTAAGTTATGGCATTGACAGCAAGCCGATTTCCACCAAAGTGACCGAGCACTGGAGCGGGTCGGGTCCTCCCCCTGTCCTTCAATGCCTGAGCTTGAAGTATTCCGTGTCCAGGTCCCCCTCCACGGGGTCCAGACCTCTGAAGCTGCGTTCTTCCCACCTTGCACTGTTGCCCTAGAAACCAGCCCTGTATATTCAGGGCTTCAGGTGCATTAAAGCACTTTCAGCAGAAAAAACTTTCCTTGGTTTTGGTTTGCTGCGGCTGAGCCAGATTGTGACAGGGAAATTCTCGGCAGAGAGAGAGCCGAATAAAATCCGGGCTTTCGGGGAGGCCAGGAGGGAGGCATTTAACAAAAATCATCCCCTTCTCCGTAAAAGCTGTGTGGTTAGAGTCCCATACAGTCGGGCTTGGAGGGTTTTTATTGGGGTTTGGAAGGGGCGGGGTGGTTTCTGCTCCGGTGCTGAGCCTGGTGGAATTGTGAGAAAGTATTTCAGTCCGTGAGCGCGAAAGGCAGTCCCTCGGTTCCACGCCGCCTCGGTGTCTCCACCCGAGTCACTTCACCCCCCCTGCACCTCTGCGCTGCTCAGGGAAGTGACAGCGGTGCGATGCCTGTGCCTGAGAGGATTAGTCAGCTCTTCACAGTAGTTTTGGGAAATCTCCTGGAGAGGAGCCTTAGAAGTGGAACAAATTGCTGTTTGTGATCCAAATACTTTGTCGCTTCTTGCCCAGTTCCGAATTTGCAGCTGCCAGCGTGGCTGCTGTGTGCCCTCGTGCACGGCACAGCCATCCATCATTTTGGGGCTGGTTTTGTGGAGGGGAGCGCGGGGTGCACTAATCCTGGCCAGCAGCACGGCTGCAGGGGCTGTCGCCCTCCCGGCTTTGCCACCCCGGCCTCCTCGCTCGGCTCTGTGTCCAGGTGCCCGGCAGAGGTGTGCTGGGTCGCTCTGGTCACTGCTGTTGCGCGGCAGGCTTCTGTTCTGGGGTGTTAGTTATCGTGGAGTCATAAAATCCTTGGAAGGTCACCTAGTCCGACCCCAGTTGTGTGGCGTTTCTCTGGGACGTGGACAGTGAGACCTGGAGAGGGCCCGGGGCTGAGAAGAGCAGGGGGACGGGTCGCCCCGAGCTAGGGCAGGGAGATGTGGCGTCCTCCAGCCGTGCTCTCCGTTGGAAGGGGATGTTGGGGTCCGTGACCCAGAAACGTTCGTGTTCTCCACAGGATGCACAGGAGCGTCTGTGCCTCCTTCGGGAAAGGGCCGGAGGGTCAGAGCTGCCAGGCTCCTCTACCCAGGGCTGCTCTCCTCTCCTGTTTGCTGCTGGGAGCTTAACGGTGCAGAGAAGTAAAGCAGGGGCTACCTCTGGCTGTGTTTGTCGTGTTCCACAGAATAGCCGGGAGGATTTTCCTGGGCAAAGAGCTGTGGCTTCCCCTCTCCTTGATTAATATTCAGCTGCTCTTTAGTGACATTTTGCTTTGCTACACCTTCGTTGGAAATGTGGCTGTGGCTGTTCTGTCAGGGCCGGTAGCAGAGGTGCTGTCAATCCCTAGTGTCGGGTGCCTGACAAGATCTGTGCCCTCTTTTACTTTTCGGCCAGGCCATAAGAAGAAGCCCTTTCCCTGGTGGCCGGCTGTTGAGCGTCGGTGCCAGATTCAGGGCGGTGTCATCCTGTAGGACAGCGGTCCTTCCTGCAATGGATCTCCTGTTCACCAGTGCCGTGGTTCCAGCAGAGCCCAGGGATGGCCGGCCGTGGTGCTGGGGCCGTTTCAGGGGTCTCCGGGGTTTTGCTGTCATTTAGGGCCGTGTTTGTTTCCGCAGCCTTCTTGGGGTTTGTTGTCGTTGATGTTTGCGCCCTGGCCAGGGTGGTGGTACTGCCCCTGGTATTCCTGGTTTGGAGGTGTTTGTGGTCGTCTCCAAAAGTCGATACTGCAGGAGTCTAGAGAGAAGGTGCGAGGGCTTCCACGTGCCTTGAAAGACGCAGCCTTGGGTGACTAGAGAAAAGCTTCCCTGCAGATCTCGTCCCCGACTAATCTCACTAATTGTTTCTTTGCCAGTGCCCCGTGTGAGTGGTTCCGCGCTCATTGCAGCAGCATGGATCCGGGTCCGCCTGCGGGGGTTTCCGTGGTGTGCTTGCCGTACAGCGTCGCTGTTACGTCCGAGGCGCACAAAGAGAACGACACAGAGTCCAGGCTCATGAACAAGTGGAAGCCGAAGCTTTTCTTTAATAATTTTCTGACTACTTTTATAGGATAGATCGCAAAAAGTGTGTTGAGTGGCAATAGGTAATTGGTTCCTCGGCCATCCACCCCTTGAGAGGATTGGCCAAGTCCTAAGAGACCTATTCCAAAATATTTTCAAAGTCGAAGCCATAACAATCTTGCAAAGCAGCCTGCAGGTGCAAGAAGTTTATGAAACTGTGACCTTGTTTAAAATAGTTTACATGGGAAAGACAGTCTTCTCACAGAATATTGAGAAAAGGCTGAAGAATTTCTCTGCTTCTAGCTTTTTAGCACCTACAGTACAGCGTGTCTCCTGGAGGGGCCGAGGCTGCTGGCAGCGGGAGGTGCCAGTTTTAATCAAAGCCTTGTCGTTGCAAAGCCAGCTCGTAGTGTGTTTGGGATGGCGAGCGCTCCTCGCCACGTGAGCTTCCTGAAGGCAGCCTGGAGCTGGGAGAGAGAGGAAAGGGAGCGTCAAAAAGGAGGCAGAATGGAAAAAGAGAAAATTTTTTTTTTTTTTTTTTTTTAATTATTATTTGCCGCCTGGGTTGCAGGAGGGTCGAGGCTTGGGCTGTGCAGAGGGCAGCAGGGCTGTGGCTCGGCACCAGGGGCTGCTGCCTGGGCTTGAGCAGAACCCCCAAGCATGAGCAGACCCCTTTGGGGCTGCTGTGCCTCAACCAGTGCACAGGAGCAAACTGCGCTGCCCCTTCCTGCAGAGCAGGGGGGTTGGTTTGCCGTGCCCCTCCTCAGCAGCTGCCTGCTCGGCCCTGTCACCCTGTAATAATGTTTTTCTGTCGGATTGATGCGGGGGGAGGAAATGGGCTGCGTTTTGAATGTCTCCTCTGTCCCGGTTTCGTGTCTTCAGCTGTAGGGTAAAAGGGGTGCCTGTCGACCCAGGGGGGGCATCTGGGGGGAATGAGCAGTGGCTCAGAGCTGACAGGAGGCAGCCCCGGAAGGTGCTGGTGCGTGCGCTGGTTTCTGCCAGGCTCTGTGATTTGTGCTCTGGCACCTCAGTCTGCTTGCAGAGGGGGCACAGCTGCCTTGCTGTTCGTGATTCCTTGCCTCTGCCTGCCCACTCTGCCTCCTGGCAAGCCGGATGCATTGGCTGTGCACTGGTCCCAGCTTGTTGGCTTTTAAAGCCTCTGAAAACTCGGCCTGCTTCAGAGACAGAGCAGGAGACTGCCGAGCACCGTGGTGTTGTCGTCGTGCTTTCTCTGAGATGTCCCTGCATCTCACCTGTGAGACAGTGAGCTCTGCTGCTGCTGCTGCCGCTGCCCCCTGTGCTTTAGGAGATCCAGTTTGGCCCCAGAGATGCCGACAGCAGTGTGTGGATAAAATGTGGCAGACCTTTTCCTTCCTTCGCCAAAAAAACCTGCCTGAGCTGAGACCTGTTGGTTTCTTGTCTGGGATGGCCACGGCTGTGCTTGCTGTGGTTTGTCCTCCACTCCCCTTGGTGTGAGAGGGGCGTGAGGCCCCGGGCAGAGGCTTGGGTATGAAATCGTGGGTGCAAAGGTGCTGCCGTGGAGAGTCCCCCGATGCTCATGTGGCTGGGCAGGGCTTGGCAGAGCTGCTGGCTGCTGTGCCGGTGTGCGAGCTGGAGGCGTTGGTGAGCGTGTCGTGCCGTGCCCTGGGCCTTTTGCAGACACCCAGAGCTTCCCCCCGCTGCCAGGACTTGCACACGCCTCTCTGGGTCTCTGCTGGACCCTGGCAGAGAGAGGTGCCGTGCCTGGGCCTCCGCGTGGCTGGGATGGCGCCCGGGAATGGCGCCATGGGAGGCTGCACCGGGGTGCACGGGGTCCCTTAGTAGGCGCGCCCCTGAAATGGGGCTGTTCATGCGAGGGAGGTGAGAGGCCTTTTTAGGGCCGTTTGCAGATTATTCGCGGCGGGGAGGCGTGACGGTTGCGCAAAGGTTATGCCGCCGAGGGGAGCGTGGTATTTAGCTGTGTGATTGCCACCAAAATCCTTTGCCCTTCTGGCTAAACCTCCCCAAAGCTCTTTGGAAGTGGCTGGCCTGTCTTCCCCGAGCCTGACGCAGCCGTGTATAGGTCAGCAGGGGAAATTAGCCTGGATGGCTGTGTGGCTGAGGAAAGAAGCCTTCTCCTGACGGGACGAATCACCGGGAGCAGCTCACAGCCTGGCTGGCTGACTGCGCCTGGTTCTGGCGTGTCCCCTCTGCGTAGCTGCTCACGTCCCGAGCCGCTTTGTGTCCTCCGCTGGGCAGCCCTGCCTGGCTGTTCCTGCTCCTTGCGCCTTTGCCAGGCCTCTGGCTCAGCACCCCCAGTGGCACAGTGCTTTTCCGTAGCCTGGTGAAACGCTAGGAGATGCCTGCCGTCCTCCCTGGCTTTGCTTTGAACGTGTTTTGTCTCCTTGTAGCCATTGAAACGAAAAGCCACGTGTTGTGCAAGTGGACTTTCTCCGTATTAGTGCTTCCAGGGGCTCTAGGCCGCTGCTCATTGCATTGCAGCGTGTATGTGCATTGCTAGGAAGTGGGGCTGGGCCGTGGGTTTACAGTACGAAATGTCTGAAGTTTCAGCATCTGCGTTTTTCCCGTGGACCAGGAAGGTCCCAGTCACAGCCGAGGAGCAGTTTCCAGAGCGGATCTCGGGATCAGCACTGTCCTCCCCAGGGGTGGTCTGTGCAGCAGGCAACAAGGGATGGCCCCGGTTTTAATGAGGTGCCCCTGTAACTGTGTGTTGGGATGGGATGGGATGGGATGGGATGGGATGGGATGGGATGGGATGGGATGGGATGGGATGGGATTGATGGATTTCGGGTAAGTCAGGGCACGGGCAGCAGCACGTGGTCTGTATTTGGGCCCAGCAGCTGAAGGTGGTCGATGCCCCTGTGTGGGAGCCTGTCCCGGACCCAGTGGGGGGTGCAGGTGGGTCCCTCATCCCAAGAGTGCGTCCGCAGCTGCCGGAGAAGGAAGGATGTGGGCTCACGGCCCCGGTCTGCACATGTGCTTCTTCCAGAATCTCTGGAATTTGCTCGCTGGGAAGCAGCACGCAATGGGAGATTCTTGTCGTCGATGTGACCCTTCTCCAGCTCCAGCCCTGCCGAGAGCAGGCAGGGGCTGGCTGTACCAAAAACGTGTGTCGTGTCTGGCTCCCTCGGGGATCAGCCCTTCGCGCAGAGAGACTTTCCTTGAGGGCGGGAATACTGCTTTCTTGTTTTTCCATCCTGGAAGGCAGGGCAACAGGAGCGGGGGTAGGGTGATGAGGTGGGTGGTACTTGATGTAGAAGTGGAAGGTCCTAAGTAAGGCATTGATGGGAGAACATCTCTGGGGTGCTCTTTCTCTGTCTCCAGCTGTAGCTGTAACGTCAGCAACGCGAGCACCGCCCCGACCGGCCGGCCTCTTGGTGGCACAGGATTTTGCTGTAGGAAGCAGGACTCGGAGGGGTCGCAAGAGGAGAAACAGTGTAAAAGCCCCTGCAGATCGCTGTGTCGTTGTCCCCTGCCCGCCAGCCGGCCTGTCCGTCCTCCTCAGCTTCCTGCTGGCTGGTGGCGCCTCTGAAACCAGGACCGCACCCTTCCTCCTGCTCTGGCGAGCCTGGAGCTCTGGAGGAGCACCAGAGCGCGGTTCTGGGGTGCTCAGCGAAGGAGAGGCGGGAGGCGCTTCCTCTAAACGCTTCTCGCTTGTCGCCCCGTAGACGTAGGCTCTTGCAGAGTAATGAAGCTGTGTAAGCGTATCCTCTGGAACTGATTGAAAGACTGGTTCGCTGCTGTAAGGTATAATCCCACTTCAAAGGCTCTCTGGTTTGCAAAGATCGTCTTATTCTAAGGCTCTTGGTATGACCAAGGCAATGCTTCCATTTAGGGAGGAAGGGGAGGAAAAGAGTGTAATTGGGATAAAAAAGAAAATGAAAAAAGAGCCTAAGTAGTCCCTTCGTAAAACAGATGGTCCTTTCTCTGGCCACGCGTAAAAGAGAGTCCTGCCTGCGTGGGGATTTAGGCGTAGTTACAGCTGCCCTCGTAGCTCCCTCTGATGCTCTCTAAAGGAGGAGGAGAACCGTGTGCGCGCCGTTGTCTCTCTCTTGTAAAGGCCTGGGGGCCTCGCGTTGTGCACGCATCCGTGTCCCGGCATTCCTGGTGCTCCAGCTGGCGTTCAGCCGGGAAAAGGGACTGCTCAAGCAGCAGAGCGAGATCCGTGGCTGGATCTGACCGGGGCAGCTGAGGGATGGGTGCATGGAGGATGGCTGGGGTGTGTCGGGTAGTCAGGCTGGGGACAGTCCCCCGTGCTTCGGCCAGAGCGAGCCAAGGTCGGGAAGCCGTCACGAACACCTCACGGCGCGGGCTCGTTCCGGCTGGACAAAGAAAGGGACAGAGCACGGGGCGTGCGGGTGGAGACCACAGCAAAAGCCTCCCTGTATAAAAGGTGTAGCTGCCCACTGTGTGTTCTCTGCCCAGGCGGGGCCAGGAGAAGCTCATCGACACTCGGTGGCTGTTGGTCAGGTTACCTCAAGAGCCCTTTTGGGAAGGACAGATTCTTGGGGATCCGCTGAAATCAAGCCACCCTTGTGTTTTCCTGGCCAGCTTTCTCTTGTCACGTGAGGGAGCTGGGGGGGGATCCTCCTTCCTCTCTGCTTCTCCTTCCTCCCGGCAGACAGCAGTGAATGCTTTTTCCTCGTCAGCACGGAGAGCGTATAAACGTTTTGCACGTATAAAAGGCGTAAAAAACTTAAACCGTCTCAGAGAGGAACTGTTCTTTCACTTCTGCATGGGAGTCGGGCCGCATTCTGACTGATCCTTTCGGGTCAAGTGATTGCGGTAGGAGGTGCGAGCGGGGTGTGGAAGGAGCTGCCATCGATGATGTCCCAGTCAGCATTGTCGCCTGGGCTGCAGGCCACACCAGTGTCCCTGCTGCTGATCTGCAGCCCTGCGATGAGCAGGGCGTGCTGCCTGTGTCCGGTGGCCACTGCCACCGAGGAGCTGGGACTCTCCGGCACCCGGGGGCCTGGAGGGAGGGATCGCTCTGAGTGGGGTCTGGGGCACGGCCCGTGGCACCCTCCCACCGCTGGGACAGACCTTCCCGGCAGCCCTGTGCGGTCAGGCTGCGCACAAAGCCGGCCGCATCCACATCATCATTTGGGAGCTAATAAGCGTGAGGCATGCAGCTGGCGGGAGCGATGTGTGCGTTGTAGCAAGGCTAATGCTAGCGCCCGGTGATAATGCGGTGCTCCTTGGGTATCGGTAGCGATGTTCTGTTCTGAAATGGTAGTAAAGGGCACATTTGCTTATTAGGAATGATTGTCAAGCCATTCACCATCATGAAAATATCCTATTTCCATGACTTTGATAAGTAGCTGCTGAAGCTCATGAATTTTTAACAGTAGTCCTATATTTAGGGGCTTTCGGTTTCCGAGCGAGATGAAAGGCTCTTCGGAGATGGAGTTCTGGAAGCGCCTTGTCTTCTGCAGCCGCTGCTGCCTATTTAAAGCCAGTGTTGTCCTTCTGATGTATGAATAGCGTGTTGACATTGATTGGTGTGATTTTTGTGCTGGAGACTGGGCTCCAAGCCTGCCTGTCACCATAAAGAAAAATGCATAACTGCAGAGGGACCTGCCGTGCACTTTGCTCCGTCTGCACGTGCCGCGTGGTCGCTTTTCCCCACGGTCACAGAGTAAACCGAACTGTGTCGTTGTCTTCTTCTTCTTCTTCTTCTGCTGCTGCTGCTGCTGCTGCTGCTGTTGTGTAGAAACCAGCTAGGAGGAAACCAGGAGAGCAAAGGTGTCATCTGTCAGTGGGACCCCAGAGGAAAGGACAGGAGCCAGCTCTGCCGTGTGACACAGGACGGGCCCTGGCCCTCTGTCCTGCCTGGGCTGCTGGGAGCTCAGAGCAAAGCCTGTGCCTGGGTGTCCCAAGGACCTGGACCCCGATGGTGCTCGCTCTCTGGCTCGGTCCCCTGAGCAGCACTGAGCTCCTCCATCAGGGACGCTCTTCTGGGCGCTCAGAATGAGCGCAAGAAGGCAGAGCGTGGCACTACGCAGATAATTACAGAGGAGACAAAAATCTCTCGAGCTTCCTGTGCAATTCGGAAGCTGGGATGTGGGGAACAGAAAGCGTGCGCTCTGGCAGGGCTCTGGTGGAGAGCCAGAACCACCCCCAGTTTCATTGACCTCGGCCCTGGGCACTGATTCCAAAGGGTGTTGTGACAGCCTTGCTGCCGGAGCCACTTTGTAGCAGATTGAAGTAAATTGGAGATCCTTAGTCGGTGCTAATTGCTGGAAAGCTGTCGGTTTAGACGGGGCCGTGGTGCTTCCCATCCGTGGAGGATCTTGCCTGCTTCGTCCTCTTCTTTCCACAGCCATCCCCAGTTCCCAGCTGACCCTTCTCAGCAGAGTGGCGTGCGGTTGCCCCGACTCTTTCCAGAAATAACGTGATTCACCCCATTTCTTGGGACAGCACGTGTCTCAGTCCTCGCTGAGACAGTCATTGCCGGGTGCACGACGGATGCGTGTGACACTGAGAAAACTGGTGAAAGCTCAGCCTGGAGTAAGGGAATTGCTGGTGGCAGGGTAATTAGCAGGCTGAGAAACCTCCCGGTTGAGCCTGGACGTGATGAACTTCACGGTGCGGTAGCCGAAAAATTGGATTCAATAACACCCAGGCCGTCAGCTGGTAACTCCGGGGACCTGTCGGGTGCGCAGGTGGTGTGAGCTGAGGGCCCCAGGTGCGCTTGGAGGAGCGGAGTGGTGTTCAGCAGTCCCAGTGAACTGAGAAAGGGGCTGGAGAAGGTGCGAAGACCTTCCGAGGGCACAAGTAAGTGCCCTGCGCTGTGGGTTTCAGCCAGGCAGAGAGCTGGCCGCAGCTCTCTTCCAGAAGAGCTGGGCTCCTGGCTGATCCCGAGCCGAGCTGAAGCCAGAGATGCCGGGATGCCTCGGAAAAGGCTGGCCATCGTCCTGAGAGCCGTGCTGCTCTGTCACCTGAACATCCCTCCCGTGCTAACGTTTATACCCCCGAGAATTCCCTTCTGATGTACTTTCATTGCTCTATCAAAGTAAAGGATTGCTCTAATTTCCCTTTTATGGACGCCTTAGTTAGGTGTAGCATTTTAACCTGGCGATCTCGCAGTGGAAATTGTCCCGGCAGCTTTATATGCGAAGGGCAAAATGATGGATGTCTGAAGTATGGAGCTCGCTCTGGTTTGCTGAGTAGGTTTACACAAGATGTACGTGCCCGAGCACTTCCAGCACCTCGTGTTGGGATGGAAACGGGAAAGGATGTCTTTGCTTCTGTCGTGGCTGAGAGGGGAAGGGAGCGGATGCCTCTGTGTGTCAGGAGCGTAAGCTTAAATGGAAAAATCCTAACATGCTTTGGAGTCCTGTCCTGTGCTCCCCAGGGTGTCAGGACGGGGGCTCCCTGTCACGGCAGGGCTGCCCTGCCTTGCCGACCGGCTCTTGGCCTCTAGAGGGGACAGGCCGTGTGTCCTCATTATCTGGAATTAATCTCCAGATGATGGTGAACACCGATTATATCGAAGCAGGAAAGTAGTTAATGGGATGCCTAATGTGAAATAACAAAGAGATTGTAATAGCTTTAAGCGTTTATATGTTGGAGGGAGCTTAAAGCGTATTAGAGCTGCTCCGCAGATGAGCCTGGACAGTTTAAATGTTGAAATTCATTTGCGGGCAGTAAATCCCTGCCCCGATGGCATGTGAGAGGCAGAGCCCGTGGCAGCCTCCGGAGGGCCGGGCTGGCCTGGAGCAGAGCTGGCTTTGGCAGGAGGGCAGTGCCGGGTCGGGGGCTGGACTCCACGGCCTTCGAGAGCTTTTCCCAGCCTAAAAGGGTTCTGTGCGACTCCGGGATCTCTGTCCCCCCTCACACCCTCCTCTGGCCCAAGGTGCTGTCCCTGTGCCACGTTCCAGGTGCTCACAAGGGCATCGCCCTGCTGCTTGCTGGGCAGGCCTGGCTTTGGCTGGCCCACGTTGGAGCTGCCTCTGTTCCGGGACCGACGTGTTTTAAGCCGCAGCTTTTAACGTGTTTGTGGCAAAAGCCAAAAGTTTGATTCTTCGCAGGAGGGGTGGTTTGGTTTTTGGGTTTGTTTGTTTTTTTTTTTTTGTATGTTTCAATCCAGGTTCCCAGCCCACCCCTGTAACGGGGCTGAGACTGAAGCAGACAGGGGAATCTGAACTCATGGCATCCCTGCGTCCAGTACTTGGGATGCTGAGAGGTTAACAAGTCCCTTCTTTTCCCCCCCAAAGGAAAGAAGAGAGGCGGCAGCAGCATCCCTTCCTTTCCTTGCCGGGTGGCTTTGTAAAAGTGCTTCTTGTAAAGCTGCCTTTTTTGGTTAGTCTGCCCGTGGATGTGAACACAATGTAAATATTTGTTCCCCAAAATACAGCTAGTGAAAGAGGGACTGTATTGTGTTCCAAACCAAAAGAAGTCCGGGAACTCCAGAATAGCTGTAATGAAGCCAGTAAGTTATTAGGAATTTCTGGCAGTTCACCTGAGGACAGGAGCCAGCCCGGGACCTGTTCTTTCCTCGCTGTGGTTTCACTCAGAACCCTCCTCGTGCCAGCTATTTCTGACCAGAGCGTGTGGCTGATAATGGATCGCTCTGCAGAAGCGTTGCATTTGTCAAGGGAAACGTCTCGATCCGGCACCGACCGTGCTTAGGTCTGTGAAACTTGCGGCGCTGGCTGGCAGTTCCGCTGATGCCTCCAGCTGCGCTTCCTTCCACGGGGAGGAATTGCTGCTCGGGATGGGGGACGGGGGCACAGAGCAGAACAAAACCTATTCTGCCGAATCCCAGGAGGGTTTGGGTTTGGAAGGGACCTTAAAGCCCATCCACTGCCACCCGACCCCGCCCCCCCCTCCCCGCCACGGGCAGGGACGCCTTCCAGTGTCCCAGGCTGCTCCAAGCTCCGTTTGACCTGGCCTTGGACACTTGGAGGGATCCTCCAGGGGCAGCCACAGCTTCTCTGTTCCAGGGCCTGGCTGCCCTCACAGGGAAGAATTTCTTCCTGGTATCCAATCTATCCTTGCCCTCTGTCAGCTTAAAGCATGCACATGTATGTTTAAGCAGCTTAGCTCTAGCATGGTCAAGTGAAACTCAGGAATATAAAAGCTCAGAGATCCTGGGGAGCAATTGCCAGATTCGTGCTGTGACAGAAATTAGTTCTCGTGCTGAACAAAGGCAAGTATAACCTTCTCTTTAAAGGTCACTTGCTGCTGTTGTTTGACTTAAACTCTCTCTGAACCATATGCCGTTGCATATTATTTATTATTTCTGATTTCTCCCCCATTTATGTTGGGATGTATTTGCTTGTCGCCCTTGGATCTCGATGCGCCTCTGACCTTGCAAGCGACTCGTTTGCACTGAAGCCGAGGCAGAACCTTCTTGACTTCCCGAGGGCCCTGCTTGTGTTTAGGGGTTTGCTCCTTCAAGACTTTGCTTCCTGCGAAGGAGGAAGGCGTCAGGAAAGCCAGTGTACAGCTGGCGTAGAGAAGGAGCCCCACGACGGAGCAGGGCTTGAGCTTTGAGCCTGGGGGCACGGTGCCCCCCAGCAGCACACAGCCGGCAGAGTCTGAAGGAAAGGGGGACCGGCACAGTGTGGGGCGTGCAGGGCTGGGCGCCTCACAGAGGAAATGCATCTTGCAGTTTCTGCGCAGCTCTGAACGTCTGAAATCCTGGGGAAGTGGCAGTCAGATGTGCGTGGAACGAGAAGCAGCTCAGCTGTTACAGAGCCACGCGCGTTGCAGCTGCGTGTGCGTGTCTGCGCCCAGGCAAAACACCCCTGCAGCCTAAGCCCGCAAGCCTGGCCAGAGCTGCCCTTCCCGAAATCGGTGCTGCAAAAGGCAGGAGCGGGGCTTCCCGGGAGCTGCGGGGCCTGCTGCTCCGTGGGTGGAGGGCCCTGGGAGCTGCTCTGCCGGCTGCTGTCAGTCAGGCAGCGATTTCTCTCGAGCGCTTCCTCCGGAGTCGCAAGGAGTGATGTTTGTTCTCGCTTCCCGTGCAAATGAGCTGCCGGTTCTGAATTCCCCGTGGTGCGCTCAGGGCTCACCATCTCCTATTCCCGCTCCTCCACCTTCTCCCTCCTTTCTTTCCCCCCAGCCCACGCGCAACTCACTCAGCAGAAACGCAGACCTCTCCCGCGCTTCGCTCCCACCCGCTCTGTCCGCTCACCCCGCCGAGAGGCACCTGTGAGCAGCCACCTGGCCAGGCTCAGCCGCTGCAGCGGGGGTGCTGCTGTCTGTCCCCCCAGGGGCCAGGCACAGAGCCTGGAAAAGCCACTGGAGGTGTGGGGCGGTGCCTCTGGGCGAGCTGCATGACTTGCTCTGGGGGGGCTGTACCCCGCGCTGCTGCTTCGGCTGCTGGTTTGTGGAGACACGGGTGAAACATTAGCAAAAGGTTTTGTTATTGGTGCGCCACCACCGTTTGGCTCTCTTTGCGTTTTGGATCGTGCCACTGCAATGCCAACACCATTTTCACTTGGCAGACAGTAAAACAGTCATACATACATATGTTATATATGTATATGTAATGTACTCGCCCTCCCTTCAGAGAGGATTTGACCGATCTCATGGATTTTAAAGGCGGCTAAAGATGTTCGCGGTCCCTTGCCTGTGCCGTGTGGTTTAACTTCGTTCCCCGTGGGAACAGGGTTTGGTGGGCTCTGTGCGTGCCCGAGCTGGTCTCCAGGCAGCGGGAGCTGTCAGGCTGCACGGATCCAGCAGTTCCTGAGCCCCCCTCGCCTCCCGTGCCCGCAGGTTCGCCCTGGCAGGTCCCTGCTCCCTGTGAGGGACAGGCAGCAGGGGTGCAGAGCTGGTACAGTCCAGGGGTGCTGCTGGAGGTCAGGGAATTGGGCGAAACGCGCTGCGGGCAGGTGCTGAATGCGATGTTGCTGTGTAGCCTGAACCCAGCAGCAACCTCAAGCTTGAGTTTAAAACAACGATTCCGAGTGTACAGGTGGAAAGGTAACTGATGGCGTTAAAGTTTAGTTTTGTTTCCCTTTGTGACAAGGATGCACGGATGCAAGAAACGTTGTCTGGGTTCACGTCGCGAGGTCTGCTCCACCAACGTCTGTCCCTCGCAGGTGACAACAGCAGAACTCGCAGAGCGGGAATTGTGGGGACAGCATGAGAAAATGAGCCGAGGCTGTAAATCTGTGAGTTTTCTGTGTTGGTGACTCGTTGGCCAGGCTGAACATCTTTCGTCCGTTACAGCAGTGGGAGATTTCCCAAGGGGTTCCTTGTCCCCAGAGTAGATACGCTGGCTGGCAGTATAAAGACTTCTTAAAAAATAAGTGGCTGTCTCAGCCTTTGGAACTATCGATCCAGTCCAGTGCTGGGTCTTTTGAAAAGTAATCCTTTTGGAGAGGTGGGACCATTAAACGTGGGAGGGAAAGGAGTCGCTGGGAAGAGGGCTGTGGAAAGTTCCTCTCCCTGAGGAGTGGTACAGCAGCACCTTCCCTGCACGCCTGGCCCAGGCAGAGACGGGTTTGCTGGGTTGTGCCAGCAAACCCTCTGAGCGCAGAGCGTTCCCTAAGTCATCTGTGGCCCCGGGCCGAACAGGGTTGCGGTTTTGAAGAACTGCACACCGACAGAGAATAAAAGGACAAGAGTGCGTTCCGGCTCGTTGTATCGGGACTAAGGTCATCTTCCCTCGGTGGGTATAGATCCAGAGTTTCCCTCTGAATCCGGCGATGCCCTTGCGGCGGTGTCTCCAGAAGGTGCGGGCTGCCTGTCCTGCACGGCAGCCCCCGCCTGTCAGAACGCCTGGAGTCAAGTGCAGAAGAGCACAGCTTCTCACACCTCATGCTCCTCTGTTCCTGTAATATTTAGCTCCCATTCCCGAGGCCAAATCCATACCTCGCTAACAGCCGTCTTACTTCCAAATGCTAATAATCCTAATGGTTTTCCACGGTTCTACACGTGGCCAGTGCAAGGTAGAACTGCACCCCTGGAAAAGGAGTGTTGTGTCAAGCGCTGCAGGCTCCTGCCCTCAGTTTTCCGGGAATGTGCCCCTCAGGAGCTGAAAACTGGGACTGGGTTGTGTCTGTCCCAGGGCTGGAACGCCCTGGGAGCGTGCTGGGAACACGCTGGGAATGCGCTGGGTGCTGGGCTGCTCCGGGAATTGTGTCTAATGCCCGCGCATTAGAGGTGACTGGGGAGGTGCTGAGCTCTGTGAAGATCCTGCCCTTCCGCTGCTCCACGCTGGTAACCTGCCAAGTCTGCAGGACCAGAGTGGGTTATTAGGCAGAAGTCTTTTATTCTTTGAGTTTAGGTTCATTGGCGGGGTGGCTGGGGTTTTCTTCCGTGCAGTCAAAACAAACCTGGCAAAATCTGCACCTATTTTCTGCACAAAGGCTGGGGACCCTTTTAAGCGAAATAACAGAACTGTCTGAGCTTTTATAACCCGCTAAATAGGGCAGCTGTTGTTGGACTGGTGTTCCGGCAGCACCCTTTATTTCTTCCTAGAAAGGAGCCCCTGTGTTCTGCAAAGCACTCCTCTTACCCGTGCTCCTCTGCACCTGATGCAGCTGATGAAAATGCAGCAGATTTCGAATTTGCATACATTACGTTGTGATTCCACGCTTCCAGGCGTAACCCACCGAAAGCGTTGGCGTTCGGACGACGTCGTGGAGGATGTGGTGCTGGACGCCTTGGATTTTCTCTGAAAAGGAGGTGCCTTTCCTGCCGGCGTGGGGTGGGAACCCCAACCCGAGGGAGCGCCGGGCAATTTCTGCTGCGCGCGGGAAGGCGGGCCAGGGCTCCCGGCCGCTGGCGCTAGAGACAGCTCGCGCTGTTTCCGTAGCGTGGTTTCCCTGTGTGCCTTTGCCTTAGGGGCGCTTCGGGCTTCTCGGACCTCCCAGGGACTCTTGATAAAGGGACTGGATTTTTCTCATCTGTCTGCACTGAGTGTCAAATCTCGGAGGCAGCTGCGGGAGGAGGGGAAGCACGCACGTGTGTATTAGCAAACCGTTTTGCACGTTGCTGCGGGCGGACCTCCCCGTGTCTTCCCTTGCTCGTGGAACGGGGAATGGCCGGGGCCGTCTCTGAAGTTGTGATGAAAACGTTGGGTTTTGGCACAACGGCGTTCTGCTGAGGAAAGGTGAATCCTTTCCACCCGATTTACCTTTATTGTCTCCCGGCTTCCGTAGCGTTTTGTGGCGCTGGTTGGGGCTTTTCTCACTCCTGCCCTCGTGCTGGTACCTCCCCGACTGCTTCCTTAGGCTGCGCGCACCCAAGGGTGCTTCTGGCAACTTTTCGTCAGCGCTAGCAGAGCGCGCGCGCTGGGGTGGGAGGGGAAGGCAGCCTGGCAGGACTAGTTCTGCCTCGGGAGGAAGGAGTCGCAGCTCCTGGATGTGTAGTTACAGCTCCTGACGGGTGAGTCCCGTGGCTGGTGGTAAGGTGTCATGGGCAATGGCTGGTTCTAATAAAGGAGAAGAAGGGTTCTGCGGCGCTCCTCCGTTACGGATGTTTCAAAGATGCCGTCTGTACTGCTCCAGTAGCTCCCGCTAGTTTGGTTAGGATTCATTGTGGAATTTAGCAATCCACAGGAATGCAATTGACAGCAATAACCTGAGCCTTTGGGCAAAAGGGTGTATGTAAAAAAGAGTGTTTTCCTCCTCAGGTGCAGTGCCTGGGTAGAGCTGTTGCTTGCACGAGGAACGAAATTGAAATGCGGTTGCCTTTTGCTCAGTTATTGCTTCAGAGGCGGCAGCAAAACCGGGAGAGTGAGCCGGGTTGTTTTTCCGTTTAATCATCTGTGCAACTGCTAATTGAGTTCCTATTGCTGGAGCTTTATTAACGCTAAAGATGTGAAAGGCAGGAAGAACACAGTCTGATTTTTTTTTTTTTTTCCGGCTGACGGCTGAACGTGAAGAACCGACCATTAGCAGAAAGCTGTTGTTTCAAAACCTGGGATTGCTGAGAAGCGCTTGAATGCTAGAGCATCGCCTTCACGCTGGCTTTTTGGTTTATAACCCAAAGCCGTTCCTGCAGCCCAGTTGGCAGGCTGTCCTTAAGAGCTTTATAATCCAATTAACATCCAGAGCAGTAATAAAGCGTTTGAGCAAACGGAGGGAATTTGTCTTTCGGTGACTCGAGACGGCGCACTTTTGCAGCACAGGCTGTGAAGCGCGTGGTGTGCTCCTCTCAGGGGTTCTGTGGGTTGCTGGGCAGTGGGAAGAGAGCTGCCAGCCCCTCCGGGGGATACTGCACCTGCTCTGGACAGCTCTGGCTGCTTCCCCCGGGGAAGGAGCCCTGCTGTGCTCTGGGGGGGGTGTCTGTCCCCCGCCTTGGGCACCTGTGGGTCCCAGGGCGGTGCTGGCCACAGAAGCAAGGGGGCACAGTAAACGTCTGGGGAGAGGTGGTGCCCGAGGACAAGGTAAGCTGAGCCACGCAGGGCGGCGAGGCAGAGCCTCTGGCTAGTAGCTGGCCACGGGGCTGGGTTGGGCAGCCTCTCGCTGTGTTACTGAGCAGCACGTGGGGTGGGTGTGAGAAGCTGATTAAACATCTGAGCTTTCTTTCCCTCCCCCTCCCCCTCCCCCTGCTTTTTGCAGCTCTCCATGAATTCCCCAATGACATCTTCACGAACGAGGACAGGAGACACGGAGCTGTGGTCCTGCACGTCCTCTGTGTAAGTGTTGTGACTTTGCCTTTCTTCTCCTGCTGGCGTGGACGGGGCCCGGTGTGCTCCAGAGTTCCGATCGAAGTTATTTTCTCTTCGGCGCACTTTCAGCATCTCCCGTGCGGACTGTGAGGTCGGGGATGTGATAGCTTTTTGTTCTTGGGATCTTCTGATAAAAGGCAGTCAGTAACGGGAGGATGGTTTAAACTCGCGTCCTGCTTTCATTCCTTCGGCAGACACCGCTAACGCGTCAGGCCGCCGGAAGGAGAAGGCTGTCCCTGAGAATGGAACGCTTTGGCATCTCTAGGATGAAAACTAAATGTCAGAGAGCTAAAAGAGACGAGATTTCTGCCAGAAGTAACTCTGGAACACTCCGCAGTGCATGGGCTAATATCAGTGACGTAGAAATATCCATGGGATTACATGGATTGGAAAGTTTGCTTTATCAGCCCTGTGAGTTGCGTTAGAGGCATTCTTGAGCAGCCAAGAAAATGCCCACTTCTAATGAATGTTTAGAAGCTTTTAATAATTCCTGGTCAGCTTAAATGAGCAGTCACCATTAGCTGCGAGAAGTGATTCATGATTTCTTTTTTGAGTATAAATTAGGTTGTATTGCGTATTTTAACGTGAGCCCTCTGCGTTAGGATTTTGTTTTGCCTAAATGGCTGCAAAAGTTTTGTTGAGTAGCGTTGCTGTTGACTGTGCCTGGCAAGTTCAAGAATCCCAAGTTTCCATGGGAACACTGAGCTTTGAGGTGTTTTGGGGACGGAGCGCTGGACCCGGGCTGGATTTTTTTACCACCCGCAAGAACACTCCCAAAAGTTCATGTAGGAATTCTGTTCTTGAATGCGCTGAATGTGAACGCCTTTAACGTGTGTCGAAATGGAGTCTGGAGGACTGGACTGTCCACTTCAGAACAAAAAGAAAAAATCTGTTTTTAATGAGAAGTAGAAAAGCAGCCGCGGTCCCAGCAGAAACAGTTTCTTCCCTTCTAGCGGGCAGCAAGGCAGCTCCCTCGATCCGTCGGTGCTCCATCCTTCTCCGCAGCAGTTTTGTGGGCTTAGGAAAATTTACCCACCGCTCTTTGTCTTGTGGTCCCTGAGGGTGCGGGGCCTGGCTGGATTCAGCCCCTCGAGCACTGGGGACAACCTCTTGCCAAAGGAAAAAGTGAATACCCAGAGAAAGCACAGAACCGTCAGCATTTGGCACCCTGCCTCTAGTCGGGGTTGGAAGGGGTGGTCTTCGTACCGGGGTGATGAACCTCCAGTTCTGTTTTTTAACCTCCCCGAAATGGTTACCAAACGTGCGATGAAATCAGAGCACAAGTAGAAATGCACTTTTTGGGGAGAAAAGGGATTACGGACGCAGGGCTTCATTGTCTCCACTGAGGTTTTCTTCACGGGTTTGATGGAAATTGGACTGTAAAAGGGGCTCTGTAGTCGTGGGGAGAACGACGCAGTGGCGATTAGAGGTCATCCTCATGCTTCTCATGTTAGTGACCTGCCCTTAAACGGTTTCTGTTCATTTCGGCAAAAATGCTGTTCTCTCTCCTCTGCCCCACCCCCCCCTTTGCCCATACTTTCACGTTTATTTCCTGAAAGACGTCGAGGGCAAAGCTGGTTTCCCAGAAGGAGGGGGACAGAAGCCATCACTGGAACCTTGGGGGAGTGCAGGAGGCTTCCCAGGGCATCTTCTCCCTATTGTTTGACAGAAGGGAAAAAAGACCCCAGCAAATCTTCACAGTGGGGCTGTGTGCGTTACCGAACGTGATCTGATGCGTCACAAAGATGAAAGTTAATCCCTAGGCACTCGAAAAACCTAGGGAGAAGATGGGCAGTTCAGCAATAGTTTTAGGTCTGAACTGAAAATGCTTTGGTTTGGAGAAAAAGTGGGCCGCTGAGGGCATATTACAGGTCGGAGTCACGGCGTTTAGTTTCTCCTGGATACTTTCTCAGAGCTCATCAGCTGGCTGCTTCGCTGTTATTTCCACGCCCCCTCTGAGAAGAGGCTGAGCTGCTACAGACAGTAACTCCCCACCAAGTCACTGGTTTGGGACGCTCAGTTTGGAGGGGCCGGGGTCTGCATTTTAAGTCTGGTGCCGCTGCTGCAGCCTGGGAGCTCCCCAGCCACCTGGGGGCTTCTTTTTGCGTTGTCGTTTGTAGCATCACAGACTGGGCTGGATTGGAAGGAGCCTTAAAGGTTATCCAGACCCAACTCCCCTGCCGTGGGCAGGGACGCCTTCCACTACCCCGGCAATGCTCCAAGCCCCGTCCAACCCGGCCCTGGACACTTGCAGGGACGGGGCAGCCACAGCTGCTCTCAGCAGCCTGCGCCGGGGCCTCACCAGCCTCACAGGGAAGAATTTCTTCCCAATGCCCAATCTACCCTGCCCTCTGTCAGCGTGAGGCCATTCCCCCTCGTCCTGTCATTCCAGGCCCTTGTCAAGGTCCCTCTGCAGCTCTCTTGCCATCCCTTTGGGTACTGGCAGGCTGTGAAGTTGTTCTCTTAGCCTTTTCCTGGCTTCCAGTTTGTTCCAGCGGATGTTCCCAACGCGCACCTTCAGCCCTGCCGCGCTCAGGGGCGCTGGCACCCGTTACCCCCTCGAGACGGGAGGGAAATGGCTTTGCTGAGACATTCCCAGGGTTTTGGCTGACAGCTGAGAATGGCGGGTTTGGGTCTCTACGATATCCTGGCGTTTTTGACAGCACAGCTTCCCCCTTTCCCAGCTTTCTCCAGCGAATCTGGAGGGCGGTGCCAGGATATGTCGGGTCCCCAGCCCGAGGAGCCGGGGCGCGGTCAGAGTTGAGCCTGTCCCCGGGCTGAGCAGGGTGGTGGAGGAGCGGTGTCTTCTGTGCTCAGCCATCCCTCCTGCTCCTGGCTGGCCACTGCTTCCTGTAGCCGTGGGAACGGGGGCTCTGACGGGCACCTGCCTCCCTCCTGCGAGGCGAGGCGAGGCGCTCGGGAAATGTAGGTCGCCCTGGACGGATCCTGTCTCTGTCTATTTCTGCATGGGGTCAACGCCCAGACACGTCTCGTTTCTGCAGCACGGAGCTGTCCCCTTACGGGGTGGTTTCTCCGGGGGCCCTGGCCATCCGTGCTGATGCTGTGAGAGCAGTGCTGGGCACGCCGTGGTACGCAGGCTGCTGGCCGGGGTAAACCCGGCCTCTGTGGCTTCCTGCTGTGCTTGGGGTGGTTTAATTTCCCCGCAGCAGTGGAGTTTCAGGTGGGTTTGTAATGCAGTCAGAGTTGGGGAAAGCCCTGTGCTCGGTTAACGTGGTGTCGGGGGTGGCCCCTCGCTGGTCCTGCCCCCCGCCAGGGCAGGGGGTCTGTGGGGCAGCAGCGGGGACAGTCACCTCGGCCTTTCCCCGCCCCCAGGAAGAAGGCAGGGCTGCAGGGATTGCTGCTCCTACAGAGTTACGCTCTCTCGTGAAAGTCTTCTTCAGCTCAGTGAAGCGAGTTCTCGTTCGAGTGTGGAGACTGTCACGGGAAGCTCAGAGGGACTGAGCTGGACGAACGTGGAAGAAGGGCCATTTCTGTCCTGTGCGGTGGAGCAGGCATTTCGGGCGAGACACTTAATCGCCTTTGATGCCCGTTTGTTTGTTAGAATCACCATTTTGAAATCGGTCCTAATGTAGTACTTCGTCTGGCGTCTATAATCCTTTTATGCAGGGCCACTGCATTTTCCTAATTTTATAATATCCTTTTGGGGGGAGGAGGACTGAGAGTCTTTTGAGTGTGGTGCCTGGCCGAAGACTCCCATATCGTCACTCGGGGTGGTGCTGGGGCTGAGCGAGACTTGCTTTGTGTGTTGTGCCTTCCACGTTGCGCTCTGCTGCCGTTGCACAGGGCACGTCCTGGGTCCCCCAGCCACTTCCTTCATTCCCAGTGGCGGTTTCAGGTGGAACAGCCTTCAGTCCGTGCTCTGCCCCGCTCCTTCCCGGAGCTGCTGCTGCTGCTGCTGCTGCTGCCGCTGCTCCCATGGTGCCTGCGAGGACAGGGGGGTGGGTGCTGACGGAAGAATCCCTGGGACTCCCTGGTGGAATCTCAGGATAACTTAGGTGGGAGACGGTAGCTCCTCGTCGGCTGCTGAGCGTCTCAGCCGTGCTGTTGGCCTTCTCCTGACGGGACGTGCTGTGCAGGCTGGCCTCCCTGATGCTGCTGCCTTCCTCCCTCTTGCATAAAACAGCCCCCACTGGTCACTGGTCTCTTTCCGAGTCTGGCTTGGCATTAAATTGAATGTTTTGGTTGTGTCCCTGCTGGCCCAAATTCTAAATATTGCTTTCTTTTGCCTGTTTGAAAAGCAAGCAGGCAAGAAGAGCCCCACCGAAAAACCCCAAAGACCTTCCAAGGAGGTGACAGTCTCTGTCTCCGTGTGTTCACTGACTGTGGGTAGCTTCCGGTGGGTCAGTGCCTGAACAAGACTGGGGTTTAGCCAGGTGCTCCTTAGATTCTGACCCTTTGTACTTCGTTGCACTCCAGCCACTTGAATAAAATTAGGGAAGACTCTCAGCCAAAACCAGATCTGCAACGAGGTCATTACGGCAAGTGCTGGGGCGTACAGGTCAGCGTGGGCTCAGCCTGGTCGGTGCGCTCAGCCTGGTGGTGGCAATCGTCCCGAGGAGTGCCGGAGCTTTGGCTCCGTGCTTCCAGCTCCTGCAGCAGGGTGCCAGTCCCCGCTCCTCCGGGGGGAAGAGCGAGGGCCTGCGGGGGGGCAGTTCCTTCACATCTGTTTTTCCGTTCCTTGCTCCTTTCGGTGCCCTTGTTGCCTTTCGTCTTCTGCCTGATCCTACTCATGAGAAGGCGTGAGTGGACAAACGCAAATCCCCTTGTCACCCTTGAAGGCTGTTTTTGTTGTGCCCTCTGAAAACCAGGGCACCGTGAGATTCCGCTTTAATGCCTGCCCCCCACGGGTGCTGGGACATGGAGGTGCCTTGGCAAGTCTTGCGTATGCTGGAAGCAATGCAAACCTTCTCTCCCGGGATCGTCTGAATGCGCCTATAAAAATTCAGAGAAGGAATTTTCTAAACCGGAGAACTGGTGGGTGCCGCGCCTCCGGTGAGCACCGCGGAGCTCGGCTTGGTCTGAGGGCACCTGCAGAGGGTGCAGGGCGTGCGTGACACGGGTGGAGGCACCTGGGGTGAGCTGGTGGGGCTCTGGGGCACCTGCTGCTCTGGCGGCTGTCTCCACCCCGGCCCCCCTCTCCTTGCCTGCCTCCAGGAGGTGCAGGAAGGCCAGCAGCCCTGTGCTCCGTGGGTGTGGATCGCGTCAAACTGAGAGGACACGCTCTCCCTCACAGGGATGATGCTGATGGACAGATTAGCGTTCTTGAGAGGCATTACTGTGTGCGTTCGGGCAGGACAGCAAGGGCACGACCGACCCGCTGCGGATTAATATGATGAGCAGATCAAAAATCCAGGCCGGAGTTAGGCGGCCGCTGTCCCTTGTATGTCAATGGAATTTGGCCACGTTCTTCGCCGCACCCAGCAGAGTTGGAGATGGGGAATTTTGCTTAACTCTTGTGCTCCTCGGGGCTGTTTTGGCAGCGTAGGGTTTTCAAACAGCCTGAGTTCCGCTTATTCGTGTTTATGAGGAGGGACAAAGGAGCAGAGAAGCTGTCCAAGTGACATTCTGGCATCTGTTCCTCCAGATTGTGTCAAATTCGTTGGTCATGATGAAATTCCCGTCTCTAATCCCCCCCCCCAAAAAAAAATAATACACTTGAGTTGTTTCTGAGCTCAAAAGGTTCTCGTGGCTGAGACGTACAGTAATTACTGGCTTTTTGCAGCCGAGTTGTAATTCTGGCAAGCTAGAATCAGTGTTTTTGATGCGGTTGGGGGATTGAGACCTGTTCCTGGAAAACCAAAACGAGAACAAAGACCTGGAGGCCATTTTTATTGCTGCTTTCTCTCCAGAAAAAAAAAACAAAAAAACCCCGGTCTCCTCCCATCACCTGAGCTTCTGCAGGACTTCAACCGCCATCAAAGCCCGAGGGATCTGTTGGTGACGTGCTTGTGACTGGGATTCCCTAGGATTAGGACGCTGTTTTTCTACAAGTGTCGGCCACTTCTCTCAGCCGTAGTTGCTTACTGGAGCTGCGCTGCTTGCAGAAGCAGCTCTCTGCTGGTACTTGCTTGGCAGGTGTCACCAAAGAGGCGGAGCTGTCTTTGAACCTTCCAGAGAGTCCCCTCAGCACCCTTCCAGGTTCCCCGTGCTTGTCCTTGCCCTTGCCCTGCTTCTCTCCCCCTTCCCAGCTGCTCCTTGGCTTCACAGCTTTGCTGGGCTCCGCAGGGCCGCTCTGCTCCCCGCGGCGCGTCCTGCCCTCGCTCCTCTGCCTCTCCGTATTCCCGGCTGCCTTGCTTTCCTGCAGGCCTGCTTGGCCGCACAGCCTGCGCGGCCTCGGATGTGTCCGTGCCGGGCAGCCGGAGTGGGCTGGGAGGCAGGCTCAGCCTGGCTGCAGGGCCGTGCTCTGCTTTTCCCCTGGTTTTCCCCTATGCCAGTGGGCGCTCTCCTACGCCCGGTGGCAGTCTGTGTGTTCAGGTGGGGAGTGAGATCCTTCCCCTGCGGGCACTACGGGCCAGGCTACCCTCCAGGGCTTTGCTGCATGGGTGTGAGCCGCACTGAGCCCTCTGCCTCTCGGGGCAGAGATCAGGCCCCCCCCAGCACGTTCTGTTTGGTAGTACAGAAACGTGGACTGAATGCTTCTTGCAGGAAATTGAAGCGCTGATAGGCTCGGTGTCCTTTTGAGTCTTGTGTTCCCCCTTGGTTTCGTTTGTTCCGATGTGACGTTCAGCAGGATATACCACTGGGACCCACGAGGGTGGCACGGCAGGGTGCTTCAGTCGCAGAAAACAAGCTCCTTTCCCCCTTTTCCAACATTACTCCTCCAGGGTTTAGATTTTCACAGAATGCAGTGATGAAAAAGCCTTGCACTGCACAACGGGGAAAAAAAAGAAGGCAAATATACTTCAGTGTGGCTTAGCAAAAGAAAAAAGAGAAAACAAAAAAGGCAATCTTTATGGTGAAGACAAAATGCTGGCAGCTTTTGATAGTTTGTAAGAACTTTTGGATGAGTGCTTCGCAGTCTTTCAGCTAAATCCCAGACAGCCCTATGAATTCGTCTTTATTTTCTTGACAAGTCTGTACCAAATCAAACCTGAGATGCTGCCGTTCAGTTCTGCGTGACAGTCTCCAGACTCAGCCTCTTCTCTTCTCCGCTGCAGGCCGTGTACATGTTCTACGCGCTGGCAATCGTCTGTGATGACTTCTTCGTCCCTTCGCTGGAGAAGATCTGCGAGGTAAGTGTTGGTGGATGTTCCTGCCCCGTGTGCCACTTTCACAGCAGCTCCGGAGAGCCTCAGGGTGCGGCCGTGGTGTACTTACTGTTGTCCTGCAGCGCTGCTCGCGCTGCTCGTCTCGGTGCTCAGCACCACGGGCGTGCCTTGACTCAGCTCCGTGTTCACGCTGCGGTGGTTGCTGTTGCCTCTCGTTTGTGTGTCTTTGCAGATGTCCCTGCAGGCCCTAGCCTTAGCTGACACAAATTAAAACCTCTGGTGGTTTACCCCAGGAGAAACCGCGGGTCCTGTACCTTGCCCTCGAAGTCACGACTGTCATACCCTCTGTTGTGTGGGTGCAAGGGGTGAAGCGGCAGGGACGGCTAGGTCAGCTGTAAAGAAGCTTGCGAATGCTTCCGGCAATTGCAAGGGGCTCTGTTTCTCTTCGGTACGGTTGGGGTGCCGAAATTTTGGAGGGCAAGGAGTACGTTTCAGCCTAAATCAGCTCAGGCAGCTGCAGAGCAAACGCGGAGCGTGTGCCCGAAGTTACTGCGAGCCGTATCTGCTGTCAGTTCCAGGCAGCGAAATCTCCGTGTGTGGAAAATATGGCTCGGTCTGGGCAGTGAGAGGTCCGTGTCGCTTGTAGGAGACGCCTGCCCTTGTGCCTGGGAACGGGTGTCACCCGTCAGGGCCTGGGCTGTGCTGGCCCTGGGAGAGGTGTGGAGGTTGGCAGGACGAGTCATTCGTGCTGACAGCTCTGAGGGGAGCTGCCTCTAAACTAACCTGGTATTTGTAGTTCAGCGCCCTGCTGCTTTGCGGGCCTTTCTTTGCATCAGCAAGGAGAGAAGTCCCCAGGAAACCCCACTGTTTTGGTGCTTAAGTATGGAGGTAGCTGAGGGGTGACAACGCAAGGCAGGAGCCTCTGGCCTGCAAAGTTGCTGCACCCTCTGGGGCTGAATCTGGGGAGCCCCACTGCAAGGTTCAGGAGAGGGAACGTGGACAGGGGGATAGGAGGTGCTGGGGATGTAGACATGCTGAGTTCTTTAACCTCCCCTCTCCCAGGCAAGCGAACCTCACTGGGAAATGCGCCTCTGGAGGCTGGCCCGGGCGCCGGTCAGATGAACAAAACCCGGGCTGAGTGAGCGGTGTCCGGGACAGGCTTGTGTTTGGGGACGCTGTTAACATGCCCAGGGGCAAGCCAGCCAGCCAGAGGGACACAGGGAGAGAAGAGATAGATGGAGAGGGAGATTGTTATTCCCCTCGACCGCTGAGCGCTCGTTAAATACCACCCATGCCATGTGTTCTGACTGAGCCTCGCTCACGGCCCAGAGGCCTGGCCCCGGCTCTGTGGAGCACTGGCTCCTGCTACGGTTCTGCCGGGGGCTCTGAGTGGCCGTGGACAAGCTCCCTCGCTTCCCTGAACCTCTGTTGCCTGGACCGCTCGGTGGAAACGTTGTTCTTGACTGTGTTTACGATAGGAAGCACAGTGCGCGGTGTTAACAGTTGCTAGTTTCACTGGTGGTGAACTTCGTTGTCACGAGCAGGGGGCTCGCAGGCTGCAGAGGTCCCTCTCCTACGGTCGTTAACTCTCTGCACGTGCAGGATGTGCGTGTCTCCCGCCCGCCCCCAGGAGCTGGTTCAACAAGCGCCGGCCTTGCGGTGCCGGTTGTCCTCCCGGCAGATTCTCAGGCGTGCTTGGGTTCGTACAGACACCTGACATCTGAAAAGCCAACACCCCCCACCGTGTGACTTGCTGCGGTATTTGCCAGCCCCTGGGCCCTAGAAGGCAGTTTCTGCTTGCCCAGATCTTTGCTTTTCCGGTTATTTGTCGTCGTCTTCTCGCAGCGATTCCTCCTGTGCCTCAGTGGTTCTGAACCGTTCTGTCACCCAGTACCACCAGTAAGGTGACGAGAACAACTTTCATTCAGCCCTGTGTAAAAGAGAAAGCTTAGCAACTGAACACCAGATCTGGAGTGCTTGTGTCGGGAAGTTGCTGTCCAGGAGAAAGGTGCTGTGTCACTGGAGGTTATCAAAAACGGGTCACATTTCCACAGAAATGGATCAGGCTTTAGCTGTTCCAGTGCTCCTGCTTGATTCTCTCCCAGAAAGGCTCTCTTCTCACCCCGCAAGCGACGTTTGGGGGCATTCAAATATTTTCACGTATTTCATGCACCAAGAATGCAGGCCTCCTGCCTGAAGGCTTTTTTGGCCTTGAAGATCAAGCAGCAGTTATTCCACGTCTGCTCGCAGTGTAGATGCTCTAATTCTAAAATAAATGTCCTTTTCCTGGCTTGGCTCCATCCGGTTTGGGAAGCAGTCCTTGAGTCGAACCAGCAAGCTATTTGCGCTCCCAAATGTGTGTGTTGACGTGAGGATTTGCTGCGGTAGTCAGTCACGTTCTGTGTCGGTTCAGATGTACCTAACAACAAAACCCTGATTTTACCGTGTTTTCTAAAGCAGCTTCTACTTGCACTTGCCCGGCGTTGCAGAGCCTTTGCACGCCGTCAGTGGCAAACATTTGTCTGCAAATTACATTCTGGCCTCCTACACAGGGCGCTGTTTTCTGCTCTGTGGCATCAGCTTAATCACCGTGTGCGTTTCAGTGAATTCTCTAGAAGCTGTCCTCGAGGGCAGGCGCTGTAGCTTTGGATTAAACCACCCCCCCCCACCCCCAGGAAGTCAGCACAGCCGGTTTCCTCGGCTGCTGGCTTTGCTTTCGAGAGGCACCGTGAGTTCCAGCAGCTGTTGTAGGACGGCTGTCTCCGTAGTTTCATAGAGCATCCTGCAGAAGAACCCGGCCTTTGGGGGTCTGCTTCTGCTCCTGCGAACTTCTTCCGTGGTGGTTTTAATCCTGTCTAAAATCACTTTCCCTGAAGCTGTATTTTGTCGGGTTCCGCAAGCTTTTGTAGCACTCCAGCTTACGTAGGAAGGGTCGTTACCTCTGCATGGTCAGTGGATAGAGTTACCCTCCCTTAGGGGCCAGGAATATCCGCCGTGGAACCTTCAGAAAAGGCTGCTGTGAGGATTTCTGCACTCTTGTCTCTGTGCAAAGGTACATCTGTGCAAGGCTGAAGCAGCAGAGGAGCCCTGAAGTGTTGCAAGGCAACGGGGACAGAGGCAGGTTTCCTGCGTCCTGACAGGCTTGGTGAGGGGGGGGAAGGGGGGCTGCCTCAAAAGCCAGCGCTGCCAGGGACACTTCCAACCACCCCTGGGCTGCCTTCCCCGTGCTCCTGGCTGCCTGTCCTGTGCTCCCGCAGTGGCAGCCGCTGCCTTGGTGTAGTAACAGCTCAGGGGTGGTGGCCGTATGGCAGGAGCTGGCTGTTGCTCCTCTTCAGCAGGGGAGGGTGCCTTGTGGCAGCTGCTGAGCAGCAGCTGGTGCAGATGGAGCGACGGGAGTGCAGACAACACAGAGGGTGTAATTAACCGAGGAAATCTTTGGGAGCAGCGTGCGCTGATGAAGTTTTCTCAGAACAGTGGGTCCTTTCCCTTCCAGAAGCCCCCATTTTTCACACGGTCCCTGGGTACTGCTGAGGGACAGGAGGGATGTGACGTAGCCCAGGAGAAGGGGGGCAAGGAGAGCAGCCAGTGCCTGCGGTGACTTTCCCCCTACGCTTAACCTCTGTTGACACTGAACTTTACAGGTATCCGCTCTCGGCAGGCAGCGTAACGTGGGGAGTGGAATTCCTGCAGCTGCCCAGCGTGGTAATCGGTGACTCTGTGTTTCTCTGCAGCGCTTGCATCTTAGCGAAGATGTGGCTGGGGCAACTTTCATGGCAGCAGGAAGCTCCGCTCCCGAGCTGTTCACGTCTGTCATAGGTAAGGAGCCTGCTGCTGCTGCTGCTGCTGCTGCTGCTTCCCAAAACCTGCACGTTTCCCTGGCTGTTTTCAGAGCTGAAACGGGATTGCTGCGTGCATGCAAGGTTTGTCATAATCCCTCCTGGGCACACGTGGGACCGACTGTGGGGAGTCCTCACCAGGTGATGTGACTCTGAGAGTGCCATGATCTCACAGCTGCGCTTGGATGGGGCCCTGCCGAGCCGGGACCAGTGGGCACCTCACTGTAGCTGCCCATTAGCCGGGCTGCACCTACAGCCTTATACTCTCCCGTCCGCTCTCCTACCCCATCTGCCACACCAGCTCCAGGGCACACTGGGAAAGTGGATTTCCTCCAGCCTCCTGAGCTGGTACCCTGACACACTGTTCGCGTCCTCAGCAGCAGCTTCTCTGCCATCACCTCCCCTCTGGCTAGTCTTCCAACACCGCTTTTCCCTGGAAAAGCCAGAGTGGGGAGGGGAGGAGGATTTGAGGTGCTTTCTCACAGCAGCGAGTTGGTGTCTTGTCTGTCAGTTCATCATCTCCCTCACCATCATCCCCGTGGGCCAATTTTAACCAAGTTTGACAGAGGAGCTCTGAAAAAAGCTTGTAACTTAGCCCCATAACTCGTCCTGGGAGGCATCACTCAGCTTGTGAGTAGCTGCGATGGCCAGAGGGCTCTGAATCATCTCCAGCTTCTCCTGAAGCTTCATTCCTCTTGCAGCCTCTTGGGATGGGGATATGGGCAGGAGTAGAGTACTGGTCAAGGAGACAGTTTCCTGCAGATCCGTGTCCAGCCAGCTGCTCTCACGAGCTTGCAGTGTTTTATGGTGTGTATTGCCGTGATGTCGGGTCACAAGACCAGGAAGTTAGTAACTTAGGTGGGTCTGGGGTGCTTGGTTTCCGTCATGCCACCCATCCAGGTCCCCTCGGAAAGCAAGCCTCTGTGCACCATGAAATGCGAGAAAAAGTGGCAGAACTGGTACCTGCCTTTAGATGCATTAGTGGGGTGCGAGGTCTGCGATTTCACGTGAAAAAAAACCTGCTCTTTCCCGTTTACACAGCTTCCCTTGAACTTATCTTTCAGGTGTTTTTATCACGAAAGGAGATGTGGGCGTTGGAACCATCGTGGGCTCGGCTGTGTTCAACATCCTCTGTATTATTGGTGTGTGCGGGCTTTTTGCAGGACAGGTAAGAGCATTTAATGAGTCCTTACAGTTCTCGCTTCACCCTGTGCCTTGGCCCTGTACCGCAAAATCAGACGCCGGGTTCACAACCTTGCCGCCAATTTCTCTGGCTTTGTTGTTTTTAATAGGGCCCGGCGCCGTCCCTCCCGCTTTTTTGACACGAGAAGCAGAGCAGCAAACGTCAGCTCGGGCATTTTGAGCTGCCCGAGGTGTGTGGGTGGGCAGAGGAGCAGGCGCGGGTTGTTTGCTGCCAGTGTAGCGTGTGGCTGTTCTCCAGCCTGTCCGACCGCTTGCGACGACACGGGCCGTCGACCTGAAATTAAAGAAATCGGGCTGTGGGATCTGAGCTGCCGTCTGAATTGCAGACACGACTGACTGTGCGGTTAAATACCTGAATCTGCGTGTACCTTCGCACTTGCCCGCATGCCGGGTGTTTTTACAGTCTCATAAATGTTCTTCGACGAGTTAACTGTGCAGACCAGACTTGTAAAGAGGAGAAGCAGGGCCGTGGAAGAAGAGCTGAGGAGAAGGGACCTTGGTCGCTCTGGAAGAGCGTGCAGAGAGAGGGCAAGCAAGGCCTTCCTTGTGATCCTCTTTTCATTAGCAGTGAGCTGTTACGGGCTGAGGGTGAACATTTTCGGTGCGAGGAGGCCTCGGGATAAGGTCACGGCAGCGCCTTTCAGCCACCCACGCGCCCTGATCTGCGCGGAACCTGCGGCTGGCAGCCGCAGGTGCTCCACGTGTCTCTGGTTCTGCTGCGACTCCCTACTGTGAAAGCCCAGTTAACTGAGGCACGTTTTTAATGACCGAGGCTCTGTTCCCCAGGGCAAGGTGTCATCGATAGGACTTCCTTCTCAGGCTGCTTTTTTCGTGCAAAAGAAGGTGACTAACTGTGTCTAGCATGATGGCAGAGGAGCCAGTTCTGATTTTTTTACTCTCCACGGTATTGATTGCATGCCTCAAACCGGCTAAAAAAAAAAAAAAAGCCAAAAAAAAAAAAAAAAAAAAAAAAAAAAAAAAAAAAAAAAAAAAAAAAAAAAAAAAAAAAAAAAAACATGGCTGCAAACCACAGCTTCTGGTGGAAAAGGCCTGCTAGGGTTCGGGGCTTGACAGGGAGTGTCAGTCTCCTCGAGAGGCCTTCCACAGGTGGGAGGTCTTTGTTTCGGAAGGGGGTAACACAGCCAAAATGCTCTTGTAAACACCTTCCGCCTTCCAGCCGTGGTAGCTTTCCGACGTTCAAGCCGTCCCAAGCATAGTCGGTGAGTCTCTTTCAAGCCAAGAGCTGAGATTTTGACTGCTTTGCCCCATCTTTGTTTGCCTTGACTCCGCTGGTGATCCGTGTGTGGCTCTGTCGAGTCACATAACCTCTGTCGGCTGCGGTTTAGCCCTCAGGGGGTGGGTGAGCGCTGGAAAGGCTGGCGTCACCGTGTGGAATTGTGATTTTAGTGAGCAAGTAAGAAATCTCAGTGTCAATTAACTCCAGTGTTTCAGATGAAACTCTGGATCAGTTTATGCTTTTCATTGTTTCCCACTCCCAGCCTTTCACCAAAAAGTCGTTCCCTTTTGGTGGCGTGATTCATCGTTTGTTTCGTGCTGGTATGAATAGGAGTTGGTTTTATTATCAACAGGGTCTCTGCCGAGGCACTCACAGAGGTGGTAAATTTGGTTGTTGGTGAGATTTCTGTCCTGCTGGGGACCTGGATCTCAGTATTTAGTTGCCAGGTGAGCCTGGTGGGGGGGTGGGGGGGGGTTGGTTGTTGATCACAGCTGCTTGCTGTGCTCCAGGGTTTTGTTTTTTGGGCTCAGACCTGAGCGGAGCGAGCAGCTGGAGCCCTCGGATTTTCAGATGTATTGCCCGTGGGCTGGGAATCCCAGAGCTCAGACCTGCAGGGGCCTTCTGCTGCGTGCATTTGCTTCAGCACCAGCCCTGATAGTTTATTCTTCCAAGCCTTCCACTGGCTGTACATGCACCCTTTTCAGAATAAATCAGAACAAGCATCCCGCTGCCGGAGCGGGAGCAGGGAAGCGTGCCCACGCCTCCGTACGACACCGCACACCTAAAAAAAAGGCGTTAGAAGAGCACTGTGAGGGTTGAAAGTCAGGCACGGAAAAGTTAGGAAATAGCAGTGCTAGGGTTCCCTGTGCACCCTTAATTTGCCCCCCACCCCGGTGCGTGGGCATTCTTATCCAGGCTCTAATTACGGGGGTCCCTTGCCGGGTTCTCCGCGGGCTCCCCTGCCTCCCTCCGCACACAGAATGGACTTTGCTCGCTTAATGAGCAGCTATTCAGCATTTTGTTTTCTCTTACTGTTCACTCTGCGCCCTTCTCCCTTATTTACCAGGCTCTATTCAAGCCCTGTTCCAGAGGCAGAATTGTTAATTTCCTCTTGAACTTCTGCCGATCTCATCGCTATTGTATCTGAGCGGTTGATGAGCAGTTAATTAATTTTCCCCAAACCTCTGTGAGACGAAGTGGTGTTTTGAAGATGGGGAAACAAAGCGCAGGGAGATTAAATGAAAAAGAATAACTTGTCCTTTTAGGGGCCAATTAGAGCTGGCACAGGCCTGCTCTTTGGCCTGGGGCAGAGCATTCTGTGGCATGCTCGTGGGTCCTGGTTCCAGGTGCTGCTCCGCAGCAGGGGCTTCCTCGCTGGCCTGGCCTTGCTTTGAGTGGCCGCGTCAGTCTCCGCACAGCCCAGCTCTCTTCGGGAGCATTCAGCTCCTGTAGCCCCATGAGCCCCTCTTCTCCTCACTCCCACTCTTGGCCCACACAGAATGCTTCTGTCCTGAGACCTGCCCTCATCCCTAGGGCTGCTCTTGTCTGGAACCAAGCACGTGACTTCACTACATCTCCTAAACATTTAGAGGCTGCTTTTGCCAGTGTGGGGCTGTTCCTTCTAGTCACTCCCCTTCCATCTTTTGAGGCTTGCTAGAAAAGCTTTCAGCAGATTCTCCCCCTGGGTCACGTGTCCACCCACAGCTGTCTTTCGAGCACCAAGCTTTCTTCCCGTGGTCTGGATCCTTTTTCCTCTCCCCACTCCTCTGCCCTGTGTCTCCTTGGCTGGACTTCTCCTGGCTAATGCTACCCATGCCAGGGGGGCACCTCTTGAGGTACAAGAGTCTGCTCTGCAGCCAGGGAAATAATATTTTCCGCTGTTTTCGTCTCCTCCGGAGATTTTGGGCTGGAGGGATTCAAAAAGCCACAGTGGACGCAGGCTGCCCGTGTGTTTGATGGCCAAATGAGAACCCTCCGCTAAAGGCTGGATTTCCTAAACTAGCATCCACACTCTGAAAATGATCAGAGCTTTCAGATATACCTTAAACTGGGCAGAACTTCTTCATGTCTGGTGTGTGTTGAGGTGTCGCTGTTACGTCCGAGGCGCACAAAGAAAATGCCACGGAGCCCAGGCTCATGAGCAAGTGGAAGCCGAAGCTTCTTGCTTTAATAATTTTCTGACTACTTGTATAGGCTAGATCGCGAAAAGCGTGTTGAGTGGCAATAGGTAATTGGTTCCTCGGCCATCCACCCCTTGAGAGGATTGGCCAAGTCCTAAGAGACCTATTCCAAAATATTTTCAAAGTCGAAGCCGTAACAATCTTGCAAAGCAGCCTGCGGGTGCAAGAAGTTTGTGAAACTGTGACCTTGTTTAAAATAGTTTACATGGGAAAGACAGTCTTCTCACAGAATATTGAGAAAAGGCTGAAGAATTTCTCCGCTTCTAGCTTTTTAGCACCTACGTTGAGGTGTCTGACCAAAGCGTGTTTGGAGAGAGAGCTCAAGTTGTCCCCGTGGATGGTGAATGTAGGCCGTGCGCCTGTGGCAGCGAGCCTTAGAAGCTCTTCCTGCTTTTTCTTCCTGCAGCCTGCTGAAATGTCCTGCATAGCACAGACATCCAGGCAGTAGATGCAATTTTTGAGCTGTGGATGGTTTCAGCGTATGGAAACATGTCGGGAGCTGTGCTCGTTCCCCACCCGCCTGCGCGGCGCAGGTTGGATGTGCCTGCAGCTGTTTCCTCCCTGTGTCCGTGCAGCTGGGACACCGGCACGTCTCCTTGCGGGCGGGCAGCTGCTGAGGCACAATAGCCCGAAGGTTGTTGCCTAGCTGCTGCGTCTGCTTCGCTCCCTTCTGGCAGGGGGGGAACGAGAAGGTGAGGGAACGCTGAGGGAGAAGGATGCAGCCCTTCAGACAGCAGCCCAGCGGCATTCCCAGGATGGGAATCGCGTGCTGGATAGCGGCGAGGAGGCTGCTGTCTGCGCTGTGATGGATCGCATCGGGCTTTTTCCATGCCTGCAAGCCAGCTGAGTACGGGGAGCTTGACCTCGGCCCGGGGTCCCCTCCAGGCCTTGGTCGCTCTGTCCTGTCTTCTCTCTCACGCTCATGTTTGTGCCTCACAAGCTCTCCCCTCCTTCCCCTGCCCTCTCGCCGTCCTTGGCGGCAAGGACGCGGCATTCTCGGAAGCGGTTCTTGCTTAATTCAGCTCTCATTCAAGCCAGCACAAGCAGAGTTTGTTCAGTTTTGGACATTCCCCCGTCCAGATTCGTCTCGTTTGTGCAGCTCTGCTGCTCTCTGCTCGCCATCCCGTCCCGCTCTGTCCTCTCCCAGCACTGACCCACGGCCTTTTGCGGCGTTTGCAGGGGAGGATGGAGGGTGAGAAGTGCCCTAAGCGAGGGCAGTATAACCATGAGTTGCGAGTCACCCCGGCGTTATCCTGTAATTTTGAATGTGCGTGGCTTGATTTGTTAATTAGTGTTTGACTGCCGTCTTTGTCATTTGAGTCCGAGCGTCTCGATTTTACCTTGCCCCAGACACAGACAGGATTCTCCGGGTGGAGCAAGGGGACCAGGAATGCTGGGTTGTGCCACAGATGTTCTTCCAGCTATTTGCTCTGCCAAGGGGTCAGGTTGGTGGCGAGGCATCGTTCCTCGGTACACTGGAGCGGAAAAGGGCTGAACTGTCTGACCTGCCTCCTTCTGTTCCAGTGGGATCCTTTTACCTCAGGAAGTAAACTAAATTCAGCAGGCTCTCCTCTGTCCGGGTCACAGAACGCTTGTGCCAGCCCCTCGAGGCGCCTCTCGGAATTACCAGCCGCTGTGGGTTATTGTCAGTGGAAAACAGGCCTGGGAAATAGCGTTAGGCGTAGCGACAAGGACTCTAAACAGAGCTTAATGACCTGGGAGAACGTTTTTTAATGAAGCAACTGGGACTTCTGTGATCTGTTTCACCCCACTCCTGCCATTCAGCCAGCTTGCACGCCTCTTAATCTTTCAAGCTTCAAGTTTTGCTCACAGCTCAGACTGCGGTCGTTACTGGCTTTTGGTTTCATGATTGCGTTCATGGGCTTTTGTATTTTCTCCTCCTCGACTGTGGAGGAGTTTTAAAAGGGGAGAGAGTTGGAATGCTGTTGCTTTTTTCTTCAGTGCTCCCTGACCATCGGTGGAAAACATGTAAGACTCTTGGGGAGTAGTTTAAGGAGAGCTTAGTGCCAGGTTTTGGGGCTGTTCACTGCTCTCACAGCCCGAGGCACGTTGGGGTTTGGTGCTGGCAGCATTTTATAGCGACCGTCAGCCTGATCTTTCACTGACAGGGGTGTGTGGCAGACGTGGGACAGACTAACAAGTCAGACTGAAGTAGTGCCAGAAGCCAGGGCTGTGGTCCTTGGGTGCCTGGAGCCGCTGGCATGGCCGTGCTGTGTGAAACCCCGGGTACAGGGAAAGCAGAGGGAGGATGCTGGCAGTGCCATTCCCGCTGTCCCCTGGAACATCAGGCGGCCTGCAAGGTGCTGGCTGAGACTGCAGCCGGGGCAGAGAGGTGCGGATGGACTTCCAGGATGGAGAGGCACCATGAATCCAGAGGTGCTGCTGCCACCCAAGGCAGTCGCAAGTGCTGCAAATGGATTCCCATCAGCATCAAACCAAGGCCACTTCCTAATTGCCACAAAACACGCCGTCACCCTTTGAGGTTAAGTTTTCTCCATCAAAATTTGCACACAGATCAACACGGTGGACGTACCATTGGTAGGATTTTTTTTTCTCAAATCGTTCATAGTGCAAAAGCAAGGGGAACCACGAAATCCGGTCTTTACTTCCGACAAGGACTGGCCAGTCTGAAGAGACCGGGGGATGTTTATTCCGGGCACGCCTTCCCGTCTACAGCTGTCCTTGAATTCTGCTGTGGATCTTGTGGTCCAGCAGAGGCCTTGGGGTCCTGCTGCCTCAGCTCTGTGGGAATCTGAGCTACAGAGACACGCTGGTCCCAATAACCCGCGGACGATTGCGATTATGACTACCAGTTGAGCAGGGAAATATTTTTGGCTTTGTCCTGAGGTTTGGAGAGTGTCCACTGTTTCCGTTCTGAGAATGTCGCAGAGACAGATTGCTGCGGCAGTGATGAAAACATCAAGAGAGGCTTAAAAAAGGAAATATTCTCGGGAAAGTAATGAGGATAGATGGAGCTGGTGCTCGGCGTGCGGACCGGGAGCCAGAGTGACGACCGAGCTTTGCAGAGAATGGCAAGCCAGGGGTAAAATCAGGGGGCTGGTGGTTGGAAGGAGGCTTTCATCACAGCAGGACCCTTAGATCCTGGCTGCTTTAACTGCCTGAGAGAGACGGATATTTTAAGGCCTGGATTTTTCTTTGGCCTTGAACCCCGTGTTTGGTGCTGTGCTGAAGCTAGGAGTGGCGGTTAGTATTGGTCAGAGCCTCAGGCAAACCCGAATGCTGCATCATGGGACCCTGGGGTCTTTGACCGAGATCACGGTCTGGAGACGGAGCTGGATACTCGCGGTGTCCCGGGATATTCGGACGTGGCCGTGGGGCATAGAGGGAGCGTCGCTTAGCCCAGGACATCCTGCTGTGCTGTCAGTCCCAGCACAGGGGCCTCTGGCTGATGCTGGCTGCCTGCTGGCTTTCCTGGGGCTCCGCACAGGCAGCAGGGGCTTTCCGTGCAGGAATCTGTCTAAGATGTCTGCTGTGGCAGAGTGGTTCAGTGTGCCAGGAGCGGGGTGTGGGACCGGGATTCCTGCTGCGCTGGGAGATGGCACCTCTGAGATCCTGTTGGACCTGCTTGGCTGATTTCTCTGTCTGAATTACAATGGATGTGTCAAAGCGCCGCCAGGAACCCACCGGCCCTCCGAGCCACACCAAGTCCTGCGTGTGTCTCCCAGGAAAGGTGCAGAGGCTCTGCCAGCGGCTTCTTGCTGTCAGCCGCAGGTGGATCTACAGCCTAATTTAATGCAAAGATCAATACAAGTAAGGCGCTGTCGTGCTCTCACATTAATCTGTGATGCTTCACTGATACCATGAGCAATGAGAGAGTGAGCAGGCAGGTGGCCGGGTCCTTGGGATTACCCTGAGCTGAGCAAGGAGTTCTTGAAATAATCGGCTGCAAAGTTTAAAGGCAGAGCTTGTGCCCTGTCGAGGGAAACAGAGAAGCCCTGAGAGATTTGGTCTCTCTCGGGGCTGTCCTGAAACACCAGGCCCGGACGGGTTCTCCGAAGGCAGTCAGGGATGTTTGGCTTCTCAGGGATCGTAGGCAGCGTGAGCCCAGCAGGCAGTCTTTTAAGCAAGTCCCGACTGTGTTTCTCCTGCCGTTAACGTTTGGAGAGGGGAGGGAGCGGGATCCACACAGCAGCTGGGAGCTGTGCACGGGCCGCGTCTGGGTGGGCGAGCGGCACGACGCCTGCGTGTCCTGGGGCTTCTCCTGTCCTCACTCTCTTCGGCGTGGCTCAGATACTTCAGCTGCTGGGCTCTGCTGGGGCCCGTCTCCCGCGACGGTGTGGCCCTTGGGGACACGGGCTAGCGGTTGCCTTGGCGGTGCTGGGGGAGCAGTTGGGCTCCCCCAAGCTGGTGAGATTTGGGGGCTTTTCCTACCTCAGCAGTTCCGCTATTCTTCAAACCACTGCTGGCTTTTATCTTCCCATCCTCCTCAGGGATGAGAGCCGATACCTGAGGTAGAGCGCTTTATGTTTTTGTATCGTCCTAAACGCAAAAGACGTGGGCTAACTGCAAACTACGGCCAGCCTGATCCCCCGAAAATCTGTCCCAGACCTCCACCTGGGTTCACTGCTTCCGGGAGCAGCGGCCAACAGTTGGTCGCTTCTCCTGCTTTGGCATGAGATCCCGCTGCGTTGCCGCGGGGCTGATTGGAAATCGCGTTGAGGGTTTGCTGAACGGCGGTGTCAGGAGCGCAGCCCCTTCTGCAGGGGACCCCCGCAGGCTTCAGAAGGCCCCTCCTGGGCTCCGAGGGCAGCTCCCGCCAACCAGGAGCAGCGTGCGAGGGGGTTCCACCGCACGTCCGGCTGCAGCTGATCCGGAGGGCCGACACAGTGCGCTGCCGGCCGGCTCTCATGGGTCAGGGGCTTGCCAAGGGAGCACAGCGAGCCGCAGCTTTGCCAGGCAGCACAGACGAGCGCTCGAAAGCCAGATCCCAGCGTCTGCTAGGGTGGCGTGAGAGCTTCCCTCATCGCTTCCGTGCAGTCCACGTCAAAGAGGGGCAGCATGAGGTCTGACCCAGGTTCTCTGCTTCTGGCTGCCGTTCGACGGTGGTGGATTCACTGCTGGCACTGCTGACCTCCGTAGACTCTTCGGCCAAGCCGCTGCAGGGATTGCCTTTAATCTTTTGACACCCTCATCCAAGCATTCCCGCCTCTCCACATCAGCAAATTAAGTTATTAGCTCTTAATCCCTAAAAATCTAGACCTTCTGTGCCAGAGGGTAACAGAGAAACCAGATTAGGGGAGATCGCTGCCAAAGCCTAGCATTTCCTAGCCGCGTTAGTAGCTGATCACAGCTCAAGAATGTCAAGCAAAGAACAGGCCATGAGATGAGGAAAAAACCCCCGAAACAATTCAGAGTGAAGAAGATCCCTGAAGAACATGGATGTGATTTCATTACATGCTTCCCCTGGAAGTTCAGCAGCCAGAATACTCAGGAGTGCACGCACCTCTGGGCTCCTGCAGCAGGAGCACAGACATCCTCGCCAAGGGAGCAGCAGCCCTGTTCTGCCATGTGTGCTTCGTCTCGGGCCCACTGCCGCCACGGGCAGAGCAGGCGGGAAAACAGCCCAGCTGGATGGCCTGTGGTGATGGATGTCTCCTGGATGGGAGAAGAGCTTCCGTGCTGCTAAGAGCAGAGAAACAATTTGGAAGAGCAGAAGAGAGAAGGGTCAGTTTTACAGAGGATAAATGGCAAAGCCCGAGGATGAGGCATGGGGCATATTGCCCCATGGGTGGTCCTGGCTGCCCTGAGCCAACTTCAGTGCTGCAGGCAGCAGATGCCAGCGTCTGATCCTAGGGGATTTTCCCTTTCGCGGCTGATCTCCGCACGTGCTAGGTGGAGGAGGTGGCGTGTGCTGCGTGGGGCCACGGCCTCAGGAGTTGCAGAGCTCAGAAATCAAGCTAGAACTGAGAAAAATCTTGGTTTTTCTGCTCTCCGGTCCTTCAGAAGGGGAAGTAAGCATTCCGAGTAGTAAATGTTACATGTAGGAGCTTGCAGGGCGAAGGTTTACTGGTGACAAACCGGGTATCTATTACGGGTGGGTTTACCCCTGGGAGCGATGGCTGTGGCGTGCCGGGGAGAGCAGGCTCTGTGTGTCTTGTGTGGACCCATCAGGGGATGCTCTCATTCGAGCCTTGACTTCAGAGCTCTTCCTTTCAGCTCAGGGGACCTGGGTTCAGTCCCCACTGGGTGGCCAAGGGGGCAGCTAAGGGGCACTTGTCTGGGGTTTGGAATTTCAGGTACTCGCTTCAAACGGAGGAAGCGCCACCTGACCGACAGGTCGGTGGTTCTACCGCTGCCTCCTTCTGCTCAGCCTCCCGCAGGACCAGCTCGCTGCTGGGTTACAGTAGGACAGTATTGCTGATTTAAAACTCAAATTTGGTCACGTTTTTACCCGAGCTGATTTGCTTCCCTGGTTTCCTTTCTGCCTTGCTGATCTGTAGTTCAAGGGGTTTCCGGCGTGTTAAGATGTACGTGGAGTCCTTGGTGGCTGCAAGGCACAACTTAGGCCTTTCAGGACCTCGGTCGTTGTGCCCCAGGACATGGTTCTGACCAGCAGGCTGAGCGCTGCCCTTGCCCGCCGTGCTCACGGGGGCTCCTTTCACCCTCGGTGCACGGTTGCCTTACGTGCGTGGCTTCCCTGTATCGCATGGACCAAATGGTTCAGAAACTTCTGCTAGGTGACTTGGTTCAGAAACTTCAGCTAGGGGACTTGGGCCCTGAAGACATCCGAGATTCAATTGCCCCGCAGTTACTGCATCAGGGAGACCCACTCAGATGTCTGTGAAACGTGAGCAGCCTGTACAGGTGCCAGGCACGAGCGCGTTCCCTTCAATCCGACCTGGGATCCGCACGAGAGTCCTTGTGATCCCCACAGGACCCTGGTCTATCAGTTCTGTGCAGTAGGTCCCTGCTACAGAGCTGCGTTGAAGCATCTGGATCATCGTGTGCTCGTTCAGGTGTCTGAGGAAAATTCCTTGGGGAAGTAGTATCCTGCCACCTTCGAGATCATCGTAGAATACCAAAGAACGGGAGGAAGACTACCTCGACTCCTTGGAGCTGTGGGGGCACCCTGCTTTCACAGCTGCGCGTGTGCTGCACGGTGACACCCCTTAGACCAGGGACAGAGGTTATGAGACAGAGCCCGTTCCTGTGGGGGGGCCGTCATTTGCTTCAGAAGTGTGACTTCTGTGTCCAGAGCTGAAGTTCACAGCTGTAAAGTCCCCAGCATCCGCGCCGAGGAAAGCCCGGAGGACCCCTTATGCAGCATCCTGAAGGCTGCGTGGAATAGCGTCTAGTTGTTCTGTAAACTTTCTTTCAAAATTTGCTCAGTCAGAATGAAGGGGGCGCACTGATGTAAGATGTGAGATTTAACTGAGGATCTCTGAATAGAATTATGAACCCAACTCCATGCTTCTGCATTTGGAAGTTTCCGTCAGAAAGCATCTCCATTCGTCTACCTCTGCGTGCCTTGAAATGTATTGTCAGCTGGTGTAACTCTGGTTTGCCCCAAGGGCTTTCAAGGCCTGCTTTTTTAGTTCAGGTAGGAGCTTCTAACGCGCAAATGGTTGCATAAAGAGACTTTAGGCTGGGCATGAATTACATCCGTTTTTTAAAAAGCCGTACTACTGAGAGACTGCAGAGGTTTTTCAAGTAGAGTGGTCAGTATCTTTTTACAGCATTTGTTTTGCTTGCGGTTTTGGAAAATCCCAATATAGTGAGAGTTAATACAAAGAGAAGTTTGGGAAGTTGTTTTTGCTAATGCTGAAATAGAACTGAAAATGAAGTTACTGTTCATGAGACCGAATTCACGCGTGAGCGTGACTGGAGGGTATGGTCAGAAAACTCACGTGTGTGTTCAGATCCAGATCGGTGTTAAGTGAACCACCTCCCCTCTTCCTCCTTCAGCTTTACGCTTTTGAAGGACGTGACCCAGAGTGTTTGAAATGCACTCCAGAAATGGCAAATACAGATTTGAGGAGAAGCTTCTACTGGGGGAACTTCCTAGAGCTGCAGAAAATAGAATCGTACCGAAGATGTTACCACCACACGACTGCTTTTAATCTGCCCTTTTGAGTACTAGTAATGAACTTAAAGATTAACTCATTCACTGGCATTTTTTTCTTCTCAGATCTGAATTGCAGGCTCGTGCAGCCTGCAGTGAGAATTCTTCCTCGTTTCTGTGGCTTTGGAAGGTGCCGAGTGACACGAACTGCTGCACCGTAATCCCTTTTCATTCTCCATTGCATATAAAAAAAAAAAAAAAAATCCCTGGTTTTTGTTTGCAACACTCTGCTGGAGTGTTACAAACTTGAGTGTTTGTCCCCAAACCCATGTAGATGCACACAGAGCTGTAGTAATACTCGTCAGTGTGGTCGTGCTGGTAAAGCCCGAGCCCCCTCGTGTAAAGCAGCAGCCCTCATAGACTCCGTGGGGGACACACAGCCCGACGCGGGGCGCAGCTGAGTCCGCAGGTACTTCGGATGTGGCCGTTCCTGTCTCCCTGGCAGCTGTTCCCCCAGCAGCTGCAGAAGGTGTTTCCTGTCTTGGGCCTCCTCCTCGAGTCCCAGCACGTGTGGGGACAGCTCCCACAGAGTGGCGGGCGGAACCTGGGCGCACAGGCTGCCGTTGCGGCAGGCGTTCCGGCGAGAGCCTGGCTGACGTCCTCCCTTTGCCTGTTTTCCCAGGTCGTTGCACTGTCGTCGTGGAGTCTCTTGAGAGATTCAATCTACTACACGCTGTCTGTCGTTGCACTGATCGTGGTAAGTCTTTGAAGGCTCTTCATCCGTGGGAGCCCACGTCTACTGCCACCTCTAAAGGGAACCTGCCATGGGAATCGCAGTCTTGTAGCTAAGATCCCAACTCCAGCACTCACGGGGATTTCTGCTTGTGCAAGACTGCTCGTGGTCTCCCTGGTTCTGCTGGGAAGCTTGGCCCGAGGGCAGGAGACGGGGGAGTGTCCGGAGAGCCCAGAGGGACAGCTGGGCTGGGCTGGGCTGGGCTGGGCTGGGGTGTGGTGGCCCGGTGCAGACAGGGGGTGCAGAGCTGAACCCACGCTCTGAGCCCCCAGGCAGCCAGCCCTGCAGGGGATGGACGGGTCGAGGTGCTCTCCTGGCAGTGACCTTCATGACTTCCTAAAAAACCTGTAACTAACCTTCAAGGAGGCAGCATTTGTGCCCAGAGGAGAGAGGCCTGGAGGTCTACAAAACATTAAGGTTAGTTTTTCCACACCATAGTAGGGGCAGTGCGTGCTAACAGAAAGTCCTCAAAGACTACGCTTCCAGCCGTTCTTAGCGCTGGGACTATCCCAGTGTTCATCAAGTTCAGAAAATGTTCCAGATCTCTCAGAACTGGGCTATTCAGTGAAAAAAATGCATGCACAAGTTTTAGCTAAAGACACTGCTATCAGTTTAGCATTACCTTTGCAACCAATACCGAACAATGCCAGGGGATGTAAAAATTGAATTTCCAGCTAACGGCCGCTTTTCCTTTTTTTCCCCCCAGCCTAGCCTAGTATCCTAGACTCCCTAAGAAGGGGAGAGTGGTTTTGTGGGATTAACTTCCATCTGTCAGCAAGAAGGGGACTTTAGAGTCAGAGGAGGGTCACTTGCATTTCTGCAGTCTGGGTTACTTTGATTAGTGTGTTTCAACAGTGGGGTTTCGGTTTGTTTCCTCCTGCACACGCTCTGTAGGTGCAAAGGCCTTTATCTGCCTCATCCCAAACAGAGGCTCTGCCTCATCCCAAACAGAGGCTCTGCCTCATCCTAAAGAGAGGATCTTTCTCGACCTGTTGGTACTTTTATTCCCCATACTGCAAGGCCAGCAGCCATTTTGTACCTGGTGAAAAGTAACTTCTCTACATAATTGCTAGCAATGACCTGCAAAACAAAAAGAACTTTTATTATTTTTGCTTTGACAGCTTGACATGCCAAAATCTCGTGCCAAAAAGTGTCGCTAGAGAACAAACAGAGCCGCACATGCTAATTGCAGTGAATTCCATTGCACAAGCTTAAAGACATCCAGCAGGCATTCTCTTAGTTCGCTCCACGGGAAGCACAGGTGTGGGCATCTGCCTGGCACCTCGCCTGCTGGTGCTTGGATTGGGCGTTTCATGTATTGCATGGAGGCAGACAAGTTGAAAACCTGGTTGAAACTCTGAGAGTCGGAACTCTGTCGTCGGTTTTAAATTCTTTAAGCAAGGCGGGTTTTTTTCATGGCTGATTCATCCCTGTGGTAGTCAGCTGCATCGGGATGTGGAGAAGAATCCTCCACTGTTTTGTGTCCCGTGCACCCCTGGAATTCCTGTCTACGTGTTCTGTGTCAGGAGAAAGTTGTATGGCTTGCAGAACAGACATCTCTGTTGCCCCTAAGACTTTTCTCCTGTACTCTATTTCTGTATAAGCTGTTCTTCATCATTACAGAACCGCAGGAGTCCTTTTCTTTTGGGAGCGTACCCCATCACACCAGGATGCGGTTACTTTTCTCCCTAAGCCTTGAGTTAGCTTCTCTCCAGCTGTACGCCCGCTCTTCTGCTCATCTCATCAGTGGTGGAGTTCAACGCCCTCCAGGCAGCCAGGGTAGCAGGATGGTGCAGCTCCAGGCGTTAGAGGAGGCTCGAAGGCGTTGCCAGAGCTCCTATTCCCATGTTACAGCCCTACCTGGATAATCTGGGTCGGGTGAGGTGGAGCGCATCCCGTGTCTTTCCGGGTTACTCCGTAACAATCATTGCAAATGACTTAAGCACCTGTTAGGGGAAAAGCGGAGGAAGACGGGAGGAAGGGAAAACATTTTGAGTGGTTAAAGGTTTAGCTTTCCCTCTAGCTGATGTACCGACCCTTTTGTGTGCAATGCTGCTCCCCTGTTTGACAGCACATGAGAATTTCTCCTTTCAGAGTCAGACACTGCTTCAGTTTAAGAAGTTTCTCCTTCCCTTCACTCGCCCAGGAATCCCTGGTTTCCCAGTGTCTCTAATTTTTCCTGTCCTTTTAAGACAGAATCCAGCTGATTCTGGCAGGACATTGTTGCTCAAATTCTGACTCTCCAGTCCCCCCCCGCCATGGCTCAGCTGGGAGATGAGCCACAGGCTCCACGCAGAGCGCAGCGTAACCTGCCTGTGCTTCCCCCTTCATTAGATTTGTGTGCTCCTTTTAGAAGACACTCCAGTGCTTTGTATGCAGGGATATAATTTTCCATATGAGGGCATTGAGACTTCACTGCAGCTGGAGTAGAGCCATCGATCGTGGAGAATTATACTGTTTGTAGAAGTTTTCTTTTCATGGTGTTTTAAACAGCAGCCACTGGGTGCTGTGTTAAAAGTTGCACTCCACTGGTATCTTTACTAACCATAAACACACCTGAGGGGAAATAAATATATTCCTTCCAATGCTGAGATGCAGCAGCTTTAAGAAGCTTGGTACTGTGCTGGGTAAATCAATATGACTTTGTCTCCGTTCGCGCTGGAAAAGGAAGTACAACGCCGTTGTAAGAAGTAGAGCGGCATAGACTCACCTGTTCGCTGCTCCAGGCCATTTGATGAGAGAGGGTGAGCTCTCAGCCACAGAGGTTAGAAGTGGATCAACCGCATGTACCGTATTTAATCCATCTTGATTCAGCCCCTATGATTTTTTTTTCTTCTTTTTGAACTTATAATGTTACAATGCTACCTTGTCTTCTTGTAGAGCTTGGCAAAACTTACTCCTTATTCTCTTGAGAGGAAAACGACGCCTGCGTATCTTAACTTGAAGGGACATGGTCAGAGTCATTAGCGGCAAAATTGAGATGGGTACTATTTTTAGTTACAGAAGTCAATGCACACGCTTTCACGTCCCATCACGCCAAAACATTGTAACCTAAACCAGGCCGATGTCAGATTGGATCACGGTGACTGGGAACTGCAATTTACAATGTTTCGTGGTCATGTTTTCTTCCAGCAACCAGTGTAACTCTTGCCTCCCGCCGGCTGTCACACAGGAATTGCTATTTACGGCTGTACGGCCGAGGGGAAGCGTTCACTGTGCTTTCAGGGCCTCGTTCCTTTTCCCTCCTCTTGGCCTGGGGCACAGCCGTGGGTCTGCAATCCCTGGTGCGGGCACGGCGTTTCGCTGCTGCTGCTTTGGAGGGGCCCGTCGCTGAGGGCTGTGTGCGGCCCCAGCCCCAGCCTCCCGCGGAGGCAGCGGCACCGCGGCTCCCCTGCGCAGCCATCCCGCTGCGGTGGGAGGAGAACCGGGGGCACGGGCAGCAGCAGGGCTGGCAGAGCACGGCGAGGGGGGAGGGCCTGGTCGCGGAGCTCGGCAGCCACCTGCCGGTGGGAGCCTTCAGCCGCTGCCGGTGCGGCCCCTCAGCCTCTGCCGGTGCGAGCCTTCAGCCGCTGCCGGTGCGAGCCTTCAGCCGCTGCCGGTGCGGCCCCTCAGGCACTGCCGGTGCGGGCCCTTCCCTCACCCCTCGCCATGCTGCTGCTGCGTCCTTCACAGCCCTCACCACTGCTGTGGTTCTCCCTTGACACCCCTCGCCCAGGTGCTGGTCCTTCCCTCAGGGAGGAGGCGCGTTCCTTGCCCGAGGAGGCTGCGCGGCACAGCCGGGAAAGCCACAGTGCCCGCCCGTCAGCAGGTGTGCCAGAGGGGCTGTCACTGCCAGCTGGGGTGTGGTGGTTACCCTGAGCTGATGGCAACAACGCCCTGGGCCCCGCAGGGCACGGCAGCAGCTGCGGAGCTTGCTGTGGATCCGCTGGCGGGGAGGAGGCCGTGCCCGGTGAGAGGGCCGAGTGGGTCGGAGGGATGCAGCCCCATCTCTGGCTCACGGCTGCTTTCCCTCTAACTCCCGCGATAACCCTGGTTAACACGAGGAGCCAGTGGCATTTGGGAAGGAGTAACCTGCTTGCTTTGACTCGGTGAGAGAAACTAAGGGTTCAAAGAGAAGTTTGAAGGCCGGGTGGGAGAGCAGTTCCAAAATGCACCCAAGCTCAATGCCATTGCCATGAGCCCTGGCTTGCTTTACTCTGTCCCCTGCCTCAGGTGATGAGCTGTTTTCAGCTGTGGTTTTGTGTGTAACATGCTATTTTTAAATCTTTTCTCCACAGTTTATTTATGATGAAAGAGTTTCCTGGTAAGTGAGTCCCTTTTCTTTTCATTTTTTTCTGGTTATACCACAAAAGCTGCCATAATTAGTGTTCATGAGGGGAGAAGGAGAAAGCTAAAAAGTTCTGCAGGGCAGCTATTTGCTGCTCTGTGAGAAACATCAGCACAAGGCAGGCTAGAATAACTAATTTTTTGAGCTAGAGAAGAGAAGAAAGCCCAGGAGAGTGGCGCTCAGACGCTGTTCCTGGTACAGCGGCAGCAGTCAGTGCCCTCTGCGTGCCCTGCAGCAGCTTGGGGGTAGCAGTGTGCTCAGCAGAGCTTCGTGTGTGCCAGAAGGGGACACCCAAGCAGTCATAAATAAGTGCGTATTTGGATTTATTGAATGGCCAGTTTAAAGAAATAAAAGGGAAATAAAAATATCCCTATCAATGTGCTTAAGTGCAGCGCAGTAGGTATGGTGGTCTAGGAAGGCTTCAGACACTTTTCGGTTGCTTTGGTCTCACTCGTGGTTTTGTTTTCCAGTGCTTCCCAGAGCTGGAGGTGACAGTGGAGGTGACCGCACTGGCTTTGGTTTTTAATACAGCTGGTGTCATTTGGATTACGAGCACTAGGGAGCGTCAGGCTGCTCTTAGGCTGGTGTTTTCCCTCACTGGCTCTTGCCCATTTCGGAGGCGGGTTTCAAACACCCGCTCTTGCAATGGCCNTGGGGAGAGAGAAAGAGGGTCTTCCCGGGTTTTTTTGTTTGTTTTGTTTTTTTTTTGTTTTTTGGTGTGGTTTTTTTACTGAAATTCACCCGAGGGCCAATTGTATTTAACTGTGCTCTTAAGAAAACCCAAAAAAACCAGCAAACCACAACGCAGAAGCTGAGTGTTGAATCTTCAGAAGCAGGGAATGAGACATTGTATCTCAAAATACTCGTGGAGAAAATGTTCCAGGAGTTTTAGCATATAGTAGTTTGATAATGGATGATTTCCACAAGGACTAGCAGCTTGCCCTAGGGAACTGTGCGGAACACAGCATTTTGGTCAGTGAAAAAGATTGCCTAGAAACAAACTCTAGAAGTCATTATAATTTGTTTTCATACAAATTTTACTATTTCATTAGTTTGACACAGAAACAGCAGAGGGGAAAAAACCTAGCAGTACCTAGTCAGCAGTTTGAACTGCTGCCTGCTGCATTCTCAGTGCTCGTGCAGCAGCAGTAGCGACAGAGCAGCTGCCCCTTGCCCGGATTGTCTCAGCACGGTCGGCTTTACAAAGCCCAGCACCCTGCTTTACACCCCTGCAGGCAGAGCAGGGTGCCTGCCCCCCTCCCTTGGCCACGTCCCACGGTTGTTGTCCTCACAGGAGTGCTGGTGGTCCTTGGGTGTGCGATTTGCTCACTGAACTCTCCTGGGTTTCGTCACTTGTTCTTAGCCGACAGGTCGGTTCGGCCAAGTAAAATCACAGAAGTCAGGAAAACAAGGGAGGCATCACGCATGGATGTGCGAGCCATTTCTTTACGCATCCCTTTTTTGTAGAGGAATGTTAAGGGCAGCCCAGGGAGGTCAAGCCTTTCTGCACGCTTGTGGCATGGCAGACAGGGGAGTGGCTGAACAGGGGCAGCTTATGCCGTGCCGTGCCCTGCTCTGATGTGTTTGTGTGTTGCTCTTGTTTCCAGGTGGGAGTCCTTAGTCTTAGTGCTGATGTATGTCATCTACATCTTCATAATGAAGTAAGTCAAATGTGCCCTCAGCTTATTTAAATCCTACGGCTCCCTGTTCCCCTTGCCTCACCCAGCCCTCACAAGAAGACGAAGAAACAGCCTCCAGTTTTGGCAGGGGTGGTTTAGCTTGACCGTTTGGGAAATTTTCTTCACCAAAAGGGTTGTCAGGTGCAGGAACAGGCTGCCCAGGCCGGTGGTGGAATCACCGTCCCTGAAGGCATTTTAAAGATATGTAAACATGGCGCTCAGGGACATGGCTTAGTGGCGGGCTTGGCAGTGCTGAGTTAACATTGGGCTTGAAGACTGTGGAGGTTTTTTCCAACCTAAACTATCCCGTGAATCCGTGCTTTACGGATCTCGCCCTGTGTGAACTGACCAAGGCTAATAGTGCAGCAAATTCGGATCCATCCTCAAGTCCCACCAAAGTGAAGTCTTCTGACTTCACTTTAGCATCCCTACTCGGAAATAAGCTGGAGTGAGATTCCAGTCTACTTTTTACAGATGCGGAGCTCTGCGGCAGTTCTTGCTTGCCTGGAGACCTGTGGTAAAACTTCAGCACAGTCGGCAGTGACTTTCTGAGCATCTGGCCTGTGTGACTTCTTTCACACAAGTTCTCGCTAGTAAAACTACTCTGTTCT
>VZTI01005305.1:208388-225952 GCA_013397865.1 Struthidea cinerea
ATGATGACAAGCAAAGATTACTCATGATACAGAAGTTCATCACACCTGACACATAAGCCTGTATGTCATTCAAGATCCATGGCTTCTGCCTTTCGTGGCCTTCTGGGTACAGAGAGATTGCGTGGTGTACGATTTAGCTGGAGCTCTGGGATGCTCCTTAAAACCACAGGAGTCTTCTTCCCTCCCTTAGCCGTATTGCGTAGGATACGAGTCTAGGAAAGGAAGACCGTCAGGAAGTAAAGGTACGTCCTGAGTTTGTTTCGTTTGTGCAGGTACAACGCAACCATACATCACTGCTTTGAGAGGAAGACAAAAAACTCTGCAAATATGGTGAATGGTTTAGCAAGTAACACGGAAATGGACGACAACAGCAACTGCGACGCCACGGTGGTGTTACTAAAGAAAGGTAACTGTTCCAGTAAGTCACCCTCTCGCTTGCATCATTCTGGGTGTTCTGTCCCTGCTGCTTGTCTTGTAAGCCACGAAACAGGAGTGGGCAGGGTGGCCCTTTTGGAACCCCCCCTTCCCAGACGAGGGGCACGGTGTGGCGATCCCGGCCACCACATCCTGTGCCACTGGAGGTGGCTGAGGCCTCTTGTGGCTGATTCCTGCTGCTGGACGAGCGCTCGGCTGTAAGGACTCCTTCAAGCCCAGGGGTTGGTTATCTGGCCTGTTACAGCCGTTCTGAGTCCTGCTGTGGGCGCCGTTGCTCTGAGCTGAAGTTGCCCATTTATGTCTTCTCCAGTTAAATTTAGCTCCGCTCCAAAGGGACGTCAACTGAGCAAGAAAAAAGGCCCCACTTAGACCAGTGTACACTTTACCCCCAGTGAAGGGAGGGCGGGGACTCGGTGTGGGTCTGGGAACTGTGCTCTTACTGCACGTGCTGTCTTTGCCATGCCCAACTTTTCCATGTAAGTGGTCTTTAAGAGTATTTCACTTTGGCTGAAATCTGTCCCAGTTTGACTTTAGTCATGATCATGTATAAAAATGGTTGTGTTTCTTCAGCTTAAAAAAAATCACCCCGTCCTGTAGCTCGGCAGCAGTAGTTCAGTGTCTGCATTTGCAAGGATGTGCTAAACGCTATTTGCAGCAACGGGGTTTCTTTTTGTCTTCAAAACAGTCAACAAGCATGTGCAGTGTCTGCCTGGGATGTGTATGTACCCATCCTCAGGAATAACCCCTCCCTTTTCCCTGAGGCACTGACTTAGCCTGAGAGGAAGCTCCATCTTGTTGAAATCAGTCCTGGTCTCTGACTGCAGGTGTCCTGCCTCTTTTGTTTTGCTAGTCGTTAGAAAAAACCCACCCACCCAACCAAAAATAGGTCTCTTTTCCTGCAAACTGTGCTCGAGAGGCATAGTCCCGTATACAGCAAGCAGTTAAACATAGCAGGGTTTATTTGCTGATAGCGAATGCCTGGAGGCTGCCAGCTCTCGGTTACAGGCCTGTTGCAGAGGGAAGGCTGTTAGCAGTGCTGTGCACTCTGATTTGGGGAAGCTGCTGTTATGGGGACAGCTCTCTGTCGCCTGGAGCTCTCCGCAGCCGAGAGAAGTATGCTGGCGGTTCTGTACCAGGAAAGCTAGACTGGGAAAACTCAGTGAGCACAAACTCAGGCCTTGCACATCCAGCTTTACCCAGTGGCCTCAGGGTTAGTTCTGGTTGTGGGATTTGGTTTCAATGTCCCCACGGTGTGTTTTTGCATGCTCTGCTGGTAACTTTTTGGTTCGGACACTTGTGGTTACTCACACTGACTGAGAAAGGAAGACGAAAGGATTGCTTCATCTTCTTGCAGATTGTTCCTGTATTTCCTTGGCACTGGGCCACGGGGAGGCCCGGAAAGGCAAGTTGGTGCTGCTTTGTGTCCCAGCCAGGGGCACAGGGCCACCAGCAGCACCTGTTGCAGTGGGGTGCCTGGGGGTTTCAGACACTGTTTGTCTTCTGAGGCCTTTTCTGAAGCCTTTTTTTAACAGAGGGCCAAAAAGTCTGAAACAGGAAGGTTTCTGTGTTTGGGGCAGTTCGAGGTGCCATTCAACAAGTGCCAGCGTGGGAAAACTCACAAGGAAAAGCTGGTTGGCTTTTGCTGTTTCTTTTTTTTTTTTTTTTAATACGGAGGAGCTCACTTACCTACCCCAATGCATGGAAGCCTTGGTCAGGAAAAAAAAAAGGTGACATGAAGGCCAAGGAGATAGTCTTCTGTAAGACTAACGGTGATGGTTAAAAATGGTAATGCCACAAAACATTTGCCAGTGTTAAACACTGGTTTTAATAAACCAGTGCAGAAGTGTGTTGGGTAAGGCCCCAGGTTTCCCTGCTGCCAAGTCCTAGTCCTAGCACAAGGTTCACAGCCCAAGGTGTCGTCCAGGTGCAGGAAGGATGAACCCCAGAGGCAATGGGCGTCGGCACTGTACCCCAGGAGGAGCATGGTTCCGGGACCCGCCTCTGTCTCCCTGTCCCTTTGCTCCTGCGCTGTGGATTGCTCTGGCTGGTGCGCTTGCTGCTGGGTTTGGTGGCAGCTCCCAGCCGTGAGCTGCAAGCCCAGGGTGCAGGAACCTTCTTTTCGTTCATGTTGATACCTTGCAGGAACACAGTAAGTGGTGGATGAGGACAATATCCTCACGGAAGTGCAGGTTACAACTGGAAGTAACTGCCTTGGTGGGATTGCTGCTGTCGAAGCAGTGGTCTGCCTAGCGCCGGCCGGTGATAAACTGCGCAGAGCAGATTTAGTTCTCTGTAAGGAGCGTGAGTGGTGATACCACATTGACAATTTATTTAAAAACGGGAATATAAGGTGTGTAGAAGGCAGGAATTAAGGACAGAGGAGCCTCATTTTGAGTGGTGTAGCTGAAGGAATGGTTCTTTGTAAGAACTTCTGGAACCCGTGGGTTTGTTCTTCTGAGAGCCACACAGAGCAGAGGGAGAGACTGCTGGAAGAAGACCTCAATTTGTTTTTGTTCCTTGGCTGCAGGAAATTTCCACCGTAAAGCCTCGGTGATCATGGTTGATGAGCTGCTCTCTGCCTACCCGCACCAGCTTTCCTTTTCCGAGGCTGGGCTCCGGATCATGATAACCAGCCATTTCCCTCCCAAAACACGTCTCTCCATGGCCAGCCGCATGTTAATCAATGAGGTGTGTCTTTTATCTCCCCCACCTGCCCTTCTCGTTTGGAATTTGCCTTCTCCTGTAGCAGTGTTTGGCTTGAGATGCACCTCTGGTGTTCCTTCTGGATCCCTGATAGCGCTCTCCCAGATTTTGTCCTTCTGACGTTGACCTCACTAAATCATCCCCTGCTCTCTGTCCCCGTGGAGATTTCAGCAGAGGGAAGTATGCAGTTATGTTTCATGTAGCTGTTGCTCACAGAGGGTGCCCCCTGCGTAGATCTGTTCAATAATATGGTACTACCCCGAGACTGCACTTAGCATGTCACCGGTCCTGGAGTACTCCTGGAGTCAATGCCACAGCCACTGGCCCTTCTCTTGTAAAAGTTGTACGCGTGAGATTTGTCTGGTGGTGGTCTGCAAGCAAGCATCGCGTTGCACCCGATGAAAATCATTCCTTTTGCCTTTAATTTTTAAAGAATTCTACACGTCTCTCTTTCTCTCTTCTTCCCTTTCACTTAAAAGAACCCAAATTTGAAAAAAAATCTGTCTTTCAGTGAGACTTTGCCTTTATTTACAGAGACAGAGGCTGATCAACAGCAGGACTTACACCAACGGTGAGTCAGAAGTGGCAATCAAAATACCCATCAAGCACGTGGTGGAGAACGGAACAGGCCCCAGCAACTCTGCTGAGCGGGGCGTCAACGGCACGCGGCGGGACGAGGACGTGGCAGAGGCCGGGAACGAGAACGAGAAGGAGGATAACGAGAACAATGAAAACGACGAGGAGGAGGAAGAAGATGATGATGATGATGATGATGACGACCATGAAGGGCCTTATACACCTTTTGACCTACCCAGTAAGAAACACCTACCCTGGTGTTTGTTTGGGTGTGCTGGAAAGCGTTGCAGACGCACGTAGAGATAGAATTGTCTCTGAGAGCTGCCATCAGCTTTCACTTTGCAGTGAGGCTCCTGCTCACGTGTAAAAGAGGAGGGGAACCGGGAAGCAGCAGGAATCTCTCAGGGTGCAGGCTCCTGGGGCTGGACACACCTCTGCCGCGGCTCCTGGGGCTGGGCACACCTCTGCCGCAGCTCCTGGGTCGGCCCTGTGCTGCTGCTGTTGCAATCAGAGGGGAGGCGCAGCAATCTCCACAGGGTGGGTTCTGCCCCCAAAACGTGACTCACCCTCTGGAGAGATGGATCTCTGCTCACCGTGGAGGATGCTGAGGGTGTCTGGGCTGCTGGCAGGGAGCCTGAGTGCGGGTCAGATGTGTCCATGGCTAGGACATACCTTTGCTGGGAGGCGAGGTGTGCTCTTAACCTCGGCTGGAAAGTGCAGTGCTAGTGTGGGCAAGGCACTGATGATGCTGACACGGGCAGAGACGCAGGGTGGTCCCGTGTGCCTCTGCTTTCCTGCCGTTCACTAGGCGCTGCCACGGTGCTTCTCGCTCCGTATGGAGGGCTTAGAGGGTCAGAGCAGCTGCGTGACTCGTGGCTCAGGCTGCCAAGCACTGCACCTGCAGGGTGGGGATCTCCTTTTAGCCTAATGCCTCTTACCACATCAGGGCTCTGGTCCTGCAGCGATCATAAGGTATCCCCGTCCTACCTTTGAGTCACAGTCACCATAGCTGGCAAGATCTGCTGTGTTGCAGACGAGCTGGAATGCTGTAGGGACTGGCCCTGCCCTTTACAGGAAAGATACAGTTTTGGGAACTCCTGCTCAGATCTCGCTCAAACAGCGTTTCTGTAGTTTGAGTAAGGAAAAGACCTGAGCCTTAAAGAGAATACTTTAGCTATCCTATGGACTTTCGTAGTATATGAAAGGCTGGCACGGACCTCCGGAGATCTCTGGTCCCAGCCCCTGCTCAGAGCAGGTCCTCCGAGCCAAGTGTCCGGTTCAGTTTTGATTATCTTTAAGGATGGACGTCCCACAGACTTTTGGGCACCTGTTCCAATGTTTGACCACCCTCACAGCAGGAAAAAGAGAGAAAACACACAGCTTAGTGTAGCATCTATTCTGAATTTCCCTCACTAGAAGTTGAGTCCATTGGCTTTTGTAATTCCCTTGTGCAGGGAATTTTGTAATTCCCTTGAGAAGGGCCTGCCCCCGTCTTTTCTGTACCTTCCCATTAGGTGATTGAAGGCGGATCAGATCTCTTTTCTTGAACTCGCGTCTCACGTGGTTTCTGTAAGAACTTGACCAGGGGAGGGGAGCACGTGTGCTCTGACCCGTTACCTAAACTCTCAGGGATGCCCTTCGTACTCCTGTGCCTGTCTCTGCCCTCCCATCTGCCGTCACTCCGTGATCTTCTGAACAAGGAGTGGCACGTTGGTGTAACAGTTAGGCTGAGCTGTCCCTGGCCTCTTGCTTGCACATGCTGACAAAATAGTAACGTTCTGAAATGCAGCCGACTTGACTTGTGTGATTGTTTCCCTTTGCTTTGTTGTTTGGCAGCTGGCAAGATGGAAATGTTGAAGTGGGTCTTCACGTGGCCCTTGAGCTTTGTCCTGTACTTCACAGTGCCCAACTGTAACAAACCCCACTTGGAAAAATGGTTCATGGTCACCTTTGCTTCTTCTACCCTGTGGATTGCAGCTTTTTCTTACATGATGGTGTGGATGGTACGTACCAACTAACCCAGAAACCACTGCCTGGGAGAAGCAACAGGAGGGGGTTTGTCCGTCTAGAGGAATGTACGGGAAGTTCTACACACCTGAATTTTCGGGTGAGAAAATTCTTAGGTTGGCTTCCATTTCTGTTGGACCTGTCCACGCTCAGAGAAGAAAACGAGGGGCCGGTAGCCGTGGCTTTTGAACTTGGTTTTGGGTTGGCGTTTCATCCAGGTTCTTTACCTTGGGGAACAATTACGGCTGCAGCAGTGGAACGTCTCCCAGTCCTGCACGGTAGTGCGAGGGGTGCTGAGTGACAGTCTGGCCACAGTAACTTTTCGCTCTCTTGGAGCAAGCAAGCTCGAGAGAGACATGGAGCTGCGAACGATAACGCTTTGAACTCAGCGTGAGCAATAGCATGACATTGACTCAAATCCCTGCAGAACTAGAACCATAGGGTAGTTTTGTGTCTGCTTAGCTAGTGTTTGCATGTAGCAATGCTTGCAAACTTCATCCAAGATCAGGAGACAGTTACCCAGGGTAGTGGGCCACCATATAGTCTCTTTTCCGGGTTAGTATCAGGAAAACTGTGGGTGAAATGTGTGGAGCAACTAACCTAAGAGGGTACACAGCGGGTGAGTGCTATCCTCCGCCAGCTGATGAATGTACCTGTCACTGCCTCTGTTTAAAGGAAGCGTGAGTTTGCACTGAGGTGCCCTCTGTCTTACAGCATCTTGCAGGCTTGGGCCAAGCTGGGCTTGGATCTTAATTCTCGCAAGCAGCTCGACATTTTATTTCCTCTCCTTAGGTGACAATCATTGGGTACACACTGGGAATTCCAGACGTGATCATGGGCATCACTTTCTTGGCAGCAGGAACCAGCGTGCCAGACTGCATGGCAAGCCTTATCGTGGCCAGGCAAGGTAGGTCGTCTCAGGGGTGGCATCCTGCTGTGGAAGTGTGTCCTGACCTTCTCCCCCTCTTCAGGGTAGCGCAGATGTTTCCTGAACATGAGAATATGCAGAGCCCTTTTCACGAGCCTGGAGTTTAAAACAAGAGCAAAGGAGGAGATAAATTGTGCTGCTGCTGTATTGCAAAGCAGTTAATAGGTTCGTGACAGCAGTGTGGAACAATTTCTGGCAGTATTGTCAGCTTCAAGCCTTCCCCCGATAGTCACAGTAATTTTCTTAATTTGAACATCAGTGATACAGAACTATTTAAGGACATAAGAATCTTTCGGGTCACTTTCTAGCTTTTGTCCTCAGTCATAAGGACTGGCAGATACTACTGTTTTTGAGGAGTGCGGCTCCCCCACACTTGTGGCCCCGGCAGCAGGTGTGTTAAGAGGAAAAGCAAGTAGTCGGTGCTGCTCTGGGGAGCAAAACCAGCGGCTCCTCGCTGAAATAAGCAGCTGCTGAACAGACGTCGTCTGCAATCGGTCCGGTAGAGAAGCTCATGTGTCACGGTCGCAGTAAAGCATCAAAAGCCCCCCTGAACGTGGCACCAGAGGGCTGGCAGGTCACAGCCAGCACGGCAGGAGCCCTCAGCACAGAGGATTAGTGGAGGAGAGTTCTCAGATTATCCTGGAAGGTGGATTAAGGCCCTTTAAGCCTGCTGGCCTTGTGTGCTGGGGGTTGGGGGGCAAAGGGAATGGAAGGAGCGAGGGGCGTCTTCCGTAAATCTTGGCCTTTGGCGAAAATTGCCTGGATTAGCTCAGATTAAAGCTGCAAGACTTTCCTGAGACACGTCTGAGTGCGTGGCGGTTTCCGTTCCTGCAGGTATGGGAGATATGGCCGTGTCCAACTCCATCGGAAGCAATGTTTTTGATATTTTAATTGGCCTAGGCCTTCCATGGGCTTTGCAGACCCTAGCAGTGAACTATGGATCATACGTAAGTCCTGCGTTATTCTTATTTATTTATTTATTTATTTATTTATTTTCAATAACCTGCATCTATTTAGGAAAAGAAAAAAGTCTAAAATTCTGTGGATTTTATTTGAAAAAAAAACAAGTAGTTCTCTCTGTTACGATATGGGAGAAGTAGAAATTAATTGTCAGTGGACGTTTCCCATCCTTTTAAGGACAGAAGTCTGTGCCGAAATGAGCTAGCTCACTAGAGTGCACTGGATTTTCATACTCCTGAATATATTCCAAGTAAGAATGACCCTGTTTTTAGTAAGGCAGAGGGGATAAACACACAGGTGAAATGTAAAATATGGATGAGAGCTGTAGGGCTTTTGGTACGAAAAATTCTGGCATTGCTAAACCGTTAGCACACTGGAAAGTGAAGGAAACTCTTAAATAATTGGGCGTTTCGGAGCATGACCATCAGCAGGAAACTCTACAGAGCTTTCCTGTTTAAGAAAAAACTACCCAGCACCAATGAACTTGTGCTTTATTTCCCGAGTGAAACAAGAGCCAACCCCTGCCCCCAGAGTGGCTGCAAGGTTCCTTCTGAGAAGGAAAAGAGGGAGATGCCGCATGGTTCTAGAGGGAAGTCACTGTGGCTGTTGCTGTTACCTGGACACCACTCAGACAGCAGTGTAGGACAGAGGGAAGGCTGTTGATTACGGTCACTGAGTGAATGCAAAGTTCAAAGACAGGAGAATCACAGAGCCGTTGAGTTTGGCAAGTACCTGTGGAGGTTATCTAGTCCCCAGCCCTCTGCTCAAAGCTGGGTCAGCTAGAGCAGAATGCTTAGGACCTTGTCCTGTTGGGTCTTGAGTACCTCCAAGGATGGAGTCTGCTTTGTTGTTTAAGCCCTCTCACAGTCAAAAAGCATCCTTACATTTAAATGGGATTTCTGTATGTAAAATTGTGTGGTTTCTCTTGTCCTTTCGATGGACATCGCTCAGAAGAGTCCGGCTGCACCTTCTCTGTCATCTCCCATCAGGTATTTATGCACATTGCCAAGGTCCCCCTGAATGTTCTCCAGGCTGAACAGTCACAGCTCTTTCAGCCTCTCTGTATGTCAGATGCTGCCATTCCCCTAAATCTTCCTTGTGGGCCTTCCAAGAAGTCTGTATGTTCCTTGTATCGAGGAGCCCAGAACTGGACCAAGCACTCCAGATGTGAGCAGAGGAGGATCATCTTCCTCTCCCTGCTGGCAACACTTCTCCTGATGTAGCCCAGGATGACTGTTGGTGCTCCGTGCCACAGGGGTGCATCGTTGACTTCAGCTTGGTGTGTCCACCAGGATCGACAGGTCTTTCTCAGCCAAGCTGCTTTCCAGCCGGTCAGCCCCATGCTGGAGTCAGCCCCATGCTGGTCAACTCCACATGGAGTTATTCCTTCCCAAGTGCAGGGCTTTTCATTTCCCTTTGTGGATGTTAACGAGTTTGCTGCCTGCACATTTTTCCAGCCTGTCCGGGTCCCTCTGGATGGCAGCACAGCCCTCCAGAGCATCAGCCACCTTTCCTGGTTTTGTATGGGCTGTGACCTTGCTGGGGCTGCTGTCTCCCCATCGTCCAGCTCATTAAAAAAGACACTAAGCAGTACTGACCCCTGGGGTAAGGCCCTGGTGACTGGCACCCAGCTGGGCTTGGAGCACAGTGCTTCAGCTGGTTATCAGGCCATCCCGCTGTCCACTTATCTAGGCTGTTCTTCCTCTCTTTGTCCCTGAGGATGTCTGAGAGAAATCCAGAAGCCTCGCTGAAGCCAACACAAGCAATGTCTGCTGCTCTCCCCTCACCCAGCAAGTCCCCCCTGGTCATACGTGGCTGTCAGGCAGGGTCAGCAGGATTTCCCCTCCGTAAATCTACGTGTCTCCTCCTTCGTGTGCTTAGAAGTGGTTCCCAGCATTATGTGCTCCATCATCTTCCCAGGGATCAAGGTCAGGCCGACCAAGCCTTTAGTTCCTCAGATCTTCCCTTTTCTTGAATATAGGAGTGCCATAAGGAAGCAATGCTGTAGGAATAAAATCCCTTTCTTTCACGAGCAATTTATCTGTAGCTCATCTATGTTTTTGTGAAAAAGGATGAAAACGAGTGGCTGAACAGAAGCAGCCAGCTTTCGTGGAGGCATAACAGTATCACTACTGTTTTGCACGCCCCAAATGTCCATTGTACAGTGTGATCACGTGGTTGGAAAAGGCAGTCTTGGAAACAACCCCGCAATTAGCAAAAGAGAGTTTCCTCAGTTTTCACTTGCTGTTCCTGGATTTCTCTCCAAATCCTTGGGTAATTGGACTTTAAAACAAAGCAAGCCCCCCCTCTTTCACCCGCCTGTTGTTAGTAATTAATTATTGAAGTACTGCTAAGTTGCCAGCCAAGGCTGGCATCAGCTGGGTCAGGTGTATCTTGGTGACAGTGCCTGGAGCTCCAAGGTGCTGGTTGTTACTCCGGGAGTGCGACCGACGTCCCTGGCACGCCGGTCAGAGGGGGCAGCAGACGTGGAGCTCCAGTTCCTGAGGTCTGTCCTGAGGCTGAGCCTTGGGCTCCTTGCATGAGCAGGCCCTGCTAGCTGCAGTGGGGCTCGTGGGCTCAGGCCAGCCTGGTTGTCCACTAAATATCACTGTGAGTCAGAAGTACCAGGTAATTTCTGAGCTAATGGTACGGGATCTAGTACTGCTCCTTTGGTGTTTGGCAGGACCCAAGTGTGTCTCTCTAGTATCTCCCCTAAAAGGGGAACTCCTCAAAGCAGTCTTGATGCCCCTGACCTGCATGCAGAGGCAAGGAGAAATGTGTGGAAGGCCAAAAGGGCTTGCTTGATCACGATTTCTTTTGCGTGGTGATCCAAAACCGTGATTGCCTCCCTAGAATGTTCGGTGTAAGTCGACTGTGGCAAAGTTAAGTTACTGCCGCTGAAAGTAAACACATTTTAATAAACAAGCTGTAATAGCTTCTGTGGAAGCTGTGTTTTTGAAGCTAAACTGTAATGCAGAAGAGCCTCCTAGAAGCCCCCTCCAGCCTTGTTTTTCTGTGATTCTAAGCACTCAGGGCTTTCTCCAGAGTGCGGTATGTCTCTAGCATCGTGCTCCGTAACATCCACGTACACGCGTGTCTTGTTCCAGGCTGCCTGACTCAGAATCCCCCGTGGACAAATTTTGCTCCCTGTTAATGCTGGTGTGAAGAGTTCTGCCGTGTTGACCGTGCAGAAAAGGAGACGATTCGCTCCTTCTTCCCCACGGTGTGCCCTGCTGCTGTGTGTGCACGTGTGAGCAGCCTAGTGCCCTGTGATCACGGGCATTCGGTGCCTTCTCAGCTGAAGTGGCTTCACGTGGAATCAGGACTTGTTGCTTAAACAAGCTCACTCTGTGGGGTAGTGTCTGAGAGGGGGGAGAAGGCAGCTTTGCGGTCTAACAGAACGAGTCAGGAAAAGAGCAAGAGGGGGACCTGTCAGAGAGACGAACGGGCTTGCTGGAGTCACGGTAGGTGAATGGCAGAACTGGAAATAAGCTGTGAATCTCTGGAGAGACGTCCTGGTGCTGGGTTGCTAAGTCGCATTTTGATTAAGTGCCTGTCTCCTGACTGCCCATTCCCCAGCCCCATTGTCAGTGGATGCTTCAGCTTAGTATTTGTTTTATTCTTCCTTCCTTGTTACAAGAAAGGGAAGGAAAACCGTCTTAGGATTCTCAGGCTGCATCTTGGAAGCATCTGTCACCTGGTTTAGAGAAGGAGGTTTTCCTTCTGTATTCCTGCTTCAAATGAAACCCTTTCCTCTGGGATGTGGGTACACTGCAAGTGCCTCACTCTTTGCCTTCGGCTCAGGTGTCAGTTCCAGAGTTCCTGGCTTGCACCACGCCGCCTATCCTTTTCCCATCAAAAGGCAGATCTATTCAGGATTAAACTTTCCGCATCAGATCCCTTCTGTTTTTACAATGCCACGTCTCTAACCCAACTATATGTCGATTATTTGGAGGGTTCTCGTTTCTGAACGCTCATTAACGTCCAGGTGCTAACTCTGCCTTTTGTCTGTGCTTCCCACTGGAGCCTCCATCTCCACTGCTCACTTGGCCACGCTCCTGCAGCAGCTCTCGCCTTCTGTTATGCACACAGCTGATCTGGCGGGCCAGCAGGGCTTTTGGAGGAGAAGCAGCATCCCTCTGGACCTTGAGAGTCCTTTGACAGAGTTCCCTTGCTCCTCCCTTCCAGTGCTGAGTGCTGGACACGTTGCTGACTCTCTAATCCAGTAAGCATCCTTCCCCAGCGCACCTGGTATATGTGGAGTGGAAGGATGTTTGCTCCGTGTCTTCCGTCCAGTTGCCTCCCTCTGGAATTTTTTTTTTTTTTTTTTTTTTTGCACGTAAACCAGACGTCATCCAGCAGTATTTTAGAGAACAGGAATTTTAGCCTAAGGATAAGCAGCCAGATTCATTTGATCACGTCAGCATTTGGGAGTGCGATCGTGTCAGTCCAGTTCGCTCCTCCGCCTGATAACTTCAGCCAGTTTCAGCAGAATTTGACAGTCCATTAGAAGTCTGAGAGACATGACATTCCTGCTGTGCAAGCAAGCAGCTTGAGACAGCAGGGATAATCCCAGTGCAGTCGTTTCTAGGCATCAGAGAATCCGGAGGGAAGCAAATGTTTGCAAAGCACACAAGGAGACGGGAAGCATCACTGTTGTGCTCCTGGCTTGACCGGCTGATTTTCCCTGGTTTAATTCCAAGGCACTAGGGTGAATGGTACATTAGGACAAAGCTGGCTCCCTGGCTTCATGGCAGAGAGATTATTGGGATGATTAAACTGTAGTAGAGCAAAAGTGTCCCTGCCAAACCTCCTAGCACTGCTGGAGTTCTCTGCAGCCGTGGCTCCCACATCTCCTGCGCGACAACCCTCAGTGGCCACGTGCAGCGCTCCAGGTATGTACCCTCTGCAAAGTGAATTTTGTGATACGGAGCCAAACAGGGACGCTTTCTTTAGGAGTCTAAAAAGAGGTTTAAGAAGGAAATTCCGTTTAAACATGCGGGAATGCAGCACACGTTTGAAGTTCCAGCTTGCTGAGACCGCTGTCTCGTGGCAAGACCTGGGGAATGCAGGATTTAGACTGAATTTCCGTTGCCAGGCAGAGGCGCTGAAGGAGAAGGTTCCCCAGACGTACAGAAGACCTGCAGCTTTTTCAGCTGAGGGACTGGAAACAAAGCGTAGCCCTTCTGAAATTCCTTACTGGGGTGATTTCTGTCGTATTTGGGCCCTGAAGCAAAACCAGCCTGGGTTTTGGCAACAGCTCCTTGTTTTCCCTTAAGCAGCTGCCAGAAAAGAACTTAAGAATAGAATAACTTTTTATTTCCATTGTTTTTCCTCTGCTGTTTAGCTTCAGCCTCGGCTGCCACAGCAGCATGGGGAGTGACTGGAGCTGGTGGCAGCCCCTTTGCGTTTGCCGCACAAGCAGCAGGGAGGTCACCCCCCTGAAACTGTGGCAGAGGAGTCTGTGACCGCGCGAACCTTCCGCGCGTGATCAGCCAGAACGGCGTTCTTCTGCCTTGCTTCAGCCCCTAGGCACAAGCCAGTCCTCGGAGGGGAGTTTGGGAATGTTGGTTTTTCCTCCTTGCAGTATGAGGGAGTGCTTCATCTGCAGACGGTTTTCTCCTGGGGAAGAGGCATTTCCTGTTCTTAAATGAACGGGGGACGGGGCTTTTCCTTATATAATTAAGACGACTCCAGCTGAGACTCTTTTTTTCTGGTCTTTGCCAAAACCCGAAATTATCTCCTCCCTTACTGTGAGTTCTGAATGTTTTGCTGCCCTTCTTTTCCCCGAACCTGCACATTTTCACATATCCCAAGGAAATGTATTCCTTTGCCTTTTGCAGGAAATGCCACTCGTCTCGTGAGGGGGCTGCTTGACTGATTTCTGCCCTAATTTGACAGATCAAGGACACATTTTTCTTAAGCTTTTGTTTCAAATTTCAGAATCCTCCAAGCTTCTGTGCTCACAGTCAAAAGTCGTGATAAGAAACGGGGTAGGCTGTGGTGATTACCGGAGGAGTGGGATAGTTCATCAGTTAAATCTGTATTTCCGGAGCTGTAGACTGATGGGAAATTTGTGAAACAGCAGCAGGTAGTCCAAAGCCAAATCTGCAGGAAAAGAAAGGGTTTGTCAGGAAGCTCATTTGGCTGAACTAGATACGCATCACAGCTGGAATTTCTGGACGAAAAAGGGCAACTCTTTGAGTAAAAAAACATCGCTTGTGAGCTCAGAGTACTGGAAAAGCTGTGAAGAATTCCAGATGTTTCTGCTGAGGCTCAGGAGGCGATGTATGCATGGCACCTCCCTGCCATGTGGAGCAGGCAGAAAAGGGGCAGAAAAGGGCAGAAACAGCATGTGAGAAGCGAATAGAAAACGTCAGAAGGACAGTTGGAACGAATGGACGTTGATGTAAGCCTGCTCCCAAAGCACCCTTGCCCTGGGATGACTGGGAGATGGATTCCACAGATGGGTGCCGGGTGTAATTCCAGATGGACTGGACTTGCGGTGCTGTGGGGTTGCCCTGTGCACGCCAGCATTCCCGTGGATTTGGCTTGCAGGGAGCGCTGCGGGGGCTGGGGCGGGGGCCCGCAGGAGGCATCGCTCGCCTGGCACACGCGGTCAGGCTCAGCTCAGCAGCCTCTGGCACGCGGGGAGAGTGGAGGGATCCCTTCGGGTAAACAGAGAAGTACAGCGAGAGGAACGAGGCGCGCGTGAGCCGTGGGGATTCCGCCTAGTTTGGATTTCGCTCTCTCAAAACCACTCAGCAGCGCTGTGTAAAAATCCCTCGTGGTTCTGCAGGGTCACTTTCTGAAGTAGGTAGATCTGCCTGTTAACAAATGTGGCAGGAACGTTCTTGTTGTTCAGGTTAATTAATAGCTCTTGGCTTGGCCCAGCAGGGGCAGCTGGGCTAGATGCCAGGCCGGGAACGTTGTTGCTGGTTAAACGCAGGTTGGGAGCTGTTAACCAGGGGTGAAACTCGAGTGTTGTGGTGCAGTAACCCTGCGAGGGGGAGCTTGGTGCTCACTGCCACCTTTGCTTTGACCCCACAGGAGCAGCATGGCGTGTGCTGCTCTTACACTGGTAAAGCTGCTGTAAACAATTAGCATACATTCTCTGCTTTTGGGTTGTCCCCAACGGCAGCTTTTGTTCCCCTAAATGACCTCCAAGGAAGAGCCTTGCAGATAGCCTGAAGACAGCAGCCCCAAACTCCTGCCTTTGGAAGCACTGTCCTCAGCAAATGAGACACAGAGGCCTTTGGAATGCTCTGCTGGTTTTACGGAGGGTGAAGGTGTAACTGAGAAGCAGCGTCTGCACTTTAGGTTAAATCCAGACATTTTCCGTGCTAAAATAATTCCGTCTCCTTCATTTGCTTCCTTTTCCTGTAGATCCCTTTCCAACTGATACATTTTATACTGACAGTTTTTTACAGATATCGGCTCTGGTCAAACAAAATTCCTGACCAAAATCCAGGCAGGAATTTATTGTAAATTTATGTATTTAGCCAGCTGCTCCTCATTTGGGATAGCAGGGAAGGCAGCTTTAAATTTATGTTTTGGTTACGCAGAGTTAGCGTACAGTTCTTTGCACTTCGTAGTAAAGTAAAAGGCAAATGCAGTTTAGCTGTCGTGTGTGGGCCATTCTGATGGGGGGAAGCAGAAGAGGAGGAGTGGATGCACAGGAATGACTGAGGCGGAGCGGGCTGGTCCATCTCTGAAGTTTACATTAGCAGCGGGATCATGACGTTGTTCATCTTCGGTTATGCAGACAGTCCCAAAATCGGTCTTCGTGCCCTGAAGCAATCCAAATCCTTCGTTTCTTTGAGCAGTCTGGTGAGAATATTGTATTTAACATGCAATGGCCACAGGAATGTAATGGTCCTGCTGTCCCTCCACACCCTTACAGCATGTATCCTAAAGAAATCCTCCAGTACCTTTCAGACAAAATGATCATCGTGGCTGTAGCCTTTTTTTATGATGTCAACAGTCAGCAGGGAAGGAAAATGTGCCATTTGTGTGAGCTGGTGTTTCGACATGCGTGAAGGGAACAGCAAAGCTCAGGTGTAGCACAGGTTGACACAGAGGATCCTGGGTGTACGGAGTGAGCCTGAATCATTACTCTGGATTGAGGGGCAGTAATTGGGGTAAAAAGGATTTCCTGCTGTGGTGCAAAACGATACAACTGTTATCAGCGTTCCTGCGTTCTTAAAATTGTGGTGGTGCTGCTTGTCACATTAGCAACGTGCACTTCTCTCGCAAATGGGAATCTTTACAGACTAACTATAAAGCACTGAGAAGCCAACCTTCCCTAGAAGGGCGTCCCCTCCACACAGTAGCTCCTGGAGAAGCGCCTTGAGAGACTCCACTGAATTGTCCCCTGATGGTGCTGCAGGTGATGCTGTTTGAGAAGGTCGTATAAAAATGACCAAAAGGATAATGATTAAGTTCCCCAAGAGAAGGATGAGAAGCCAAGGAGAAGCGTGGTCCTAGCTGAGGAGCAGGATTGGAGGGATGGCTTGACTCCCTGTAGCCTTCCTTTGTAAGGTTTATGTCTCACAGCAATCATGTTTTTAAAAGTATTTGGGCCTTAAAGATGTAGGTGAGGGCCTTGGGTTAGACTCCAGAGCCTCTAAAAGTAAGTGGCAGTTTACTGGCATCCCAGCTTTGTGGACCTGTGTCTCGGTTCTCCTCTTGGGCAGTGACTGTGACCGGGGCTCTGCCACGGAGACGGCTGCAGCAGAGCCCGTGATGTGCCTGGGTGCCTTACACAGCTCTGCAGGCAGTAAGTTGTCTCTTCGTCTGGTCTGCCTCAGTGCTAAATCCTGTCCGGCCTGCGTTAGCGTGCCGTGATGCTTTGGCACAATTTTTCAGGACCTGAGGCTCTGGTTTTGAGATTACTGTCTTGTTCCCCTCACCAAGAGGAGTAAGAGCAGGGTCTGAGAAATAAGGTGAGAGTAGGGAAGAAATTAGCTGCTTGTGTGTGTCCTTTTTTATTTTCCCCCGCTGCGAAGCACTGGCTGGTGACTGAATGCAAGATTTCCTTTCCCCTGTTTGTTCTTACAGAACTTACATGGGAGTTAGTTGCCAAAAAGAAAATGTCATGATGTAACATGTTGTACAAGGGAAGGCAAAGCTCGCGTGGAAGTGGAACGCTGTGAAATCCTGTCAGGTCCCAAGGACGCTCCTCTGATAACGCTCCCTCTTTGACAAAGTAGGGAGTAGGCAAAGTACTCTGTGGTGAAACGGTCGGACTTGGCATTTACAGCTTGCAAGCCACTGTTTAGCAACTCAGCAGCTCGGGATTATGGAAATACAGGCAGAGAGGAGTATTGTCGTTTGAAACGGTGAGATGGTTTGATAAACTTCCTTCTTTTACAGATTCGGTTAAACAGCAGAGGACTTATCTATTCTGTCGGTCTCCTGCTGGCATCAGTTTTTGTCACAGTATGTATATAGTCTTTTGTTCTTCTTTCCCGAAAGAGGGGTTTTTATAGACATTTTCTTCACCTGCTCCTGTCTCACCTCCAGCTGAAGTAGGGGTTGCAAAGTCTGCTGTTACGGGGTGGGGTGCTCCCTGCTTGTTGAAAGCTTCCCGAGACCTTGATCCGGCCCTTTGCAGGAGCTGTCACTCCCACGGGATAGCACTCCTGCTTGTACAGTTTTTCACGGGAGGAGCCTGGGAGAACCATTAGTCAGCATCAGTTATTTCTCTGCTAGAGCTGAAGCAGGTCCCTTGCTGCACGATGAGATCCTTTCTGCTGTGAGACAAGCAGGCAAAATGCTGAGCAGGTTGCTTGGCCCTCTGTAGGATCCTTCTGAAATACAACACAGTCCAGAAAAAACAGTGCCTGACAATGTTTCTGTTGGAATCAGTGCTTTTGTGTTCCCTGGCCTTTCCCAGAAATGATAGAAGAGGAATGATGTGACATCTTCCAAATCTTGAAACCGGGGCGGGGGG
>VZTI01005305.1:244756-281606 GCA_013397865.1 Struthidea cinerea
TGCGGGGGTCGCGGGGCCCGATCGAGACCGTCCCTGCGGGAGCGGGCGGGCCGGGCCCAGCCCAGCCTCGGCGGCCGCCGGTGCCGCGCGGCAGCGGTGTCCCCGCCTCGGTCGCAGCCGGTGCTCTCACCTTCGGCCCCTTTACCCGCCAAGGGCGACCGGGTCGGGTCGGGTCGGTTCAGTTCGGTTCGGTTCGGTTCGGTCCCCGCGGGCCCCGGTCTGGGGACCCGGCTGGTGTCTGTCCCGCCACCTCCCAGTCGCCTCCGGTGTCACGGACTCGCGACGGGAGCGCGGCCCCGGCTCCTGGCAGTGCCGCGGCAGCGCCCGCCGAGGTCAGAGGAGTCCAGCCCCTGCTCCACGAGGAGCCCGCAGTCCGGGCATCCGCTCCCTTTGCTGAGTGGAGCAGGGGCTCCTGGGGCCTAAAAGGCGGGGATGCAGCGTATGTCTTGCGGCATCCTCTTCTGAAATGTTTGCGTGTAAGTGTTACGGCAGAAGGTTCTTTTAGATCGCGCCGGTGTGACTTGGTAGACGTGGAAAAGCAGACGGTGTATTTTCCTCTGTGAACCCGTCTTCTCATCTTTTCAGGCTACTCGCCTCTCATTTGTTTTATCTGCTGGTTTCCCAAAGTGTAACTCTTAAGCCCTGTTAAGTAAGGAACGTCTTTACGTGCCTTTGCCAGCCCAGCTGAGCTGATGAGGGGGGTGAGCAGAACAGAATTTCTACCAGGTGTTTGCGTGACAGCGGAAGCCCCGGGGGTTAACAGGACAGTGCTGGCTGGAGCCTTTTCTCCCTCAGAGGATAGCTTGGGGTAACAGCTGAGGGACTGGTCGGGTGAGTGGAGTTGATGGTGCCTGCAAGAGCTGTGTGTCTGTGTGCGCTGTGGGGCAGTGCTCGGAAAGGCAAGGACTCAACAGCCGTGACTCTGCTGCTCCACAGCAGCTCTGTCTCCGATTCAGCTGCGTCTGCGCTGGTTCCGTGAGTAATTCTGTGTTTTGTTGTGGTAAAAGTGTGCCAGTACAGCCATGGAACCAAGCCCTTGACTTTCCCCGGGCCGGAGCTGTATTAGGGTTCATTAGTTTTAGCTTTGTTTAGCTCCAGAAATACCAGTTGCTTGCTTGGGGCTTGACTGTTTAATTAGACCAGCAGGAGGAAAGTGGGATGAGGAGGCTATGCTGGCCAGGGGTCTGTTGGCAGCCGGCGGTGCTGGCACAGCTGGATTCGCTGTGTTGGGGGGCTCTTGAGGCTGACTGTGGTGGATCACTCTGTCACCCTGTTGTGCCCCCAGCCAGCTCCGTGTCTCTCACTCCGCCTCTAGGAGAGTGGTTGTGCTGTCTGCGTGAAAACTCTGCTCCGGTGTCCCCTCCTTCCACCCTTGCTGAGGCACTTGGTGAGTGGACAGCTGGACAGGTGTTCTGGTGTGTGGCTGGCGGGACCAGGAGAGGTGGCTCCTGTTGCTCGTGGTGTAGAAGAAGACTAGCTCTTCTGCTTAGCTATCGGGGCATTCCTGCGTTGTTTCTAAAGCCGGTTCAAGCAGTAGTTACTGGGAGACTGAATGAACAGTAGGGTGACTGAATTTTTTTTCAGAAGGGACCTTACTGCTTTAAGAAAGAGAAGAACAGTGCTGTTACTGTAGCAGTTAGAGAGCTGCTGTTATGTAGGAGAATAACGTGGCTGTCACATTGTAGAGATAAGTGAGGTAATTCATCTCCCATCAGCAGCGGGGGATTGATTGATGGGAGTACCATATCAAACAGATAGGGACTCAGTTCTTTTCTTAATATCTCGCTAAACCCCAGCCACAGTTTTTTGGCCCTGTAGGATCACTGAGAGGCTCTGTGTCAGGAGGAGGGAGGGGGTCAACAGCAAAATCGTAGTCTTAACTTGCAGACATGGTGACTTCAAACATTAGTGGAGCAACATACAGAAAACTGGTTCTGTGATCCAAATGTGTTGCAGGCTCGGTGGTTGTGCGGGACTTGCCTGTGGCTGTAATAAATACTTGGCATACCATACAGATCTCAAGAGTAAGAGGTTTAAGAGTAAGAGAGTAAGAGTCGTACCTCTAATATGCAACGGGAGATGTATCAAGATGTGTCTCAAAAAACCCTCTAAAGTTCCTCAATGAAGAGTTGCGGTGGAGAGAATGCTAAGTAGAGACAGGTGGGGGGCCAGTTGCCATTTGTTTTGTTTGGGTCACTTATCATTCGATTGGTAATTCCTGTCAGGAGAGGGGTTGGAAGTGTAACTGAGTATTTGGTACCCCGTGTTAAAGTGAATCATTGCGTAGCAAAACGCAGAGGTGTTGTGGTATGAATTGGGTGGTTCTGAGGGGTCTAGTTTTCCAATGTATGTCTTAGTTCAGAACACTGAAAGTAATTTAGTCCTGACACTTAAAATGCTACATCGAGACACTTAATGCAATACACTTATCCCATGTCTTCTCACGGAGCACATTACTGGCAGCTGGAAAGGAGGTCACGTCCGCTCCTTAGCGTTTGTGGTGCGTGTGGATCCAGAGCGGGACGACTGTGGACATTACTGTGGCACCTGATATATTCTACCACCTGCAGTTACCGGTGCTGAGGTGCTCTGCTTCACCCTACCATACATGTTCAGGAGTCCTGAGCCTTGGCAGCTAGAGCAGGACAAGGAGAAGGAGCTGGCAGGGGCATGGAACTTTTTTTGTCCCAGCTGCTGCGAGGCATGACAGGCTTTGTTTGTGGAAGGGCAGCTGCTGCTGCTGCTGCTTCGCATTCTTGGCTGTAGAGTCTGAAGCGTGTGAGCTGTCTGATCCTGCTTTTGGTCTGGGCCCTGTGTGAGCCTTACCTGGCAGGGGAGACATGCTGTGCCATAACCCAGTCTGTGCTAATTTGGCTTCGAGGACCTTTCTGTAAGACGGACCACAACAAACACATGCAGTCCTTTCTCTGCCGCCTTGTTCCGCAAGGCTGCCACAGAAATGGAAGGCGGTGAAGGATCTGCCAGGCGTCGCAGCAGTCCATGGCTGCCTCCGTGCTGGACATTCTGCCCCAGAAAGCATCCCGTGTCTCAGCTGATGATGTGACAATTGGCAAGACAGAGACAGAGGTCTGGGCAGTGTGGAAGCACAGGTCCTTTCCTCACTGGGGTGTTGCGCTGCTGGCAAAAATGTGTGTAAAGTGCACGCTGCTGCTCTGTGCCCGAGCGGGCAGGGCAAGAGCCTCGGCGCGGGAAGTGTGCACAGCTGCCTGTTTCAGCTGAGGGTTGCTGCCTGAAGTTTTCAGGCAAAACAAAAAGCCTAGTAACGCAGCACAGCATTCCCAGGTTCTCTCACGCTTGTGCAGTCCATTCTTTGTGAGGATCATTCTTTAGTCGAAAGAGGGCGGGCCTAGTTCTCCTCTGTTGACAGTAAGTTTTACGCTTTATTGACTTCAGGGGAGTTGCTTCTGAATTTATGCTGTTGTGAGTGCTGAATCAGGCCCAAGAGCTTGGTTTTGTCCTTGTAACTTTTGGTTGCCTAACGTAGATCTTGTGAGCCTGCGTACACAGAACCCATTGTTTGCTTTTTTTAGGTAAAATTGAAAATCTTGCCGGACGGCTAAAGCCATATTTCTGCCTCGGGATCAGCGGAGAGAAACCGTGCATAAAGGAAAAGACATTGTGGAGCTGCAGCCACGTTCTGTCGGTAGGTTCATCCTGGTTTTTTGGAAATGCTGATCTAAACAATTAGCTCAGTTGAAAATTGTTGTGCATTAATGCTGTACTGTTCCCTTTGGAGCTGGTAAGGATTCTGCCACCAGCATGAATGTGGGAGAGGAGCGTGAAGATCTCGCCGTGGTAGAGTGAAAGTAGCGAAAGGAAGTTGCTGGAGTCCTACCAGTCCTCTGGCAGGAATAACAGTATTTTGTGGTATGTAATCGTCATACGCTGGTTGGAATTAGCGCACCCGTTTGTGTCGGGTGTTGTGTGAGAAGACAGCTGATGGTGCTGCACCAGGGAGGATTCTGGTCTGTGAACGCTGTGTATAACGAGAGGGTAGGGTGAGGAAAGGGAAGTGCATTTTTCCTCCTGATCTGGGAGCAGGGTTTTGCAAGACAGCCTTGTAATTGAATGTTCCTAGAAGACGTCTTATCTGTAACTTGTCTTTGAAGAGTAAAAGCCCTGCTTTGCACATAAGCAGGTGTTGTCTTTCTCTGAGTTCTGAAAAGTCTGAAAGCACTGTGTTGTTTTGTGTGGTATTCAGAATCTAGAGGACAAGATTTTTGCTGCAAATTGCTGTTGCTCCATTACAACCAGCAGAGCTCTGCAGATTGACTCTGGCGAGAGGTGTTAAGCCACCTCCCCAGCCTCATGTGTACATGCTTAGAGGCAGACACAACTCTTTCCTGAGGGACTTTCCTCAAAAAAAAAAAAAAAACCCAAACTATTCTTTTTCCTCACTCCACCAGCTCCAGAATGTGAATGTCGTCTGGCCAGATGCCCAGGACTTTTTAAATACAGTGCTCTAAACAAGATCTCGCAAGTGGCTTGTACGGGAAAAGAAGAAAACCCACAATAGCCAGATACTTTTTTGACTTTTAAAGGGTTCTTTTGCAGGTTTTTTTTGGGTTTGGTTTTTTTTTTTTTTTTTCCATCAAAAATGATGCTTTTGGCTTCCGGTTTATATTTGCTGAATGCAAATCTGTGCTTTCCAGGAATTAACTCCAGGGCTCTTCAACGCTGACTTTGTTGAAACATACATACTTGCGACATGAAAATAACCCGAAACCTTCCTGGTTTTGCTTTCGTGCGTGATGTGTGCTGCGTGTGCTGATGCTCCCTTCTTAACCTGACTGTGGAATCTGTAGCCTCGTCTTCCTCTTAATCCTTTGCTTAATATTTTCTCCTAATGGGTGATGATTTTTGAGCATATGCCAAGACACGTCCTTAAATGCATTTGAGAGTGAATGTGTGGAAAGAGAGGGGAACACTGACTTGATTCTCCCTGGTTGGGGTGAGGACTTGGAGCTGTGGAGCACGTGGGGGTGGCAGAAGGCAGGTCTGAGTGAGCGGTCAGAGCAGCACAGGGAGCCAGTGCCCAGAGAAATTCTGTTTACAAGTACCCTCTTTTGTCTTGCTGCCCTGCAGGTGCCTGGTCAGGCGCTCAGTGCAGAAGCCAGATGCTGTGGCACAAGGGGTTTCTCCTGTGTGGAGCAGTGGACGGAATTCCCAGCTGTTGTGTTCCAGCCCAGCCTGCGTGCCTGAGCCGGTGCGGCAAGGTGCTGCCGTGTGCTCCAGCTTTGTGCCGGTTCTGTAAGTGAGCCTTGCGATAATTTTAACTTGGGAGTTAAAGAAGGCCTGTACTGAGACCTGGGGATGCCTGCTACCAGTTTTGGATCTGCTCGCGTGGGAAAGCGCTCACTATCTTTTGCAAAGGAGTGAAGTTTTTGAACTGTTTGTTTTGTTTTGTTTTGTTTTGTTTTTAATGCAGCCACAAACCAAAACCATAACCTTCACAAAAATAAACGTGCATCCTTGTGCCAGCTGGGGCCTTGACATGCTTTATGCTGCATAACTTGCTGAGACTGTAATTTCTTAGGAAAGCAGTTAGATATTGGCAACTACGAAATGTCAGCCCTCGGTAAATGTTGTAACGAGCTATTTTAGCTACAGCCGGGGATTTACACAAGGGTAATTTACTCACAGTGTTCTTGATAGTTAATGCGAGAATAAAAATCAGACTTTGGACACGCTGAATAGCTTGGGAGAAGGAAGCAGGGTTCTTGCGTGTTTGCTAAGGGCCACAACTGTCTGGATGCATGACTGGGAGGGAGCCTTTAGGGTGCTCTAGGTTACTGAAGTTGTACATGCACCTGTGCCACAGCATATCCCTAAATTTTTACTTAGGTTTTACTAGATCTACCTAGAGACAGCTGTTGAAATGATGGTTGTTTTGGAAGTTTACGAGAATTCAGTTTTGGGAGGCGTAAATAGAAAATGTGCCGGTAGCTTGAACTTAAGATTGACTTAAATAGTAGGTGCAGTTAAAACTCATCCTGAAGCGTTTCTCTGAAGGTGTGTTAGAGCTGGGAATTGCTGCTGAAGTCTTTGTAAACTGCTTTTAAGTAACTGGAACTTCGGAAAGGGATCTTTGAAGAGTTGGGTAGAAAGGCTCAGTTCTAACTTGTGTCGGTGTTCTTCGTTTATGTAGCGTATCCTCTGCAAACAGTATTGCTTGGAATTTTTAGCAGAGGAAAAAATGAGCTCACCATCAAGCGAGCAACCGTCTTTCCTTTGGATAGTTCAAAGTTTCTATTTAGTGGCTCCATAAAAATTCTTGAATCGTGTTTGTTGCGCCGATAGATGCACGGCTCCTCCGCTTTGGCAGGAATCCCTACAAAGATATTCTCAGCATCTGTTTTGCAGTATGTCCCTTCAAATGTTTAACTTTATTGCAATTTTTTTGCTAGAAGGTACGATCTGCCAGAGTAAATATTTGGGTTTTTTATCACGCAGGTTCATTTTTTGATGTCTATATGAAAAACACTGTTTCGTCCCTTGGTATTTCATGAGTGACTGAGCATATGTTAGCTGTCACTTACGGTGATACGCCGTGACAGCTATGGTGTATTTCCATGTGGTTTACAACAGCTCTGGAAGCTTTAGAGAAGTGCTTTAGCTGGATCCTGTGTGATTTGGTCCTTGCTGGAGTGGGGTACTGCCATGTGCACAGCCTCTTGGCAGACGCACGGGGCGCCCTCCCGGGCTGCTGGTGGCCTTCTGTTGGCCATGTTGCAGAGACCCATTGCTTTCAGGACTCCACAGTGAGCCGGAGGAGGCAGCTGCTTTTTTTTTTTTCTTTTTTAGTGTGGCACTCTGAGAGCTACGTCTAAATTCAACCGTTTAATTAAGGTTTACTTCAGGGCAAGGAGTGCCTAATACTGTGGCAGTTCCTCTGATGCTCTGTGTGTTGCTTTTCATTGTTTCACGTGTGCTAAGAACATACAGTGGGCGAGAGTTGTTTTTCAGTAGTTACTGTCAATATTCTAATCGTGGCTAGAAGAATATGAGTTCCCCTAATCTCAGTAATGTTCCTGGCAGGCTTTTGGCTGCATCCCTGGAGTACAGGGTGTAAAACCGAGGAAGTCTTGGGCCTTGGGGCTGGCTGGGTAGCATGTTTAACTGAGGATTGCTGGGTTGAGGCCCTAACTTGAAAGCAGTGAGTTAAAGAAAGCAGTCTTAATATCAGGACATTGTATCACGCCACCTTTTCCTTCACAAAGGCGCGTGTTCATCAGTTTGGCTAAAACTGCCGCTCGGAGGCAATGCACCAGTCGTGATGGGAAGACTCCTTGGGTTTTTGGTCTTGGGCCTTCCAGTTCCCACGGGCGGGTGGATGTCGTGTTCCCTGCACAGGTCTGTCCGTGGGGGTATTTCCTTTGCTGCATGGGACTGGAGTGTAAGGCTGGTTACAGGCGTTCGCCCTGTGTCGAGGCAGGGCATGCCCTTGGGCCCGACAGAATGGCAAGACAGCCTTTGTTTTGCTCGGGGAAATCTTCCTTTGGAACATTTTACTGAAACCTGGTGCGTTAGGAGGACAAGAAATTTAAGAAAGGTAGTTTGTAGGTTCAGCTCATTTGCCAGTAAGCTTTCCATCCAGCAAGGTGTTTTTATTTCTGATTTTAGCTATGGATGGTCCATCAGTTTTTCTCTGTTCGTGTTTTTTCTGGTGGATGCATTTCGTTGAAACAGCGCTGATTCAGACCAACAGATCATGTTTAACTCAGGAAACTAGGGAAAGGTCCAGACAAAGATAAAACACCAGGCCTTGTGTACAAACTCACAGATTGTGTGCGTGGTCCCTGACACCCGTAGTACGCACCTTTTTAGTCTGAGTGTATGAACTCTGAAGAAGAGTGGCTCGTGTAAAGTTTTGGCGAAGTCGGTTGTGTATGATGCCTGCAGGGTGACTCTTTGAGCATTTTATGGACTCCTTTCCTTCTGTTCGTCCACTGTCTGGTGGCTAGCACAGAAACCTGGTTGTCAGGTGAAAGGCTTTTGTCTCAAGCTGGCCAGCTTTTAACTGAAGGCAATGTGTTTTCTTTTCTTGGCTGTTTAAGCCCATTTCTAGGCCGTGGTCTTTCCCCTGCCTTTCAAAGAGTCATTCACCCCAGCGAGACTTAGATCTTCCCCTTTCAGATCCAGTTCAGCAAAGCACCTGCGCCACTGAGTCCTTGGGCCTGTGTTGTGAACGCGTAGGCTGACACCGAATTGCACATGGGACGGTCATCACTTCAAGGTCACATCTTCCAAGGCTGCATGTAAATGTCTGGGGCAGTTGGCAAAACTGTAATTTCTTAGGGGCAGTTTCTTACATTGCAGCCTTGCTGGTCATGGAGTGGGAAATTGGACTGCTGCTTTCCCAGGCCCGAGTATGACAGCGTAATTCGTGTATAGGTGTGAAATATGGTTGGTGCAGTGTTTCCATGTGAATTTACTGCGTGTTTTAGGAGATTGGAGAAAGGTGCTTTTGCGTGGCAAGGCGCTAAGAGGCAGGACAGCTGTTTGAAGGTGCTGCTGGGCTTGGAATCCATTTCTGATCGAGAGATTAACAAGCAGAAATTGCCAAAAGTTCACTGAACGTGCAGGTTTCAAACAAGTAGCTCCTGCTGCAGAATCCTACAGTGCTGGTGACACGGTGTTTGCTGTACACAGCAGCTTAGGCTAAGGTGTCATTGCCAGAATGGACCGAGCACGAAGAAGAAAGGACGTTCCAGAGTGGAAAGCGATTTACACGTTCTTAAAGCTGGATTACAGTCTGGATCTCTTTGCATTGTGCATTGCCAGACGCTAGATTCCCCAGACGAGAGAGGGACCGCTGTAGTTACCTTCTGCAGAATATAACTTTTATTTGAAGGGCGAAAGGGGAAAAAATGGTTCTAGCCCTTCAAGCCTAAGAATAAATGTTGGAAGCATGGGCTGAGAGCAGTCAGAGTAGCAGCTGGCAGCTGCTGCTGTTAAGCTTCGGGCTGTAAAGGCAAGTTGACGGAGCTTTGCTCCTGCTCGAACCCTCAGTGGCGTTAGGAAGCCTGGCTGAATGTAACAGACCCCTGGGCAGGTGAAGGATGGCATGGAAGAGGGCACCAGCACGCTTATGCTTTCCTTGTTTTCAAATGCCAGCTAATTACTTGGGGAGCAGGGGGTGTTGGCTTCAGCAGGGTCTTTCTGGGCAGCTCCGGTTGTCCTGTGTGCAGGCCTTGGGAGAAATAATGGAATATGCTTGATTTCTGTCTTTAGAGGGAAGCCGATGCCAGCTCCTTGCGGGGCATTGCTCGTGCGTGTTCACCTTCTCCAGCAGGCACTGGAATACGACTTCAGAAGTAGGAAGGGACGCAGGACAGCAGTCCCGGCCACATGAGGTCCTGGTCCGCAAACTGTGGAAGATGCTTGTTCTCTCCTTGGTTTGCCTTCTGGTGCTATGGTTTTGAAACAAAGGCAGACTGGCTGGGAACAAAAAGATTAATTTTAGGGCTGGACTGAGTTCCCCAAGCTCAGTCACAGCAGGTCAAGTTACTCGAGAGATTTGTGACTCCCCAGGGACATGGGTTTGTGTTTGTGCAGGGGATACGTCCTAGCTGAGGTACAGAAGACAGTAATGGACTTGTTGGTGTTTATTTTAAGAGTGGTTGATAGACTTGGAAGGGTTTTTTTCCATGTTGTTGAGTTTATACAAAGAAGCTGTATAAAAATAACTGGCACCAGATGTAGAAGCAATAAACCAACGCCGTGTTAAGTCTTGAAACTGTGGTATGTAACCTAAGAAATATTTTCACCTATTGGCAGCTTCCTCTTCGTTATCGGCAGAATGAGAGTGATGGAATTTATTAGCTGTTAAACAGTTTAATTTGTCTTTTTTAAAAGGACTAAGTAAACGTGTATCGCACTGTGCTTAGCCCGAGCTCCCCATGCGCAGTGGTTGCCAGTGTTTGTTGCCAGCAGTCACGGGAATCTTTTGGTACCAGTGTGTCAGCGAGAATTAAACCTAGCCTGTCATCTGACTGCCGCCTTACTTCCTGGGTTTGACTGCATTTGGTTCAGATCCGAAAGAAAAAAAGTGACACCAGCAGACTCTGTCTGACCCGTGTGCTCCACGTAACCCCCCAGTACAGCAAATATGTGGAGTCACCCGTGTGTTTGGAACGCTCTGCTTTTGGCAGCACTTGGACCCAGTTTCGCCGTTTCAACCAGTGAGGCTTATTGCCTTCCAAAAAGCCTGTTTCAAAACGCGCTGTCCCGGGAGAGAGAAAACAAATTGTTTACACAAGCAAACTAACATAGAAGAACTAAACACCCACGCTTCTTTCTTCAGCAGTTCCCCTGCTAGGAGCTTCAATCAACTCATTAATCCAGTGAGTAAGGACAAACTTTTTAGTTCTAATCAAATGGGTCTTGATGTGACTGCTGATGCTGCTGAGGAAGGAAAGTTTGGCTAGGATGGATTCCCCCCCATTCAACTGGGGGATCAGAAAGAAGTTAGAGGAGGGAAAAATGCTCATCCCAAAACCTAGGGAGGACTTTCTGCGGGAGCTCAGGACTTGTGAACAACGAATCAATGTGATTTCGCAGAAGACCCTTTATTGTTTACATAACGCTCTCCTTACCCGTTTTACAGCTGCTGTACACGCGATCACGCACGACTGGATTGGTCCCTCTGTCTTGTCCACGCGCTCTGCACGCACTTTTCAGAAAATATGATTGGTTCTAGTCCAGTGCGGCGGAGTCTATCTATTTCTTGCTGTCTTGGTATTTAGCAAGAATTTTTCAGCTTTTTCTTTCCCAATTTGGCGCGGTTTACATTTCAGTAACCTTGACGAATTCCTGAGGGCTCTGATAAGAATAACTAAAGATGGTTTGGCTGGGGCACACTACCAGCGTTCAAATACATTACAACAACTTTCATTCCTCCTAGTCTGGAAGGAGACAGCCTGGCAGAGGCTTTAAGCGGTTCTCCTTACTGTTAGAGCCAGTCGGTGCTGTGGCATCAATTCCTCCCTCTTTACCTAGGGGCTGTATGTGTCCTGGCCTTTCGAGGGGTTGGAGGAAAGAAGCAGATGGGTGAGTTGTTAGGGTGTGGTGATCCTAGTCCACCTTCTTAAATACAAATGTGATGGAAGAAGGGGAGGGGATGAGAAGGCTGCTCAAACCTGCATAAAGTGAGGGTGTGCAGCATGCATGGTGACCACCTTACAGGGGAAGGTGTCCTTGCCCAGGGCAGGGCGATTGGAACTAGAAGACCTTTAGGGCCCCTTCCAACCTAAACTGTTCTGTGATTCTATGAATATGAAGTCCTGTCTGTCCAGGATCCTTGTGCAGATGGCTTGGGAAAAAGGGGTAGAAAAGGAGAGGCGCTTTAGTAGGAAGTAGAAAATAGTGAAAACTGAGGAACAGGAGGATTGGGTTGGTGGATGGAAACCTTACGCGGGTACAGGGAAGGAAGCTGGCGGAGTCACGAGGGGTTCGTTCCCAGGGGTTCAGCTGCAAGAGTGAAGGCAAGCTGGGTGCGGGGGCTGTGGCAGGGGAGTCCGGGGCTGCTCAGGATAAGCAGAGTGAGAGGATGGTGCTAGTGAGGAGCAGCCTGGTGGGAAAAGGGAAGAGGGCTGGGACAAGCAGCAGTAACCTTTGCACTGCTGATGAATTTACAAGTCAGCTGTGACAGAAGGTGACGGGGTTATCAGAGGGAAGAGTTGCAGGGAGAAGTCAGAGGGAACGATTGTCTTCGGAAGGAGGATCAAGAAGAGCACCACGAGGACGGGAAGGGTGACCTGCGCTTACGTGACTTCGAAGTTACACAGACTGGGACCCGAGCCAGGAAGCTTGCTTGAGGCTGACATTGCCAGTCCCATGGTGTGTATATAAAAAACAGGAAGAGGGGTGGAATTAACTTGAGACAGATATTTCAACAGCTTTCAGCTTTGAATTTCCTGGGTTTCGTTGGTGTGTGTCATAACCTTCTTGTTTTCACTATGTAGTACTTTTTTCCATAAAGAAATAGGATGGAAGAAGAAACATTTAAGACTGTTTATCAGAGTCCTGTGTCGTGGTTGACTTTTCTCTTTTGTTTGGTGAACACATGTTTAGAAACTGAACTGTAGATTCTTATTATTTGAATATTTGGAACTCTCTCAAAAAGTAAACATCTCCAAGGTGAATCCCTCCACCTCCCCAGTCCCCCAGATAAGCAGTAGTTCAGTAGCTGTATGACAAAAAAGAAAACTTAACATTTCGGAGCATAGTTGGTCAAAGCTGCGCATGGATTTTGTAGAACGGTCACGCTTTATAGCCGGTCTTACAGACCTGATCATTATGAGGAATGTGTCTAGTGTCCGAAATGATTTTGAGGATTTAAAATGACCTCCTGGTTTTTCCAGATAGGTCAGGTAGGGGCAACATCATGCGTTATGCTCTCTGCAGACTTTGTTCTGAAGAACTGTTATATTGCCCTATTCATGCCTCCCCTCCCCTCTGTCCCCAGCCAGATCCTCAAACAGGCAAGAAATAAGGACTGCAAATTGAGGGTTTTTTTCCCTCCAGGATTTGATTTGTGGGTTTGTTTTGGTTTTTTAACCTCCCAGTAACAGAAAATAAGGGTAGGCATTTTGTCTAGGCATTCCATCTCCTATGATGTGTATATGGCACAGCTGACAGGACAGTGAGAAAGAACTCTGTGCTTTGGGTTTATCCTGCTCGCTGTGTTGGCACACTTGTGCAGCAGCGAGCTGGCACGCTTCCATGGCTCGGTCTGCTTTTTCCAGTCTGTGTAGTCCGAGTGTGGTTCAGGAGCAAATGACACGCTCTGGGCCCGGTGGTGGCCTTCCCTCTACCTAATACGGGTTAGCAGTGCTGTGCTGTGCTGTGCTCTGTGCTGTGCTGTGCTGTGCTGTGGTGGTGCAGAAGGTGTCAAGTCCCTGGTGGGGCTAACCCAGTTCCCAAGCCTGTCTCCACAGCCAAGACAAGCAATGATGCAAGCTGTCTACAGTGAGCAGCTTATCTGTTCCTTGCCAGTGGATCAGAGCTGGGTGAAAACTCTGCTGCGGGCAGGAGTGTTTTGCTGTGTGGTGTACCTGCATGGGTCATCTTTGCGTGGAGAGCAGTGACCTTGGTTTAATTAATGCAAGATTTTCTTGGAGTCTCTTCTGTGCATAAACCAAAGCAAATAGATCAAGACATAAGCACTGTTGTTTTAAAGTTTTTCCAGTGAAAATATTTTCTTTTGTTCTTTGAGAAGTAAATCTTTTACTCGGTGCTCAGCTTCATGGTTTGCTGATTGTGCACCCTCGAGAGCGGGGAACCACATTGGAAGCGTGCTACAAAAAGCGGTTCTTAAAGCAATCGATAGTATTCTCCAAAAATCCGTGGGGAGTGCCGAGTGAACAAAGAAGCAAACTGTCCATCATGACCGATGTCCAGCTGTTTAAAATAAACAGTGCAACCTCAAAAACTCGCATGTGATCTTCCTCACACAGTCTGTTGGATTACATTAACCTCTTGGACAGAAAGCACTAGTGCAAATGTAACTAATGGCATGCAGATACAATTGTTACTGAGCAGAAGGCAAATCCACGCCTGCACAGCTGGAGTGCCCTCAGGTTAGTCGCTGGGTGCTGACCTGTCCTGATTCGGTATGTGGGGTGCTTTGTGTTCTTAAACAGGCATCTTGAAAATGGATCCTTTCTAGGTCCAAGAGTGTCAGTGGCTTTACACTAGCTGACCCACAACACTTCGTGTGCTTGCTTCAGGAGGCGAAAAATCAGGTCCGGTCACTGTAATTTTTTCCCCCGCTTGTTTAAACTGGGATAAATGTTTGCATATCACTTACTAGGTGAGCTGCCCAGGGTATTTTTAAACATTTTCCAGTGGTAGATAAATAATAGTTCTGGTTTGTTTAGTCAGGTTGTCTCTGTAAAAAACATACATCCAGATTTTTCTCACTCCTGCTGATATGTGGCTCCAATAGTACATTAAATTGTTCGCTCCAAGTTTAGGTGTTTTTTCACCCAGTTTGCGTGCGTGTGATCGGGTATGTATCATTTGCTAACATGTGGAAAGTTAAAAGTCTGACTTATGAATTGTTTTAAGCTGATACTATGGCGCTTCCTCTTGGTTTCATCACCCGCGTGATGAAAAGTTGAAATGGGGTTTGGAGCGGTGGAGGGCTCCCACCGCTGTGTGAAACTGAGTAAGAAAAATTCATGCTTTTCCTCTGATATCTTGGCATTGCAAAAGAAGCAAACAGAGAAAAAGGCAAAACCCCGCCAAAAATAAAACCCAACCTCCCCAACACGCCCTTCCCCATTCCCTATGTCCCCCCACCCCTCCCCATTCCCCCACTTTGTGACATGTTCGCAAAAAACAGAGGTTGGAAGGGACTTCCAGAGTTCAGCTAGTCCAGCCCCCCGCCTCCAGGCTGATCAGGAGCTCGGGACCTTTGTCCTCTTTCCTCTGCATGTGGCCTGGTGACAGTGAGGGGTTCCTGTGGGTCACCCCCGTGAATGCGTTGTCAGAAATTGTCACTGCTGTGTGGTTTACTCCTTGAGAAAAGCCTCTGACGCAGGGCAGTGCTGTTCCCAGTTTTCATGGGGAACGGAAACTAATTACACACAAAGTTCTCACCAAATGTGAGGCCCATTTCTTAACTCACCAGAGTGTATTAACTACTGGTGCTTTTTGTCTTAATGGGACCCTGCATAGGCCAAAGAGGGCACGTGTGCTTCCCGAAATCCCAAAACATCTTTCTCTTTTGAAGATGATGCCACACTGCTCAGATCTGTCTCCTTGATACTTGGGAACATAGCGTTTGGTGTAAGCCTGAGTTTTTGTGGTCCACCAAATTGCTGTTTCGTGTAATATGCTGAAAGCGTGAATAAAGCAGAAAGGGTGAAATTGTACCTATCTTATGCTAAGGGCTATACTGAGAAGTGTCCCAGGTTGATTACGTCTTAACAGTCTTGATTAAGGAATTCAAATACTAGTCCTTACCACAGACTCGGCTGAAATAAAGTACTCTGTATTTAACTGCCCTAGCTTACTCGGCTCAGAGGAAGAGGCAGCCTGTGTGCTGGAAAGGAGCAGCTGCTGTCACTGGGAGCTATCCAAAAAAACAAGGTGCCAAGTGTGGTGCATTTCTGATGATCTGGTTCCTTACTTAATAGCTAAACCATTAGATCAGTGGCATAATTTACGTGTTATCTTTCGAATGCGTCACATGGAAGATGAGCGTAAGATCAACAGCAGAATAAAGAGAGGGTGTTTGTGTCCTGGCTGATCGTGTCCCCGATGCCTCATGCTGTGCTGAAGCTGAGGTGCACAGCAAATGGCCCTTTCGGCGTTTGTCTTCAGTGGTCTCAGGGTGATCAGCACAGGCTTTTAAACGGAGCTTGGAATAACAGCCTAAGGGGCTGCCGGTCGGTCTTACAGATTCTTCTCGCACACCGTTTAGTACCCTGTGCTGAACTCACTCCAGTAATTACTGCCATCAATGGAAATCTTTCTTTGGCATTGGCTGTCTCCTGAACAGCAGTTTACTTTGCAAAACGTTTCGTAGGCAATAATGAAACCATTGCTTGCCATTATGTGGGAGTTATTTTCTTACAAGGAGATACCTACTAAGCATATTGGTGATGCAAGAAACACAACTAGAAAATGCTATTGCACTAGAATTGAAAGAAGCTATGTTTTGTCATTGTTCATTGTCATTGTTAAGTGGTGTGCAAACTATTTCTTTTTTTTTTTTTGATAGTGAAGAGCCTGAAAGATACTTAGGGTTTAAAAAAATTCGCAGCTTTTGCAGTCCTTTTAAGATCGCTGTTCTCTCTCGCAATCCGTGTCTCATATTTGCTTTTAAGGTCAAACAGCTTTTAGATCTGTCTGCCTTTTTTCCCCATATGTGTGCTGCTTTGGGTAAAGAAATGCAATCCTTTTCAATGAATTATGTGAAGAAAAATACATCAAAAGAATTTGTGTTTCCCTTGCTCTGGAAAGAGAATTGCTCTGACTGGAAATCAGCTGAAGCTCTTCTGGAAACACGGAGCAGAATGAGCATAAGCTTTGACGTACGTAATACTCTGCCACGTGGGAGAAATGTTTTAAGGTGGGACGAGGGGGAGTGGCTTCAAACTGCCAGAGAGAGCAGCTTTAGGTTAGATTGGATATGAGGAAGAAATTCTTCCCTGTGAGGGTGGTGAGGCCCTGGCACAGGCCGTCCAGAGAAACTGTGGCTGCCCCGTCCCTGGAAGTGTCCAAGGCAAGGTTGGACAGGGCTTGGTGCAACCTGGGATAGTGGGAGGTGTCCTTGCCTAGAGCAGGGGGGTGGAAGGAGAGAGCCTTTTGGATCTCCAACCTAAGCCATTCTGCAATTCTGTGACCGTGGAAATACGTGAGTAGATAAAAGTGTTCGGGCTCTCTGAACCATCAGGAAGCCAGGTCTGTTCCTCCCCCTTGCTGCATGGAGGATTGTCACCTCTGGCAGTGGTGTGGTCAGAGCTTTGTTGGGCCAGGGGGTCAGGGCTGGGACTTGAGCACTGAAACCCTCATCCTGCTCTGGCATTCATGGTACAGGGGTTATTTCAGGCACCTGGCTTTTCCCGGGTGCCTAAAATAACCCGTGGTCAAGCCCAGCAGGTGGCTGTCCTGTGCGCCTCCATCCAAATGCAGGTGCTGAACCCTAGGTCCCTTTGCGTTAAAGCGTCTCTGTGAATTCTGGAGTTTCTCCAGACCTTGAAGCTGATATTGTAATTCAAGCAATTACTTTTTCTTGCTTTTCCCAGGAAGTGCAGCTCAATGTTAAACTTTTTCAAGGCATTTGGAAACACTTGTGAATGTTTTTATTTTTATTATTCAGTGGTTTTGGCAGGAACAGTAAGTGGAAATTACAGAAATACTGCAAGGAACGCCAGTTTTTTGTGAGGTATCTAGGCCAGGGAATTTGGGAAGAATGGAAACCTTCTGAAAGGTTATCCAAATCAAAGCCAGTCTCCTCCTAAATGTATTTCTCTGACATTTCCAGAGGCAAAACAAGACATGACTGTATCGACAAACAATCATTCTCTTATAAGAGATTTGGTAGTATCCTCCATGGCTAAGTGCTGTGCCAGAGGAAACGACTTGGGGTTTTATTCCTTTTCAGTAATGTGGAAAGTATGCCATGGGAGCAAGCAGGAAGAGCTTGTTCAGTGGAAGAGAGGAAGAAGAAACTTGGGAAGGGGTGCAGAGAGATGGCGGTAGCAGCAAACAGAACTCTCCTGGGTAGCGTGCCGTGCTCAGCAAAGCTTGAGGATTGGGTTTTCTGAGGCGTTCCGTGTTTGCATAACTGTATGCTCCTGCTGGAAAGAGTGATGCCATGTCTGCTCGTGTTGGTGGGAGCAGGGTCGGGCTGATTCCTGTGCCCTTTTCAGACGGGGTTTTCAGATGCTTTCATTTCGGAATTTATGGCTTCATAGATAAAAGAAGTGGGTGGACGGCTGTAAGTGAGACAGTGGATCCGCCCAAAATCTAAAGGGACTTAAAGCCTCTCCTGAGAGTGCAGTGCTGAAACAAGTTCAAAGTAATAAACCCTCTTGATCCTTTAGTCTCATAAAAGGCTGCCAGTGAGTAGGATCTGGAATCAAGGGGGGAAAAAATAAGCCTGCAGGCAGAAGATTGGTTGAGGCAGGAGTGATGACTGGCTGAAACCAGATGTAGGAAGATCAGTGGGTAAGTCGGGCAGTGACGTTCCCACTTCAGGCTGACTCTGATAATTATGCCGTGACTGAGTGCACAGACCCCGGGACACAGCCCCTGAAGATCAGTCTGTCCGGGTGACAGGTTTTTTTAAGCGCTGGCTGGTACTTGGTGGCTCAATGCCCGGTGAGGTGGGGTCGTCCTTGGAGAGCTGGCTGTGATTTAACAGCATTGTTGTGTTAAGCGGGATGAGCAGCATCGATACAGTTTACATGTGAGCCCCTCGTTGCCTTTGAAAAGTTCGGGAGTGCTGCATGTTTGTGTTTCCCTTTGCAGCTTATGAAGACAGCATTGTTTTCTGAAAAGGATTGCAAACAGTCGTTCGTGGCCCTTCTGCCTACGCCTGTAGGGGATGTCTATCTTTGTGAGATCTTTTTTACCTCGTGGGCAGAAATACTGGCTGGGAAGTACTCACTGAACCTCATACTGGTGCCTTTCTTCGGGGGAGCAGCTCACGCAAACACGTTCCGTTCAGGCAGCGAAGATAAAAGTATAGAGAGTGCTTGAAGGAAAAGGAGGGTGAGGGAATTTTCGTTATCCCAAGGTTTTTTAAGCTCTTTAAATAAAATAGCAAAATAAAAAAATACACCAGTGTGTAAAGAGCGACTTGCCATTTTTGCTGGATGTCTTACTTGTTTTTTACAAGTAATGTGCCCTTGCATTACTTGAATTTAAAAAAAAAGGGAAAAAAAAAAAAAAGCCAAACCCAACCAGACTGTAAACTCTTTCTGCAGCCAGAAGAATGATGGAAGTTAGAATTTCTTTTTACATAATCCCTTCGCATTTTGCTTGTGGATACAGCTGTGTTAACACAATGCAACATTTGAGTTGAGAGGTCTGCCAGATCCTGGCACCAGTGACAGTTTGCAGACTGAAGGTCTTATTTGATAGATTTTCAAAGTGACACTGTGCTCAGCTGTATCTATGTTCCTGGAAGGAGGCTTGCAGTCAGCTTCTCAGAGGAAATACTTTCAAAAGGAAAAGTTTAATTTTGCCAAGATTCAGATAAGGTCAGAGTAATTGGACAAACCAGAGCTTTGTAGGTTAGAGATGAGCACAGCCTGCTCCCTGGGACTGTGCAAATGTACTAGGAGAACAGGAAAATGAAATGGATGAGGATGATTACATTTGCCGAAAATCTGAAGTTCTGTGTATGTTCTCTTGGCCTATTGTCAAGTGTAGAATTGCATTTGAGCAGGGTGGGGTTTTTTTTTACTTTTTGAAATTAAGTAAAATGTATTTGTCCTCCCTGTTCCTGGTTCTCACTTTGACCCACCAGAAAATGGGTTTCCCAAATTAATTTTAGTTGTTTTAATACAATGCATTTATAAACTGCTGTAAAAATTGATTGCAATATGGTGCCAATTCACCATGGGTTTTACAAGTACGTCTGTAGTCGCTTCTACCTAGCTTCCATGCTTTTCTGTAGTGGGACAGTAGGGATTGTATTCCAGCTGTACCCCGCTGCTGCCCGAGGGGACACGCCGACAGGTAGCAATCACCATTAGTCTTCTGACATCGGCTGGCCTTCGCCAGCTTGTACTTAAGCTCTGGACTGGTATTTTCCCCTGTGTTTTCTTGGCTGCAGAACAGTAGAACTCTTAATTTGCCTGAGGTAGTTTCTGTGAGAGTCTGTGCTCAGTGATTGCATGACCTTTACAGGTGGAGAATGAAAGAGGGCAGACTGATTTTCTTCAGTGAGGTGACTTACATTTAAAATACGGTGGGGGGGAAGGTGATAATTCTGTGGGTCAACCAGCAAAAGGAAAGCTGCAGATCTCTTCCTTCAGTGGTGGCATACATGGAGTCTCTTCCTGCCATCTTCTTGCCAGTGTCAGACTCTTTTCCTCAGCCAGGTCTTGTTAGGTTGGCCAAGAGATCAAAAGTCCTCGTGAGGAACTAAGGAACAGGAAGCCGGTACAGTTGGATAGCCTCGATTCCTTAGGAAACCGAGCAGAGGTGGGGTAAGGAGGACGGTGGGCAGGGACTTTGCACGTTCCTCTGATTGCTGTGGCTGAGCTCAGGGGAGGCATACAGACAGACTGTCTCATCTTTGCTAAGACTTTTGGCTACAGAAAACGGGATGTTTTGCTTTGTAAAAGCAAGATTGGAGTGAGAGGATTAAAGGGAAGGATCCCGAGAAGTCCGGTGAGGTGGTCGTTCGCTCTAATGTAGTGAAGAATAAGAAGATACAAAAAAAAAAAAAAAAAAAAAAAAAAAAAATCCCAAATAAAATTGCACTAGAGGGAGTAAAGTAGGAGCTGTTTTGATGAGGAGTCAGAAGTCTCGGTTGCATACAGGCGTGTGAAAGGTGCTGTGGCATTCCCGTGTGGATGAAAACCAGCAGGCGAAGGGAATGGAAGAAAGAAGATGCAAAGCACTTGGTTTTTTTTAAACATGCAGCTTGCATGGGCATGAGCATCCATGCAGTAGCGTTGGACTCCGGGGAAATTTGCCGAGCAGACAGATCACGCCTTCTCCCTGCCCTGTTTTGCCGATCACACACGGGAGCTCTGTCCTGGGTGTGGGGAGCTGCGGGAAGGCAGCGCTGTGCGTAGGAGCCGTCTGGCACCTCTGCCCACCGAGAGCTGGGACAGACAGAACGCTCCCTTCCACACGGCCAGGCCGAAGGCCACGTGAATTACACAGTGAGCTGGCTCCTGCAGCCTGGTGTCGTTTCCGGGGGGGTTTCTGAGCAGGCACCTGGGCAGTGTCTGGGTGAATCTGTCTGGGCTCTCTGCCGTGGTGCCTGGAACACAGAAGGAGGAGAAAGGGCTCCTCTCCCGTAGGTGCAGAAGATGACATGCTTTGCTGACTTTCTCTACCCAGCTTCCCAATCAAAGGAGGGAGATTTTTTGTTTCTGGCAGCCTCATACGGTCCAAACTCAACAAGGGCAACTTCAGAGCAGTGGTTTTCCAGCCTGTTTTGGATCTGAGTAAGCATCAGATGTGCACAGCTGTGTAGAGAAATGCAGCCTCCTGACAGTAGGTTTGTTTTTCTGCAGTTGTTTCTGCATGATGTGGAGGTACCTCTCGGCTCCGAGGTAGGAGTCTGCCCCCAGGTTTTGGAATGTTGCACCCGGCCTGGCCATCCGTTTTACCAGCGAGCTCTAATGTCTTCTTGTGTACTGGATGGCAAAAAAGAAGTATCTGCGCCAAAAGAAAGAACCCCTCCCAACAAATACAAAAAAACCACCCAGCAGTGTTTCCCATGGTGCTGATTTTTGTCAGAAATACTAAAACCCACTCGAACATGAAACATTATTTAGGTTACCCTAAATTAGTTTGAAATGGCGTTTGTAACCACGAAAGGTGGTGGGGGATTGATTCACTGGCTGTGTGGAGCTGAGAAGGGCTCAGCTGAGGCTGAGAGTTAAGGTCCTACAGATAACAGCAATGTTGCATAAACAGTAACAGTAATAGAAGTTATGAAGGAGTTTAGAGCTCCTGAAGCTCTTACAAGTGAAATAAGCAGTGGTTTTATTTGAGGCTTTCTTCTGACTGGAGTCACACCACTCTTTGAAGGGCAAAAACTGTGTATTTGTGTGTTTTCCTTCCTCTGTATGTTTTGAGTGGAGAATGCAAAAATCCCGGCATGGTCTTATTTTGGTAATAGGATTGCATGCAGACATCCTTGTGGTTAAATTGAAAGAAAAAACTCAAAACCCATGAGATTTCCTGTGAAGGGTTTGTTGTTTGCAAATTGAGTGATTAATGACTGAGACTAGAGATACACAGACAACTGCAGGATCTTGCTCACAATGCTCTAATGTAACTCCTTTAAAATCTCGGGGGTTTTTTTTGTCCTGTGTCATTTAATTTGGTGTTGTCATTAAGAGAATAGGATCAACTTGGAAATTTGAGGTTTTATTCTAATTCCCTTTTTGGGTTTCTTGGGTCTCCCTCCACCTTGACACTCTCAGGCGCAAATTTTCTTTCCAGAATTGATCTAAAGATGATTTTTTTTTTTTTTTAAATATAATTTGTTATGCCCCCCCCAGAGCGGAACAACTGCTCTCTACCCTTGTGTATGTGGCAAACGAGGAGACAGAGCTTAGCTCATTTAATAGCACCTGCAAAACCACCCACTTCACTGAACACCGTCTCTTAAGGGCTTAGTGTAGTCAAGTTATTTAGGCACACTTCTAGGTAAAGAAGCACAGTTCGCAGTTCTTTAGAGCTTCACCAGGAGTGTATCCTTTAAATATACTGATTTAGGAAGAAAGTTGGATTTTTTTTTAATTTTTAATTTTTTTTTTCCCCAGCACTGTTTTTTGTCTTCTCTTGCTCATCCCCTAGTGTTTGGTTTTCACAACAATGCAGAATTCAAGATTTTTCTTTCAGCCTTCAAAGTCTGCAAACCCTGCCTGGAAAACGGGGCAGGTTCCTGAGCTTTCCTGGCACGGCTGCTTTTTAACCAGACTCCAAGTGGAAAAATGTAACCTTTCCTAGTGCTCTTGCGGTAGGACCTCTGGAAACAGGGCGAACTATTTAAAGCTTCCTGCTACATGTTCAAACCAAAATGTTTCTTTTCTCCTGCTTGTACCTCTCAGTTTCCGGGTACTTTTGCTCGCCAGGGTTTTTTATTTAACCCTTTTTTTTTTTTTTCTCATTTAAGCTCCTCCTTCCGCCTTGGTCTTCCCTTACCCGTGTCAGTTCTTTGGCATAGGGCATTAGAGGGAAGCAGAAGCATGCATGTGGTTTGGTGTGGGGTATGGGTCAAATTTGGGGTTCTACCTGTCAGCATTCTCTGTCCCAGCTGCTTTGTTCTGCTCCATCTCCCCCTGCAGCCACACCACTAAACCTGGTTGTCACTGCTGCTGACAGCCATTTTTATTTTAATTTCTGCTTGTACCAAATCAAAAGCTGTCTCTCTATCTCTGCTCTGTAACGTTTTGCACTTGCATTGTTTGCCCTTTTGGTAACTGAAACTTCCAACACAGCTCCTCCCTGCTGTGTGCTTGGTAAACGTGTGGGCAAGGAGGAGAGTTAGGCTGTTTTGATACAATTCCAGGCTCACCTGTAAAAATCCTAGAAGGACCTTTTAGCCATGGAACTGACTCCTGCTTAGTTCAGAAGCTGATTCACAAATTACTGGTGTGAACTGGTTGTGACTTCAGAGGAACTCTGCTTTCAGATGGAGATCACGCCCTTGATGTTCCTCACGTGATGCATTAGTATGTGGTCCTGGGTGTTGAACTGTTCGTTCCCTTTACCTGGTGGTGGAAAATGCAGCTTCTTCCTAACTTCGTCTTCAGTTCCTGACTTGAATATGACTCAGTTGCATTTTAGAAACTTGAAGCAGCATTTTTTGGGGGGTGTTTGGGGTTGTTGTTGTTGTTGTTTGTTGGTTTTTACTTTAATGGTAGAGTGCCTTCTCCCTTGTGGGTGATTTTAAACTGTTTTTTCCCCTCCTGGTAAGTCCTGCTAATACCGTAATATTTGAGAGTGGGTTGTAACGACATCTAACATTCTGTTCTGTTTGTACTGTAGACTGAGGTCAAGTAAACAAAGAAAGCAGTCATTATGTTTTAGCATTCTTTTTTAATGAGCGCATTAAAATCTACTCACAGCTACAGGATCAGCTGTGAAAAGAAGGGAGAAATAGGGAACTCTGAGCAGCGCTGTATTTTTGAAGCAATTTATGGAAAAATAATGGACTGAAGGGATATGTAAGGACTCTGGTAGGAAATAAATGGCACGATGTTGTTGACAGAAAGGGTTTTGGCAGAAGGCTTGTTGTGACTGTTTCTGTGGCTTAGAATTGCAGAGGAATTTCCTACAGACTGGACTAACCGTTACAAATATGTGTCTGCTTTTAGGAGATCGAGGCACACAGTGGAGCCTTCTCAGGGAAGATGTCGTCTTTGACAATGAAAACCCGTTGTCTGGACAAAAGAGGAAGTTTCTTTAAGGTAAATGGGATATTTATACGGAACATAAAGTACATGGGCCTATGTGAAATGAGCGCTGCAGAACGTGCAGTACTCTCTGTGATACATAGTAAGCCTTTTCTGTAAAACGGGAAGTACTTCTTGAGCATTTCTTTTTACAGGCAGTGTTTGTGGCTAGATTACCCCCAGTTTTATTTCACGTGTATATTTTTTCTGTACGTGGAACAGAATATTTGGTGTAAAATAGGTCATGGCTTTCTTTGCTCCTGATGCTGAGAACCTAAGCTTTATTATGTACAGGCATGAAATTATCGGAGCCTTCCTAACTGGATTTGTGCCACTTAAAAGTTGTGGTACAGGTTTCTGATTTCCATTACTGGATTGAAAATTGGGTGTGCTGCCTACTTTGAGAACAACTGGCATCCCAAAAAGCCAGGGTGCAGTAGGAGTTACCAATGCAGTTTTCGAAAGATGACCGAATCCTATTCACTGTATGCCAGGGTGGCCGTGGCTGCCTTGCTGGACAGGGTTTTGCTTTAGGGAGCCATCAGAATTTACAGGTGCTTCTGAGCACTGAATCAGCTTACCATGATCACATCCCTTAGAATATTCAGCACTTGCTGTAGCTTCTTCCAGTGAAAGATGCTAACGCTGCCATCTCGGGCAGCGCAGCGCAGCGTTGCTGTTTCCCTTACTTCTCTTCCTCTGGGGCAGAAGTTTGTTTCCCTTAGGGCAATCTTTAGGAAATGAACCATCAGCGCTGCAGGGACAATCCAGTGTTTTCCTTTCATCTTGCCCAGCAATTCACGTGGTCAGCGATTAACAGGGTCATCCAGTGACAGGAACCACCTCTCAGTTCTGCAGCACACTTCAGCTACCCCTCCTAACTCAGGAGCACAAACGTCAGCTTGTTGGTAGCACTCCACAGCCAAATAGGGAGAATAGCCCTCTTTTTCAAATCACAGCAAGGAACTGTCTCAGTTCCCAAGAAATATCTCTGGGTTGTCTCTTACGTGTATGCTGGAGGACTCCTGACGTCAGTGGGGGCTGTAAGCAAGCACCCAGTCATCATTTTCTGCAGTCCTTTGGGATCTCCTTGTGTGGGAAGTAGATGCTGGAACAGCTGTTTTGTTCGTGATGGTGGGGTTGCTGTTACTCTAAATGATTAGAAATGCAGTCTGCCTGGGCAATTTCAAGAAACATTGTCAATTGGAAAACCGAGGTCCTAAATTTTCTTAAGGACTGGCTGGCAGGGAGAAAGACGTCTCCGGGATACTTTTCCAGACCTCTCAGCATCCCTGGGAAGTTGCACTGTTGGAGCACGGTTCTGAGCACCCAGATTCGGGCTGGAAGCTGCAGGCAGTCGGTGTGCCCAGCCTGTGTGCAGTGCACCTGGCAGTCTGTGGGTGTACAGTGAAATTACCTTTTTTTTCCTGCCTCCCCCATGTGAGTAGAGTTGTGACAGCAGCCGTATTTGTTTGCTACAGCTGAGCTGGTGAACAAGTGAAATACTTGGCACATCAGGTTTTTTGAGTTTACATTTTTTTTAATTTGCCTCGTCTGTCTGTGTTTAGGAGACCTTGTAATTAAAACATGGCCTTTCATCCCTGCTGATCTGCTCTTCAGAATGCACTCCCACATGCACAGACTGTGCAATGTACTTGCACATGGCTCTCATGTTGCTCTTGTTACTTTGCAGTTGCCTAAGAAACCTCTACCACGCTGGTATGCAGATTCTCAGGACACTTAAATCCTCTTAAGGGAGTATCTTACCATTCTCGGCAACATTTGCCAGAAAAATCGCTGACAAATACCAGCGGGAAATTCCAAATGTATCTCTTTTTTTTTTTTTCCTGTTTCTTAAGTAGTTCTCATTGCTGCAGCTTCTAACCATCTCTTAGTTTTTTCACGGCCATTCTTTTGACCGTTAGTGTGCAAGGAAAACAGTATTTGTCTGCATTTTACACGGAGCAGCAGTATGTAGTTTTAGAGGCTAAATTCTGTGGACTCTTTATACCTTGCAATTAGTGAATGCTCGCAGCCAGCAAATAGTAAAAATGAGGCAAAGATGGGTTAATGGATAATGGATTGGATAATCCTGGGACCGAATAGCTTGCAGAGGGAGTATGTGGTAAGGCAAAGGGCTGAATATATGTCTCTGACAAATGTCCTCTTCACCGAATCAGCCTCCTTCTCATCAGAATGTTCCAGTCGTTGCTGAACTGACATCAGGGGTTTCACACCAGTAAAGCTTTTCTGTTCCAAAACCAAGCTTAGGGTAAAACTTTGTTTCTGATGAATAAGATGCCGAAGAGTGTCAGTGGCCCTCGGAGTTCATAGCTCGCTGTGCAAAATAACCAGGATTTGCAGCCGTGGATCAAAATATTGGATTGCATTCAGAGGCTTGCACAAGTCCAGAAGCAGCGTTCCCAGTTCGGCTTGTCTCTGGCACTCGGCCACCTCATCACACAGGGCCCTCTGTGAGGGTTGCTACGTTCTGCTTATCAAAACAGGAAGGAAAAGATGTGATGCCAAAGAGGATGCAGGTCTCCAGAAAGGACGAAAAATGAGATGCTGGCAGGAAGGGGGAATGGTAAATGCTGAGGCTCATTTGTCCAGTCTGATACTGATCTCGCTGTCTTCAGCCCGTGTCCCCTTGCCAGATTAGAAGCACCCATCTTACCTTTTCCTCTCGAGCTCTTGCAAATCTCAGGGCTTTGGAAACATTCTGCAGTGGTCATCTTGGCTGACTCTTTCAGTGCATTCTCAGAATGATGGCAGTTTCGTTAATTCTCTGTCCGAGCTTACTTACGTTTCAACAAAAAAAGCAGGAATTCAGTTGTCACGCACTTTTTTCTAAAAATGTCCTGGAACAGACATCAAATCAAAGCCACCTGTCTTCTTCTTGGGAAGAGGAGACTTCTGCAAGTCGAGTGAGTAAGAAGAGCTGTGGTTAAGCTGGGCTTCTGGGAGAGGCACTGTCTATATCTGGTCCTGGGCACGTGCTTTCCCTGATGCACGGCAGTGATGTGAGTGTTAACAGAGCAGCTTCACAAACGTGACTGGAGCCCCTTGGGAGCGATGAACACGTTGACTCTGATTTTTGCTGCTTGTACAACATCCTGAAAGACGCAGAGCAGAGTAGATGAGTTGTGGTGAGAGGCTGCTGGGGTGCTGAGGTGCCGTGTTTGTGGTCTGTATTGTAGGAGTTTCACTGTCACCCTTGCCAGCTCCCGAAAGCTGAGCTCAGTCTTGTTGAGCTCAGAATCAATTGACAATAAGCAGAGTGTGGTACATTATGAAAGGAAATGTTGTGGTTTAAGATGTTTGCGTTTCATTATTTCGTTCATGGACGTTAGGAATGTAAACAGTTAGTGCACGGGTATCTGGCAGTCTAATGTTTAGGATAGATTTGGTTAGGCAGTACTGTACTGGGCTGCTATGTGAATTCATGCTGCCTGAGTCATAATTATTATTTGGCTTTTACAGCGGTGATACTGTAGTGTCTTCTGAATTTAAAGAACAGTGCTTTATCAGAAATAAATTCCGAAGGAAAATCATTAGACACAAAAAATAGCTATTTTATCATGTTCTGTAAGATCGCATTTTAATTTTGTTTTTTAAAAAATCCTTAAGTAATTAACCACCTGAGAAGATGTCATACTTCCAAATGCATTTTTCAGGTAAACCTCCTCTTTCTATAGCACGGCAGAGTAATATCTATTTCACAGGCCTAAACAGTCCACAACAGATTTCTTCTGATTGCTTTTTAAGTCTTTGCGCTCGTGTATGCTGTTTTACGCTAGCAGTGGCCTCTGACAAACGTATCCGTCCACATCGGTTGCACTTTTCTTTGGAAATTGCTTCTTACTGTGTTGCTTTTGAAACAAAGGGGTGAGTTTTCCCATTATTTCCACCCAAAGAGGTACCACGCTTGTGGCGAACAGAGAGCTCTCTTTGGAGAATTCCAATATTCTTAGCCTTGCGCTAAAAAGGCAGAGCCTTCTTCTGCTGCTTGTGTCCTCAGGGCCGGAGCTAATAATAGGACATAGCCAGGATCCTTCCTGCCTTTTGTAGAAACGTGTTATTAACAGCTCATCTTGTACGATGCTAATCATGCGTGCGTCACGGGCGCTGTGTAATCACCAGATGTGTCATTGACCCTGAATACTGGGAAATGCTGTCATAAAATCATGGGAGCACCTTACGTTACGGGATAGAAAAATGCCGTTGTAAGAGTATGTGTCAACTAATTGCAAGCATACGCAAATGCTGCAACTCCATAAGAAGAGCTACTTTTTTTTGTCATTAAAGAGAACGTAAGGAAAATTAGTTGGAAATGGCAGAAAATATTGGTGGTTTATTTCAGCAGGAAATGAGGGGTTTCTTCCTAGAGATCAGTGTTTTAGTTCAGGTGGAGTACGTGGTGGGAGGTGGTAAGTCCCGGTTGGGTTGCGGTCGGTGTTCCATCCTGGGGAACCTCGCAGGTCAGTTTGGGATTTGATGCCACACTTTGACCTGGTTTCCTTGTCCAGCATGTACTGACTTTCCAGAGACTAAGGAAAGACTGGTTTCTCGTGGTGGATTTGTAGTACGCCCAAGAAATTTAGCCTGTAGAATAGACTGTGAGCATAAGGCTGCTTGAAACGTGCCATTTTGTGTAAGTTCTTTTTAGAAAAAGAAGCAAAGTTGCTAAACATGGAAGAATTCCTCTCAGGAATGGTAATTTCTGCAGCGTTCTCTTCGAGGCAGGCGTAGAAATTCAAAAGCGTTAAGATTACTTCGCTGTTAGTACAGTTTGGATTAGAATTCTTTGCAGTAGCTCCCCGAGACTTTGTTTTCTGGGAGGGGGGGTGTAGGTTTTGTCACAGCTCTGGTCAAAGCCCGCTAACACAGTTCACTCGGTTGACAGCCAGGTAGCGACACGGCAGGGCGGGCGTGGAGGCGGTGGCTGCAAACACTTCTGTGGAGAGCTCATACGCTGCGTGCTTTGCAGGGAGAGGTGCTGAAAAGTTCCTTTGTTGTGCGGACCGTTGGCCTGCGAGGCACTTAGTCTCTGTAGATGTGTCAGAGAACAGGGCACACCACTGTGATGGCTCTTTATGGCCACAGCTGGTCTTAGGGATGCCAAGACTCTCTCCAGGTGATGCTGCCCGTGAAGAGGAGCTCCTTGTGCAGCGCTGGTTGATGGGGAGTAGCAGCTCAGCTTTCGCGCAGTCGCCAGCCGAAGCAGCTTTGCAGGGGTGCTTTGCTGGCAGTGAGTAAATTCACCCCTTCTGATCCACCCACAACTGGCTCTGCTGACAGCCACGCCGAGGCACCTTGATCCCCCGCAGGGGAAATACGTGCCCAGAGCTGGCTGCAGCACTCTCGTTCCTGGTCAGCTTCTCTGTGTGGCTGGCCAGCCAGTTGCCCAGCAGTCTGTCTTGCTCTGCTTGCATCTTAAGCAGAATCTTAAGGAATGTTTGAAGGAAGGCTGCTGAAAGAGACACGTCTGCTGCCGTGCAGAGTTGACGGACGGTAATCCCCTGAAGACTACTGGATGGCCAGTTCCAGCTTGATTGCTCCGAGACTGACTGTCCTTAAGGTGCTTGTGTGACTGGCCTTAGGTTTTACCATATTGCACAAAACGGAAGGAGCTGGGAGTAATTTCCCCGGTTTCAGTGCTGTCCCTGGGCCCTGCAGCAGGGGACCAGACAGGCAGACCAGTGCATGCAGCACCGCAGGTAGAGTTACACTGCTAATTCAGTGAAAGGGGCTGCTCTGCTAACCTTAGTCCCCCACTCTGAGGGGATGCTGCTGCCCGTAGCCACGCTCAGACACCACGCATTGGGGATGCAATGGCTTTCTAGTGAGGCCCACTGGACAGCAGTGTCACATGGATTTTTCGCCGTGTAAAGCCAGTGTGGGGGCTGGATTCACCCCTTATCCAAAAGGAGGGATGAACTGACCTGCGCTCAGCTGTTTGGGGGGGGTGCGGAGAGACTGCTCCGTCAGGATGGCCTGGGTTCCTCTGGCTGCTCCCTGAGGCTGGCCTGGGTTCCTCCAGCTGCCCCTTCTCACTGTCAGGGAGGCATCGCTCACATCTGGCTGCAGTGGCTCAGGGGTGTTCGAGAGTCAGCAGCTGGAAGGCCTGTGCAGTGCCAGTGGTACATATGGCTGGTGTCACCAAAACGGCGGAAAAAACACTCTCCAACAACAATTTTTAGTGTTGGAGAATTAAGGCATTACTTTATTCTGGCCAGGATGTGCAACAGAAGTCATTTCATCCACACATTGCCCGGGTTACGCAGAGAAAATAATTTCATCGCACGTAACTCTTTAGTAGATTTTTCACATACAGTCAAAACCCAGAGAATTTCACTGGTTCAACGTTCATTAGTCCCAAGGTCTTGGTATTTGGTTTCCTACTGGTTATCGATCCTTTTGCCTTCCATGTTAATTAGGTTCTCATCCTTCCTTCTCTTATCTACCTCTTCCCAGACCACCGGGAGTCTCGATCATGCCAGGGGTGGTGTTTGGAGTTGATGTTTGTTAATGGCCATTATCTTTTGTGTATCTTCTGTGCTACTCCCTGTCTGTTGAGATGTTAAGCTCATCAGGCCTGGGTGGTGAAACAATCCTTGGAAAAGAAACCTCAATTCCTTTCTCCCTGGGCAAAGGAGAACAAAACCCCTGACTAAAGTTATATAAAAAAAATGTTAAACTTTGTATCATTTCCAACACTGGGAGAGCTGTGGCTTGGGCAGAAAGAGGCCCTTACGGTGTGGATAATGGTAATTCATTCTGACATAAGGTCTGTTTATTGGAGTTGGCCAGTTGTAAGCAGAGACTGAAACTTCTTTTGAATTGATTGGAATAATGCTGCACAGCAAAGGAGAGTGTGCACTCCTGAGGGGGAGGAAAACTTCCAATATAACAATTTAGGAAGATGATGCCTGCAATTCTTGGAAAAGCTGCTGTACTGAGTTGCCTGCCCTGAGTGGGACTCGGGCTCATACCTTGTGGGTGGCTGAAGAAGACTGTTCTGACTTGGACTGCAAAGCTGGTTTTGCTTCATGTGCCAGGGTTTTTGTTTGCTATGACGTGCAGGGGTGGTGGCAGAGATCACTGCATCGCTGCGAAGCTTTCATTAGGTTCCCTGCCAGCAGGAGAGAGGGAACCCTCCTAGGGTTTCTAGGCTGTCGTGGTGTGGCACGACAAGCAAACTTGATGCACGGGCTATAAAGAAGTGTCCAAGAGAGCGCCCTTTGCGAACTTCACGGTTGGTTTCTGCTCAACAAAATGTTTCCCAGAACTCTGGGTAGCAAATTCTGCGTTTCTCGGGATACAACCTTAGTGCTAACCTTGCCCACCTCAAAATGAGTTTTTGCCCTCATTCCCAGAATTAGGGTGGGGTTCCACCCGAGCTGAAGGGTTGCAAGGCAATTCTTTTTAAATTGAATTGTTGTGTTCGAGGGGAGTCCAAAACCTAATGTGAAAAGCAGCCACCCATTCCCTTCTTGCTTCACTGCTCTTCATCCTCCACGGTATCGTAATGCTGGCTCAGTGTCCCTTCTGAAACAGAACTCTCGCAGATGGAACTCTTCTAATTTTTTTTTTTTTTTTTAATTTGAAAAGGTAAATGCTATGAACAGTTGAATAATTTACTTTTTGTAAGATGTTCTATAATGCACAGAGGCTGCAAATTTATTCCGTTTAAATTAAAAGGCTAGACAACCTGGAAGGTTTTGTACTGGCACAAAGCAGGAATTATTCTTCCTCCGAGAACCACTATACGTGGCCCCAACCCTTACTTGTTCCTTTGCAAGGGGAAGTCCCAATAGGACGCAATTTTGCAGAAAAAGAAAAGTTTGTAATCTCTGGTGACTAAACTTGCCCCGGCTTCTTTTCCACGCCTCTTCCACTCACTTGATGTCATACTATTTTTGTCCCTTTCTAGCTCATTGACACAATTGCCTCAGAAATCGGAGAACTGAAACAGGAGATGGTACAGACAGATCTCACAGTGGAAGATGAATCTGCTGATTGGCGAAGGTGATTAAAACGTTTATTTTCATAGTTCTGGAGGGTCTACCATGATGACAGGAATGTTTTCATTGTGCTGTCTTCTTGGGTGGCTTTTTGTCCTAGCACTTTTCTCCCGGGCAGCATAGGATGTGTAGATAATCTTGCTCTTGATCCAAGGAATTTGCCTTTGTGCAGGAGTGCCCAGAGATTCAGCTTTTCGGTGTATTTGCCTTAATATCTGCTAACTGCAACTGAGCTTCACTTCTACTTCCTTGTTAAAAAACTTGGATACCGATGGATATCTAAAGCAGGAAACTGCTAACATTATTACCGTTGTCTGTGGCACAGCTTTGCTTTCACGCTGTAAAGACAAAATGTTCGTTGCTTCAAGTGGCTCTTTGAAGATTCAAGAAACAATAACGTGATTTATTTATGTTCTCAGGTTAGGAAGTAAAATATTGACTGCTGTGAGCTGATGCATAGGTGGGTTATGCGTTTGAGTTAAGTTATATATGAGTAGCTTGCAAATAAAAAAAAACAAATCGTAGCGTTAAGCTTGTACCTTTAAGTGGGCAGAGCGGGATCCCAGCGTTTTGGCTTTGCTTGCCCAGTAACATCTGCTGAATTGGCATCTGGAGGATAATTAATACTTTAATCATTGTGTTAGCAAGAGAACAGGTTTTTCGTAGTTACCTGAAATATTTGTTGTAAGAGGAAAGCAACCAGCGTAGGCGTTGTGTTTTATCTGACTGCATGGTCTCGGCCAGCTCCGGAGCTGGTGGGCTTTGTTCGTCTAGCAGTGAGTTAATGAAGTGGCAAATTGTTATTTAGAATTGCCTCCAAGATTTTTAGCTCTTTTTCTTCCTATGACTTCTGTTGACATCTGCTAGAACTTACTACAAAGCATATTTAGATTACTTAAAAAAAAAAAACCATTAAGCAGCACCTTTTTTTCCCTAGTGGTAAAGAAGTGAGACAGTTGAACTAATTAAAGTCGTTGGCTGTCGCCCTGGTCGAACATTATTCAGGTTTTAAAGCTTTTGAGAGCACGGTTCTTTTACAGGGGCAGGAAGGATACTTGTTTTTTGTGAATTCAGCTAATTAACTTCAGACATCATCAGCTAATTTTCAGTTAAGAAAAGGATTCTTGTATCTTTGAACACATCACGTGCATGAAGGCTAAGGTCTACTGATTTTAAAATCTTGGTGGAAGCACTTAGCTGGAAATAGTCAACTAAACCTCCCCATTTTACAGACCAGGGATTTTCTTTTTACTGATTTTTTAATGGATTTTCAGTCTTAATGTGTTAATCTAGACTGCAAAGTATATTTTGGTTTAAGATATGTAAGTAAGTGAACCTAATATAAAAAAGCGAATAATGCATTTTTTATATGAAAAAATAATAATAGCCATCCAAAAAAAATTATTTATGTCACTTCAAGATGATAATGTGAAATACGAAGTCTGAATAAATAAGCTAAAGCCAAACCTTCTGTGACTACAAAATTCTGAACTGCATGCTTCTGTGGAAGGAAGAAATTGTATCAAAGCTGGTATAAATTACGTCATTTAGTTGTGCACTGGCACCTGTTTTGTGTTTGTTTTTTTTTTTTTTTATGTAGAGCTACAGAGCGAGATTATAGTAATTTCAACGAAAGTTTTCCAGAGTTCTTGTTTAAACTAGACACCTCACGAGGCTGTGTTTACTGTCATAACTTTATTTCTTTGTAGGCAATTTAAAGCTTGGCAATTAATGTAGTTTGCTCTTCTTACTGCGTGTTCTGCTGTTCAGAAGTTGGTATCTTGATGCGACCCTTGGGTTTGCGTCCGGAGAAATTTGAGCTCAGTGTCCATTCTCCTCGCTCTTTTTCCAGCATACCCTAGCGGGTATCCACAGACACCCGGAGCAGTTCTGGAAAGGCAGCAGTTGCAGAGCTCTCGGCTGAATTCAGAAAAACAAGGACACGAAACTGCATGTCTGCAGCCTTAGTATTGTGGTGTGGGGTTTTTTTGTGGTTATGTGGAGACTTTCAGGTTTATACTCCTCACCCCAGTTTTGTTTTGGGCTCCTCTCTCCTTTTAATACGTATGGCCCAAGTAATATCGACGGTGATTCAAGGGCTTACCACTTTGGCTTGTAAATATGTAAAAGCCAGGCCAGGCCAAAACAAAAAGGCTTGCAAAAATGTGTTTGACGGGGGACTGTTTCAGTATCCCACTTTTTTGATGCCTGGACTTTTTCCCAGTGCAGACATTTATCTCAATAACGCAAATGAGCGGAGTTTTCAGAAAAGGGAATGAGTGGGACAGATTTCTGTCCTGCTGTTCCAGTGACCTTTGAAAGGGTAACGAGAGAGCTTCTGCGTGCAGTGGCGGCCCAGGAGCCTGCGGGACGGGGCTGGTGGCGCCTGGATGCACCTGGATGATCTCTTAGGAGGCCCCAGGCGCCCCTGCACGTCTGTGTGAATGTCTGTCCGTGAGGGGGCCGGCGCTTGCTGCTGTCCCTCTGCAGGGAAGGCGGCTGTAAAGCTCCAGGCTTCCCGGGGCACTTGGTGCCTGTGAAATGCTTCAGGGATGCTTTGCTGGTGGTGGCAGCTTTTATTCCCTTCCTGCTCTGGTACTGTGGAAGGAACAGGGGCAGAGCTTTGCTGCCTGCCTTGTCTCCTGCGCTGCGCGGCCCTCACGCCGCTGTCTTTTCCACAGCAGCTGCTAACTTCAGTAGAGCCATCTTCTGTCTTGCACAGAGAACCGCTTCTGTTACTGTTGACAGGTAGGCAAGTTTCCAACAACCTTTTTTCCCAGCCGCCTTGTCCTGCTCTTTTTTAGCCATAATGGGATGCAGGAGGAAGTTACCAGTGGCTTTATGCCCCTCCCGGCTGATGTTCAGTATGACTGTACAGACTAGGCTGGGGGGATTAAGAGCTGTTAGACTGCAGCATTTACAGAAGTCCAGGCATTTTGCAGTGGATAGTCAAACTGAGTTTGACTCTGTGGTGGGTTATTAACTTCGGTGGGACTGGAGCAAGGTTCACATCGTGGGCAAGGATCATCCTGGTTACAGGCTTCAACCTGTTCCTTGTCTCTTTTACTGTGATCTAAGTCTAATCAGGATGCAGCACAGCATTGTTTATCTTGGCATCTACCTCTCTTCCCACGTGTCTGTGGGTATTTTCAAATCTAAGGAAACTTGCATGAATCATGTGTTTTCGTTAGTTCATTGTGAGTAGTGTTGGAACTGCTTTCCCACTGAAGAAGAACATGTAGCAGCCCTGCATTAAAGCAGACCATCTATTAAGGCTGATTTGTGTTTCAGTTTTGAGTTCAATGTGACCTGGTCAGATTGTCTTTTACCAGGAGTCCTTTTAAAAATCCCAAACAAATAACACCAACCAACCAACCAAACATTCCCCCAACCCCAAAAGTAAAACCAGGAGAGGCATTTAGTTGTTGTATAATATACAGCGTATTTTGGTAGCATTTAGGTTACAGCAACTTCTTATCCTTATTCTATACACTTGAGTTAATCCGTTGTTCATCAATTCGAACGGTTATTCTTTCCATGCAGTTGTTTCCAAAGTAGTAACACACACATCCCAGCCCCAAATAATTTTGGTCTAACTCTTAAGACATGACGAATTTCAAGAGCTCCCATGTGTCAGGGTTTGACTGTATGTCTAGTGCCGAGATCATTAATTAAAATTATTTTAAGAATAAAAAGCAGACTGGGAATACGATGCTCAGTAGTGCTAGACCACTGCAAACAGGCTGTCAAAACACGCCAGTGGGGTTTTTTTTACTGCATTTGCTCCCAGGCCTTGGGAGGGAAGTGGCTTCTCGTAGGTTGCATGTGGTTTGCCAGGTGCGGTTTTTCCAAGGTGTGCTCTTTCCAGAGTTCCCCGGGACAGATCTTTTTCTCTGCCTCCTTCTTTATTATTATTATTATTTGGGTATAGGAAATAATTTTTCCTAAGTGCTGCCTATTCCTGTGTTTCTTCACCACAGACTGCAATAACCTTCTCGTGCTGATTTAGCCGAGTTGCATCGGTGTTGTTTGAACCATTAGTGTTTAGGAGTGGCAGAAATTCTGGTCATGATCAGATATTCGTAATCTTCGGCTTATTTTTTGAGGGAGCAGAAGCAGCTGCAGCACGGAGGCGCCTATAGTGTACGTAGAGTTTCCTCCTTGGATCTCAGCATGTAAGTGCCCGGAGGTTCCAAAAACCTGACAGCTCCCCAGTCAGACTGGTCTTCCCATTTATGACGGTCTAGGGGGTGTGGGACAACACGAAGCCCATCCTACCAAAGAGGAGCATCGCGACCCTACGTGCCTGTGCAAACTCTTGCCAGCTTTAGGTGGTTTTGTGGTAGCAAGCAATGCCAGGCATTCTAGCTGATACCAGTCACACACCTTCCTTTGAATGCGATGCAGCTGTCTTTAGTAGGCAAAAACCTTTTCCCTCTTGGACATATTCCCCCTGCAGCATGTTTAGTTTTCACCTCCTGACCAAGGAATGGAAATCATTTGTATCTGTCTAAGCTTGCAGCCGGCACTGGTGTATAACTTGCACTTTGCCCACAGCTCCCTTTGGTTTGTAGTGCAGCTAACTGGCACTGAGGGTGAGTGGGAAGTTTCTGAGCAATATTTACTGGAGGTACAGCTCAGGAAAACACTTTTGTGGCTCATGATTTGACTTTCTGGAGATTCATCCATTGCGACACTAGGCTTTGCTGGGACTGGTTGAAAGGGAAACCCAGCATTTCTACTGAGGCAGTTTCAGTCCCGGTCACGACCAATGTAAACAGTACTTCCCTCCTGCGCCCAACGTGTTTCTATGTATTTTGTGCCCCTTGAAGGCATATTGGCAGTTAGTAAAAGCTTCTGATGCTTGTGGGCAGGGGGGGAAATCATCTGCGTTTGAGATGCCTTGGAAATCTGAAAAGCGTCACATCACAAATAAGCAAACAGAGGAAAAAAGAAAGAGGCAAACGCTGGTAGTGGTGATTGATCCAGGTAATGAAAAGTCAAATGATTTTGCCTGTTCTTATCCGATCATACGGTGAAAGTTCTCTACCCCATTTACTTGCCTTGCTTGCCCTCTCCAGAGATGCTGCAAGTTGCTGACCAAAGCTAGGAGAAAGCAGTTTGGTCGTTTGGTTTTTTCTGTTGTTTGGTTGGTGGGTTTTAATTTGGTTTGGTTTGTTTTCTTTGGTG